>JAPSGF010000001.1:38201083-38241055 GCA_035772895.1 Perdix hodgsoniae
CCCCCCCCCCCCCCCCCCCCCCCCCCCCCCCCCCCCCCCATCTCTGTTTGATTATAATGTTTTCTGCAAAGAGAAACTGTTGAGACAGCAAGCTTTGCTGCAGGAAAGTGTTTAGAGTGAGTGATAGTGCCGGTTTCAATTTTGGGGTAAGAAAATAAGAATTAAACATGTTAGTGCCAGACAAAAGGATCTTGGGGGGGGGGGGGGGGGGCTCCTGTTTGTTCACCAGGTGTTTAAACTGTACTTACAGTTTCACAGTACATTCCAAAGATGAGAGTGGTTCTGCTGTTGGTATTGTTTCCTTCTGCTGCTTCGGTTCCGTGCATGCCCATGATCGTTAGGCAGTTTGCAAGAGATGCTTTCTTTTAATGTCAGTCTCATCTGAAAAACAAAGATTCTACTTAGCAGAAAAATGTAATGGAATGATGCATAGGGAGCAGCAAGAGAAAGACCAGCTATATTCTGTCCAAAAAATCTTCTCTCTAAGTAGCACTTAGCACTAATTGAGGAAATAAAGACGTTGCCCTCTAAAATCTTGTCAGCCAAAATCCAGCTGTTCGTTGCTACATCCTAATCCTTTTTGCTTTATAGGTTTCTGCAATGATAGTGTTTTAATTTAATGGCTTTTTAGTGAATTTATTTCCAGAATTTTGAATCTCTCTGTAAGAGATCTTATTAATGTAGATTAAGTGTGATGAACAGTGTTGCTGTGGCCAGGAAGGGCACGCAGCTGTGTGTGTCCCTTGTTGCATCCCAGAAAGTGATGGTCAGCAGCACTGAAATATTGAACATGGAATGGGCCGGTTTTGTTCTAGTTTAACAAAGTTAAGATGTGTGCCACCTTCCTTGATAGTTTCAGGCAGGATCAACTTTAAGGAAGATGTATGTGTTTTATCCTCTTGTATATCATTCTAGAAAACTTTCTTTTATTTATTTATTTTTTAATTAATACTTGGGTATTTTTCAAGTGTTTCTTATCTGTACTTCTGCAGTAGAGATATCACCATTGTACCACATAACATACTTTAAGGTACTTGACTGCATTATTGATATTTGCTGGCATATATTGTGTCAAGGGATTACGTGATGATGGTTCCTTTTTCACCTAATCATCCTTTTTCCTCTGCTGGTGATGCTGCTGAATGCTAGACAAGAGCTTGACCCAAAATTTTATTGCCAGGGTCAGAGTTCACATGAATCAATGAATACAAATCACTTTTTCTACTATCTGAATATAATACAGTGCAATGTAAGCCACTTGTTTTCATGATCATTATGGGATAGGAGAAAAATGTGTTCTCATAAACAGAAGTTGTGAAGCATATGGGACCCATGGGAGTATAGTGGGGTTGGCAAGTGTAAGAATGGATACAGAAATGTGTCACCAGGGGTCACAACCATGCATCAGTTTTTATTTTGGTGTTTTCCAATATTGTGTGCTTTTGACAGCACCTTGATCCCTCTGGGAGAAAAAATAAGGTTTTGTGGCTTTGGTCACTACAGAGCATTTAGGACAAGCATCGCAGAGCTCTGTATCAGCCATGGTGTGATGTGTGATCAGCCTGTTTGCTGTGTGTACTTAGTAACAGACCAAAGGCTGGATGTAAGGTGTGCAACAGCTGGAGCAGAACTCACTGCATTTACCAAAATCTGAGAGCAAGGCCTTTTTTATCATAACTTTACTGCGCTTGATCTAATGAAGACAATCATCTGCTATTTTCAAACAGATGAACGGTTAACTATAGGAGAAAAGTAAGTTGTTACTGTCCAGGGGAACAGTTTGGTGCTATGGCAAGTGTAAGTTAAAGAAGGAAGTAATGGTTAAAAAAAAACAACCACCAAAACCGCAGTAGAATAACTTAGCATGTATATGAATGACATTGTATGTGTTATGTCCAGTGTTGAACATGTCACTAATGTCCTTGTTTACCAAAGCATACACTCTGTTCTCTTCAGTGGGTACCATTAAATGGTGAAAGTGTGGGTAATAGCTGTAATTCAGTTTGGTTTAAACAAATGACTTCAGCAGAATTTTGCTATATCAGAAATTGAGAGATGTTGAGTTAATGCTGAATAAGCCATGAAACTGATTTATCTTAGAAGGAGGAAGATTTCATTTCCAGTTCTTAAAGTAATAAGCTGATGGGTTTCTGCATTTGTATTTTGTCTGTAAGTTAATGTTACAAAAAATTATTGCTTCTCTAAAAGAGAGATTTCTGGCTCTATTAATTTTTTCAGAATGTGTTCAGTTTCCCATTTGTGTCTAAGGGCTTTTGAAAGTGCACACATTTGATTTGATCTAATTTATTTTATTTTTAAGATGTATATTTATTAGTGCTTTTACTTTCAGGTATAAGGCAGAGTCTTTTCCTGTGCAGATGCATGCAAAAATACAAGGGCTACATTCATCCAGAAATTGGTTTGCAACATATAAGATTATAAAGACATTTGAAAGCAGGGATCATAGATACTGTTGAATGATTTGCTGCTGAAATGGCTCTGCAGCACTAATTCTATATCCTTTTATTCTTGCTACAAGTAGAAAATTTTCCAAAAAAGCTGTGTATGCTTTTGATGTGGTACTGCTGAACTGGTTTGCATCCTGTGCATTTTATCATCTCCTGCTAATGTCGCCTTTGCCTTATCCAGTTGTCTGCATTTTCAGCTCTTTCAGGTCAAGGTGAATGACTCTAGAGTAAAAGCTTACATCTCAAATGAGTTGTGACGATGAATATTTCTCTCCTTCCTCCACGATTCTTAAAGAACTTTGGAAACAAAGCAAAATAGCTCCCAAAGGTGATTGAAACTTGTAATTTCATTCTGCTCAATGTGAGGTTATATAATCCTTCACCACATTACATGGTTGTCCTGTGGCATTAGGGTATTAGCACTAATGGAAGGACATAGTTATTACAAACAATTCCAAATTTCACGGTGTGTGTCTTAATAGCAAAAAGGGATTTTCTCATGATTAAAAAGAAAAATGGGTGGCAAAACAAGGAAGAAACGCTCGTTACATAGGATGATCCCCTGGAGGCTTAATTACTGAAAAAACAAATAGGAGGTAAATGTTCTAGATGTTTACAGGTTAAACATTCCATAACTATCTTTTAAATAAGAGCGTCTGCGGTCTGGGAGCAGCTAATTGCTCAAGAATCACAGCCAGTTATTCTGCTTCGTTTTCCCCCAGGATCGACACTCGCAACAGGATAATTCTTACCCTGATGTAAGTGTCACAGTAGGAACTCAGTGTAATTTGCTGATATGATATCAAAAATAGCATTAAGATAATTACATTTTGCACTTGTGGTGTTTCACAGGCAATAGTACGGCTGTAAATTACTGCTTTTGGGTTGTTGTAAGCTGGCCACTCACCACTAAAACCGCTTTCTTTTTTCATTTAAGCTACAATAGTGAAGTTACTTCAAAAGTTTGGGGCTTTTCTGGTGTCTTCAACACAGAAATGTATCCAATAACCTGAGTTAGAGCACAAATTGCAGTGTGTATTGCAGTGTGTCATCCACGGGATGCTCTCTAGACTCGGCTGTTGCTCAGCAGTTTGTCTCCAGCACCATCCCATGGCAGTTGCACTTGAATGCTTTATTCCTCCCATTTTCAGGAGGAAAGCTGAAATGAGCAGATTCTTTTCAGTTGCTCAGATGTATTTTTGTTAAAACTTTGTGTTGAAAAATTTAGTTCTGTGACGCCAACTTTAATTTCTGAATTATGCAGCCTCTGTAAGGAAGCTCAGTATGTGCAACCAATGGGATTACCTGATCGCACTGCTGCTCCCATAGCCTAGGCTAATGAGAGTGCAGTGAAAAGAGCAGCTATATCAAGAAAGCCAGACAGTGGTTTGATTAGTATTTGCATTGAGCTCTGGATTTAGACTGAGCTCTGTTAGTATACACCAGGTGACAGAGTAACTTGGGGTAGTCCTTGTTTGGGGCACAAAGGAAAAGGATCTTGTTATCACTTAGGGTGATTGGTGACTCTACACAGCCTTGTAAGAACTTGGTGTTTCTTTCAAGTCTTTTGTCACTTTTTATCACTTTTTGAAAAATACCCAGCAAGTTCTTGAAGGAAACAACAGTTTTGTTGGCGCTTGCTTTGAAGGACTTGATGCTTGCGATTGACTGCTTTCCTTCAAAGACTGCTCAAGAAGCTGAGGTGAGACGCTGTGTTGGGCCAAATGTTTATTTCTGCAGCTGTTTGAATTTAAAGAAACAACCATTTAAAAAGCAATTGCACTTTGTGAAAGAGGCAACCTGAGCAACTCAGAGTTAAAGCTTGGAAATGGATGCTAATTGGTATGATGAATTTGAGGGCTCTCCTGCAGTGGGCTAAGTCACAGAAGAAAAGTGAGGCACATCTGACTGTAATTTTTATTTTACCACTGAACAGTGTTAGGACCCTTTTTGTAGACAGACAAATGCTTGCCGTTATTGTGTGCTCAAAGGCAACATTGAAAGTGACCTGGAACAGGCAGGAACTGACTTTTTTCTACTAATATGATATGAAAGTTTTATCGTATTAGGAATTTTCTGTCATAGTGGATTAGCATCAGGTCCTATTAACATTCATTTTTACTAACTTAAAATGAAATGTGCTAACGTGACTACACTATGCTATCACATGAGAAAAAAATGAATGATATGATATTAATGTGATACCATAGAAAGGTTTCAGTGCCTCTGTCCCATGGTAAGTAGGCAGAAGTTAAAAATAAAATATGGTAGCTTGGGACAACGAGTTCATGATTTTTCCCAAAGAGGAGACTCCATTTTTTTAAAACCAGTCAACAAATGACGTCTGTATTTGCAGAATAGATTTTAGAGTTTTGGAATAATGAATCTTGCACCTGATTCTTTAATTATAGTTGCTCTAGCATTTCTAGACGAAACTTATTGGGAGCTACAAATACTGAGTGCCTGAACAAAACAACTCGAGGTGTTCCTGGCTGATTATCCCTTGACTTCCAGCAGCACAATGTTGACTTCTGGTAATATTGTCCTAGAAGCCAAATATTTTAGAAAAGGGAAGAAAAAAAAAAAAAAGCCTTCATCTTGTCTCCATGATCCATTATGTGCAGAATGCTGTGGCCAGAAATAATTAACAGGCACAAAGGGTGGCAGTTAGTCATTTGGCTGGACAAGTGTACCTGCAAGGTTTCTTTCACCTAGAGCCAAAATCTGATAAAAGCAGCTAATGTCAGAAGAGTTCAGTCTTACCTAAAATGTGACCAGAAAAATGCTCATCGCATCTGTGACTCCAAACTTTATAGAGGACAAAGTAAATGATTTTGGCTCCTAGATGTAAATTCAAGCCATCTCTAATTCTGAAAGTCTGTGCAATGGCTTTCATTTTTATTTTCCCTTTGACGCAGCTAATTTCCCAAAAGCTTTTGTTTAAAGTAAAACCTTTAAAAAGCTCCAAAGAGGTGATGAATTAGAATGCACTTACTTTCAAAAGCACAGACTTCCATCTGCATTTCTTGTACATCTCAGTTGTTCTGCTTTCTTTCAGGAGGAGCTGCTCAGTCATTGAGCTGATCAGTGCTCACAGATATAAAAAATGTGGTCTCTGGCCCCAGGGAATTTGGAGCTTGAAATGCTCGGTATTGTTCAAAATGCTGACTTGGGATACCAACAGAGGCAAATCTAATCCTGGCTCAGAGCAGGGCAAATAGCCAGCTGGAAAACGCGACTGGGGAGAAGGGTTCGAAAGCCAAGCTTAGATTGGAATCAACTGGTCTTTCTGTGGGTTGCAACAGAATAATGTACAAGAGAGAAACACTTTGAAGCTTTTATGTCAGTATACTGGTAAACATCTGTTAATTGCATGTAGTCATTAAGGCGAGATGCCCTAGTCGCTGTCCCCACAGGGTTCAGAAACTTCTCATCAGAATGGCCTTGATTAAAGTAGCAGCACCACTATCTGTACATTACTGCTTTCCATCATTAATAACTGTTATCTCTCTCTTCAGACTGATTTTTAATTTCTACGTTTGCAATTATAAGTGATTTATAGGAAGATTCATTGCACAACCTGTCCAGAATCATTAAATTCACCTAGGTTGAATAACCTGATGTTCACCTGGAAATAACCAAATCAATGACGTTATCTTGCTGAATTTTCAGAGCTTACCCTTCATTTCTTTCCTTTCAAGTGCAGCAGCTGGGGGAGGGGAGGGAGACAATCTTAATTCATAACAGGAAATTAGCCAAGTCTGAAAGGTGCACACTAATTACGGAATGCTGTATATCTTGCTTAGCTGATTGCAGCACAGGTTTCTGAATGGTAGCTATGATTTTTCCAAATACTGTTTGGTAATTTGAAATGTTATTAGGGGATTAACTTTCCATATGAAAAGTTAAACTAATACTTATTAAACGTATTATAACAGCAAGCGGGCCTAAGAAGCTGTTGAGGCCATTATTTTGCAGGCTGTAGCCACTGCCAAAGATGTAGGAGGGTATAGGACAACCAGCCCAGTGGGAGGAATAGGCAAGGCACCATCTTCTTTTGTGCCTTATCCCACTGATGTCTGCTGAGACAAGGCAAGGTGATGGGCTCCATATATGAACGCAAGTAATAAATGAAGGACTGGAGGAAAAGAGGGTTAGGGCTTCTTGTGTTGCATCCTTTAGGAAAAGACTACATGTGGCTTTACCCTTTTGAGAAAACAGCTGAATGTTACACCTTTGTTTATGTCACAGTTTTGTTGATACTGGGTTTTGTGCAGTTGATATTTTTAAACCTCATTAAATGCCTTGTGATGATCTACATTTTGTAGCAGTTAGCTGTCTTTTATTGTCTCTCTCCCACCTCGCCAAAGCTTGTGCTTCTAGAGATCCATATATTCTTTGTGACCTATGATACTTGTGCAGTGCATGGGAACTCAGAGTGGATTCTTCCCAGCTAAAAGCATGAGGCTGCAGCTAGAGCTAAAGGCTTGTAGCTACAGTAAAGCCACCCATTCCCTGTGAACAAGGCAATTGCAAATGCAGACCTAATTTTAAATGAAGTCTGTGCAGCCATGGCCATGGGGAATGGCTGTGGGAGTTTGTGCTGCAGTAGTTTGTGCCACTGGTGACACAGAAGGAAGCTTTTAGATTTCTCCGATGAATAAATCAGCTCTTAAATATGGGGCTCGGAGTGGGGGCTGCAAAATGCACATTAATTGGTGGATGGATAATGTTAAGCTGGAGTTTCCAAGGGCAATGTAACTCTGTTTTTGGAAAAGGAAGATTTAAGTGATAATTTGCTCTTTTATTTATCCGCTGTTTTATTATGAAATTGAGGGGAAAAAAAAAAAGAAAGGAAAGGAAAAAAAGATGCCATCCTAGTTAAGAGATTGTTTGTTTCTTGTTTTTGTGTTGTTGGGTGGTTTTTTTTAATGAAAAAGATGTTCTAATTTAATCATATCACTTACAATGAGTTATGTGTATTCTTTGTCTTGGAAAGGGCTTGGTTGGTCTGAGTACAATTCTTGACCAACAACTTAAATCAGTTTTCCTTATAGACTTTTGTCTCTGCCTGTCTTCATTCTGGGTTCTTTGATAGGTCAACTGGCAGATTTCTTCCTAGAACAGTTGGCACCTTCTCTTTCACCAACATCCTAATTATTTTATGGAAAAGTAAATTATGTCTTTTTCCCTCACCTCCTGTATTAACCAAGGCTTACTTTTCTTTGCATTTTAGTACTGTTTCTGAAATTGTTAGCCTAGCCCAATGTTTATGGTGATCTTTGCACAGCCTATCAAATGTCCTTTTTACACATTTCTGGAATACATTTACTGTTCTAAATATATATTTTTTTTCATGCAATAAACTTCCTGTACAAAACTTGGAGAAAATTATTTAGAACATCTCTGCATCAAGTTCCCATTGCTTCCCTCCATCTGTCCTTGTGGTTAGATCCTTGAAGACTTTTTTCCTATGGGCATCTGAGCCATTAATCAAACCACTAGTGTGCTTGTTTTAAATGTTTCCCTTGCTTGGTTCTCTAAAATGTTTTTTAACCTTTCCCTACATACATTTTTCCATTTCCCCAGGCTTTCCCTTTACTAATGGTATTATGATGGTCTCTTTCTTGCCTTTGGGGATCTCTCTTGAACTACACGAACTTGTAAAGTGTCGATGAAAACTTCACTCAATTTCTGTTCTCACATTTTTTTGCCCTTTTAGAAATCTGATGTCTAGTCCGTTAGCTGAGCCCTGAGGAAGCCCAAAGTGGTAGTATATACCCCTGCAGGAGAAAGGGACATAAATTACTCCATTACTCCCTTGCATGGGCCACTCAGGTAGGGCTCAATTGAAGGAGCAGTTGTTACCACTGAGCTAATGGGGAAACTAAATCATATCAGGAAAAAGTTTGCACAAATTACCAGTGGGTCAAGGAGGAAATTCTTTCAGGATACGCCAAGCATCCTTAGTTTGGCTGTCCAATCAAAATTAGGAAGCTCAGACTAAAATTGCACTGAAGTCTTTAGGATATAACTGGTTTACGTTTAAAATTGAAGTTATGGGAAGCCTTGCAGGAAAGACTGAGGAAAATCTATGGAAGACCCACTGTGCTGGTAACTTTAAATTACAAGTGTTTACTACATTTACTTTAATTTAGACAAATCATGCAAAAGTCAGTGCTGTCAGAGATCTCTTAATTCCCTAAAGCTCTATTGTGGAAATAAGCTTCACTTTTTCATTTTTTCTCTTTATTGTAGAGTAAAGGGGCAGATCTGCTAAAGGCACTCTGCCCCAGCAATGTGTGGCAAAGCTGTCACTGGAAAGGACTGGTGTGGTCCATGTTGCCTTCGCTGTTTGCCATCCTGCCACTGGGAATGCTCTGGGGCTGAGGCCAGGAAGGATGGAAAGTGTTATGACATACAGCCCCGTGTGCTGCTGATGCTTCTGAAGGGGCCTAGCCAGGTGCATGGACGCAGCTCCCAGTCACCACAGACCAGTAACTAAAAGTTTTTTCAGAAAGGCTTTTACCTTTGATCCCACTGAGTGAAGATATGGTGCAGCAAACCACACAGAAAGAGGAAAGGCGTTGCCCCTCAGAAATGTCTGCAAGGGCAGAGGCGAGGCTGGTTATGCAGCGATGGCACGTTATGCAGTTAGGACCTCAGCTACTGATTCAGTTTGTCTGAATGTGAGAAACATCCACCGACTTTCCCTTGATAAGTGTCATTAGTGTGCATAATTTGCATTGGTACATTAAAGCTGTGGAGGTTGGGGAAAAGCCCTAAAATCTACCTCATAAGAAGTATTCAGGTAGATTGCAACAAATACATCATAGGACAGTTGAAAATTAATTCCTTGAATATATTTAATTTTTTTCTTTTTTTTTTTTTTTTTTTTGGTTTGTGAAAAATACCATTCTGGAAAACAAATTCTTAATTCTTTCTTTTTATCCTCGTATAATACAAAACAAAACCAAAACAAACCCCCCTGATGTTGAGAGATTTTTAGCTGTACGATTCACTCTTGTTTTTGTTTCATTGGGCTTAGCCTTTTTCTCTTAATACTTAATCAAATCTTTCACTTCTCATATTCTGTGGATGGGTTCAAAAGCTTTTTTGTTTATCTTATGTATTGTTCCATATATCTGTCTTGAGCCATGTTGGCTTCTCTTGTCATTTTGACACTGATTTACTGGAATGAACTTATATTTTAAACTCTGCTACTGTTCTTTAAATGTCTCCCATTCCACATTAACATTTCTCAACAATAGTTAGTTCTAATTAGTTTTTTTCCAGCCTGTTTGCAAATCTAGCACTATGTCTTCTGAAAATAAAAACATAAGAATATCAAAAAATAGGTGATCAACTGACTTTGCCAGTAGTTCATCCATGTTCTACTTATGTTTGTATCCAATTACTTATGTATCACATAGTCATTTAATACTTAAAGAATCAAACTTTATGCTATTAGTATATTTGATTCAGAAACTAATTCATTTCAGTGACCTGCAGCTTTCTATTATGGTTTTCCATAAGACCTTTCCTATTCCTATTGACATATTTCAGTGGTGTTCTCGCTATGTGTGTAGAGATATTCTTCTCTTGATCTTCAATAGGTTATCATTTCTTTGACAGACAGTGCAAAACTACCAAATTACCAGGATCTTGACAGACCTCAGTGAAAGCAATTTGCATATATATATATGCCTTTTAGATTCCTTTTGATTCCAAACAACGAAAGGATTTACTTCCTCATCTGTCTTTAATGTGCTGGTATGCCTGCATCCATCATCCATTACATGTCCTTTAGAGCAGCAAAAAAAATTGGACAGGGATGTTTTTCTGTGTTTCTTTTTATCCACAAGGATTGCTTACAATTCCTTAAAAACAGTGCCTGTGGATGTACATAAGCACAGGTACACTGAGAAATAAGAGACAAATTATATTGTTTGGGGTCATACCAATTAATAGTAGCTGAGAGTTGATGCTTTTGCAATATACTATTCTGATTTTCTCTTTTTCATAATGCTGTTTCTTCATGGTTTGGTGGTCTTGAGGTATGAGTTTTAGTCCAGTAGAATTAAAACTGTGGTTGTTTTATTACATATATTACTGTAACTCTTAGGAATCCAAGTCACAAGGCACAGTTTCACTGTGCTAAGCACTGTACCATCATTGAACCAAAAGATATTGTCAAAGAATTTATTAAGTGAAGTGTTTGTGCTGTGGGTTAAAGATAGGAATAAAGCTTTCTTAAACATCCAGGTGAAAGATCATGGATATTGGTGACTGAAAGCTGGAAAGGAACTTGGAAGGTGAGGAAGATGCTTGGTGTTGGAATGGAGGGTTTCCATCAAAGCCAACTGCTACACCTTGCATGAGTAGGTATTTACAGCAAGTGTGGCACCAGTCATTTTCATCTCTCAAATTTTCCAAAAGGGACAGAACATCAGAAATGAAATAGATTTCATCCATGCCAGCCTAGTTTTCAGATCTGATTAGAAAGCACCTCTCCCTTTGCAGCACTATTTCTGCCTGCATGTATGTATCCCCATCTTTGTGCCTGCTCATTCTACCCTAGGCTTCAATGCCAATTTCACTGCACTTAGGTGACTCTGATGTTTGGCTTGTTTCCTACACGCCAGAAGCTCAGATGCAAGGGTGACACATGAATGAGCACAGACTTGAGAGAGGAGGATTTTTATAGAAATAAGAACTATGGCAATCTCAGCAAGAAAACTGTCATGCTTGATTTTTTTCTGTGTTGTAGTGTGGTATGAAAGAAATACTTGACACTGTCGTCATGTTACCTTTCTTCCCCAAACAACCCACAGGATCTGCAATTTAGACGAAACACTCAGTTTTAAGAAGCAAGCAGGACACCACATGGTGCTCCTTAACAGCAGCTACGTGGATGGAGTGCCTTCCCATCTGCATCACACAGCCTCATCTATGTGCTGCATTATGGCTTCCTTATGCTCTGCTGTGGCTGTGTAAGAAATGAGAGAACTCCTTGCACAACCACCTGTGCTGGAATGGCAGCTCCAGGCATTCATTGTGGATTTAAAAAGAAGAAAAAATAATAATTAAAAAAGGCACAGTAAGGAAAGGACGAGTGGTGTTCTAGTAATGCAGGGCTTTTTTTGTACCTGAAACTGTTCCAAGTTTTATTAGGAACAAGGTGGGGACAGTGCAGAACCTGGCTTTGCTCACAAAGCATGTAATCTTTTCCCATTAAATAATTTTTTTCATTTAATTTTAAAATGTAGCTTTGTAGATAGCACGGTCATCTCCTCAAAGCACGTCTGCAGGTTTGGCATGCGCATAAATGTAGAACACTTGGTTTGTTGCTTCTCTAATCTATACCTATTAACAGCATGGTGTATAGATAAAGAAAGTACAGAAGTATGGTGTAACGCAGTGAAATGCAGAAGTCTGTTTTCAGTTCTATTCAGAAAAAATGTAGCATAAATAGCCCAATGTCAAATGCTATTTGAGTATCATTTCTTACTATGTTTGATACTCATTTAAGCCCGCTGGTATCTTGCTTAAGTTGCAGAACTTTAAAAATACCTATTTGATTTGTCTCTGGGCGTAACTGAATTTGGAGAAACCGTAAGAAATGATGACTGATGGATGGTATTCCTACTGTTGTGTTGTGTGAGAGAGGTTAATAATGCTAGCTTAATAGCTTGGTGTACTTCTTCGAAAATCTAGTATGTCTGACAAGGAATTAATTCTACACAGTTTCTCTTCTTGCTGTTACCATCTTCCCAAACTGAGCCGAGGAGGCTGTAGAAAATTCTAACCGTAGTACGTCTAGTTTGATGCCTTTACATCTAGGCAACACTAGAAGAAATACAATGAGAAAGCTACCTAAAAACGTTCTCCATAAACCCTGCCAGAATCTGCAGTGGTAAAGGTAATACAGCGTGTGGTTGAACTTTATTCTTAATGATGTCTGCAGTAATGATAAGGCAAGCAGGCAAATGGGAGAAAAAGGTATTAAAATAGAACAGCATTTGTAGGCAGATGGGTTGATCTGCACATCATGGCACAGCCATCTCGCTGTGTTGTCTGTAACCTTTAGCCACAACTTGGATTGCAGACTTGAGTTACGTACTGACAATAACCACACCGTTTTGCTGACTTATTTTGACAGTTTATGTCCGGTTACTTCCAGTGATTTGCAAAGCTGACATCTCCCTTTAGTGAACCTGAAACTCCTCTCTACTGTATTGCCCAGATGTTTTTAACGTGCCAGCCAGTCATGAAAAGCAAGGGAAAGAGAACAAGGTTCCTTCTCACTGCACCGGTGGAGTTGGAGGTCTAATAGCAAACATGAAGGGTGAAAGGTGCTACAGTGTAAATGAGGATTGGGCCTCAGATGGGCACTTTTGTGGCCAGAGGTGTATTTTTATGAATTCCTCATGCTGTAAATACCACAGTTCTTTGCTCGTTAGCACATATTGCAGTCTGCAAGACAGAGGAATATTATCTTTCCTTGTGGTAAAATTTATCTGATTGAGTCTATTTATACTGACAGCTTTCCTAAGTTAACTTCTCTCTGCATTCCCAATTCATGTAATAGCTTTCTTCCTGCTTCCCACTTTTGAACTACCTTTTGTTCTGCCTATGAAGGATAGGAAGCTGATAGTTACCTTATATTTCAAGCCTGCTTAATGTTTAATAAGGCTGAATATGTTGTAAAAAGCTTCAGAATGTTCAGACCCGTTAATATTTCATGCCGATCTACAGAGACAACTGTATTGATCTTTTAAGCATCTGCTAAAGAAGACAAGGAAGAAATTAGATTTTGGTCAGTTCAATTTGGCTGGTGAATTAAATAGCTTTTAGAGCACTATTGTCTTTTAAAATGTTTTGTTTCCACTTGAATAAAGTAGATTTTAAAGGCAGTATTTCAACATGTCCATTCTCAGCGTTCTTGATTTTACCAGCTTTGTTTATTATATCTACTCAGATTTCCCCGTAAGTGTTCTGTAAACCTAATGGTAATCTTTATGAATACAGATAAGAATAGAACGCTACTACCTCTAGTTTCTTCCATTTGTTTTCCTTGTTTAACTATACTTTGCTGCATCCATTTCAGAGCTGATGCCAAGCTTCCTCAGAATCCAACTGTGGCCTTAGCAGGGAGAAAGTAATGCACACTGGAATGGGCTACTGAGTAACACTCTGTTTTACCTAAATTTTGGCCACACATTGGTTATCAATGCAGCATCTTCGAGGATGGCTTACCTTGGACACTACTGGATTTTGAGAATGTGGCATGTGCTATATGGTTTTCAATTCATGTTTTTGTAACATCAATCCTCAGTCTCACTGGGGATTTTAAGGTATGTCTTCAAAAGCTGTATGTACAATTTTCCACTACTTTTTGTACCTCCTTGGTCCAATGGACTGTTATTTTGAACACTGCCTGGCTACTCCCATATAAAGAAATTATTTCCCACTTCACTGTGGAAGTGTCTTCATGCATAACTAAATTTTTTGTTGATATGATGAAACACTGTCACTTCTAATGTATGTGTCACCCTTAATTACCATAGAGATTTAGTATCATGGCATAACTTGTTCTATATAGCTGTTCAGGTATGTGGTAGTTTCACATACTACAAATGTGAGGCCAACTCTTAAATTATAAAACTGCAAATGTTAGCCACCCAGGTATTTGGATGCTTTATGATAAATTCTTACACTGGTACACACAATCTTGAACATTTTCCTTATATAGCAAGTGCTAATGTTAGTTTGGGCAAGGAAAATGATAGAAGTGCAGTAGATGAAACTGAGCTGCAGAACTTTGCTGCCATAAGCACAGCCAACGTTTGTTCTGAAGACAGAAATCCATTAGTTATCAACAGGAATAGTAATGGACATACCTGATGACTGTTGTACTCGCACGGCAGACATGGTGAGCTCCTGTCTGGGAAAGAAATGTTATCTCATCCTATGGAGAGACAGAATGCAGCTGGGAAGCTGCCTTTGCTGTGTCACGTGCATCTAAGTCCTTTATATACCTGCACACTATTGGAAAGCTGGTACCTTTTTTTTCTTTTCTGGTTTGAAAATCATCAGGTTTGGAATCTACAGAGCACCTGGATTTCAAGGGCCTCACTAGTACCTGTAAATTAAATATAAGCCTAATTTTATTTCTTTGAAACTTAATAACTTTGGTTTATGTGTTCCTTGCTGGGTGTATTAAATGGAACATAGCATCCTAAATTAGAGAGAGGTATGGACCATGCCAGGATTTGCAAAATCTTCGGCTTTGAAATGTTTCATGTGGCCTCTTCTGCCACCCTGCAAAACAAGTTACATGTGCCAACGGTCACATATGCTAATGGTAATCAGCTGTCTAGGAGAGATATCATCACTCAGTAGAAGGGATAAATGTATTTGAACAGACCATTAGACAATGTCCTCCTTGAAACAGGCTTATGCCCTGAATACCTTACATGAGAATGAATCAATCTAAACTCCCACCGTTAGTGTTCAGTAGTAATATGGGGATCAGGAGCTGATGGTCATCACATTTCTTGAAACCTCAAGTCCTACCATTCACCCCACTGTAACTGTGCTTGCTTTTATGTGGCCGAGGCCTTTGTCCCTCTGCATTGGGTCAAGGGGTTCTGCTGTTAAGTTCATTGTGATCCAGGCTGACTTCTGTATTGTGACAGTAAATCATTATGCAACTATTTTAAGATACTTGTGTAAATGTAATAGGATAAGGATGAGCTGCATTCTCCATTCCACAGGGAGTTATGTAAAGTACCTGGATTGGAATGGGAGACAGATTTAACTCGACTGAATCATTAAATGGAAATATAAGACAATGCACATTAGCCACTTAGTTCATTCCATAAATTCTAATAATTAAGACTGCATGTGCAATAATAATGGCTTTCCAGATGCGTAAGGAGGAAAAATGCACGTTTGATATGGTGTGGCATAGGCATAATGAAAACATTTAGGTAATGGAGGATCTGTGTAACAGGAAGTTAGCACACAGAACCTGCAGTTGGAAATATATAAACACATTTCCCGACAGAATTTCACTACGTCACTATTCATTAAGAAAATCGGCAATAACTGACAAGATAGGCACAAAATGAATTTTCATGTTGCTGGGATGAAGCATGGCTCCCAGCAATTAATGGGTTTAGTCATATTAAGCAGATAAATAATGCTATCTGACATTACAGTATTTCACATTACACTAAAATTTTGTAACATTTGCTCATAATATGACTTGAAATATGTTACCTAGAAAAAAAAATCTTATCTCTGGAACAGTCAAACCCCATTAGAAACCTTAGGCTTGAAAAATCACAATGTTAACAGTTATATCCCCTAGCAAAGGTTTGCTTTCCTTAAATAGTGTTAAATTTAAACCCAGAAGCTCTAGTCTCTTTTGGAGTTACTCTTCCATAGTGCATTGAGCTTGAAAGGAGGATTTAGTGCACAAAATACACTGTGCGTTGCTGAAGGTTGGTAAGTGAAACACTATGAAGAGCTATAGGAAGGAGTTGCCTTTAGAATGAAATCACATCAATGATATGTTCTCTAAAATATGTTTTTGTATTCCGTTTTATAAAAATGCTCTTAATGTGACTCCATTATACTTAGAATGATTGATAACTTGATTGGCTTGAATTTCATTTTAACTGGCATGTTTGCCTTATTCATAGCTGGGCATATTCTGAGTACCATTCTTCTTGTAAAAAACAAACATGTATTAAAAAAAAACAACCCTAAAAAATACAATTGGCCTAAATTTCTGCAAGTAACTCCTCTGATTTCAGTGCTATTATTTACATAAGCATTGTTTCATACTGGAAAATACCCAATATATCCCAAGCATTAATAGAAATTGATAACAAATAAAGGAATATAACCTCTCTCTCATTTGATGCTAATTTTATTCAAAATTCATTGAGTAACATGGAAGAAAATGTGATTGCTTGTCAAAGCTCAGATGCAGTTTTTTTGTTGGGGCAGAACACAGTGGATTTGGAAGTGTCATGTTTAGCTGCAGGCAATGATGCTTAGTGTCTCAGCACCCAACTCCCACTGAATTTCAACAAGAGTTAGCAAACAACCTTCCCTTGGGCTCCAGTGAAAACCCTTGGCTTCCTATCTAGTCTGAGCTGCAGTTTCAGTAGCAGGAAACAAGCTTTTCTACTGTTGTCTTTTAAGGTATTGTTTCCTGAAAGAGCAGAAGATGATCCAAGTGCAGAGACAGCACAATTATGTACTAAAATATAAAATTGCTGTACTAAAATATAAAAACCTCAAACTTCAGTACAAAAGGGCTGTTAGAAAACAGGAGTTATCAAGATTGTTAGGACTATTCAATACAGCAAACCTTTCCAAATCCAAATAATAAACCATACAGATAATTTTTTATGTGTGCCAAGATACAATTTTATTGCTTCTCAGGTAACACTGCATTTAAGGCATTACTTTGACATGGAATTACTGGGAGAGCAAAAACCATTTATGTCTTATGACATCTGTCCTACTCTATGTTAGCAGAAGAGGTAGGGACTTTTAGGAGACCTTGCTGGCAATGTTGTAGGTGCACACTAAAAGCTTAATAATAATGCTAGCAAAGGCAAGTAATCTCTGCCACTGTGTGTAATATAGAGCTATCTTCAACTGAAAGTATTTAACCATTAACTTACGTAACCTTAGCATTCAGAACAGGTTCTAGCAATAGTAAAAATACACACTTGACTTATTTCTAGCTTTTTTAATGAAGCAAAGAAGAAAAAGTTGGTGCCATACATCCAGCTGCTGTTTGCAGATGACCAGCCAGTGCTGCAGGGCGTGCCTATGAGCCAGTGCTTCAGGCTGAACTCTTGCCATAAGAGGCTTCACATCATCTCTCTATGCTAGTCTGTATTAGTGTTATTGCACCTTCATAGTATCAAAAAGTTACGGTTTTATTGTGCTTGTTTTAAAAATAGTATATTTAAAACCAAACAAACTTACCAAGTTAGGTATATAAAAATACTGCTCACATTATACAGTAAAAAAGAAAGCACCTGTGTGGAAAGCTGACTCCTTTGGAAGGAAAGCTGTCTCCGTGTAGTTGCTTCAGTAACACATATTTATACATACATACATACAAACTAGAACTTCAGCCACATTAATCTGTCCCCGTACGTAACAGAAAACAGAAGGCCCAGAGGGGTGATATGTCTCATTCTTTCTCCATCATGGAGCTGCTGCCATTCACACTGTGTGAACAAGAGTACGGCTTGGGTAAAGTGCGAAGTGTGAGATAAATTATGCTCCATGTGGCATAATTCCTTCCAGGAAACAGCATAACTAAGAACCCACAAAGAGTGTACATTATTCTGTTGTCAGAAGGAACAGCTGTCAGTCTGAACTCCACAACCCTTGCTGAGGAATGCCAGCATGGGCGTTGGGCCACACGTGCTGCTTCTGCACTGCAGTGGGGCTTGGACAGAAGGGCCAGTTGCACACGTTGCACTTGTAAAGCTATGACCCATGGGTCTGCTGGGTATCTCCTTTAGCCCAACTTGGAGAGAAAAATGCAGTGTGGACAAAAAGGTTGTAGATCTTGTCAAACCTCTGTATAGGAAGGGTGAAACTGTAAGAACAGAAAAGTTCTGGATGCCTGATTCCTGGAGGCATTCAAGACCAGGCTGGGTAGGGCCCTGGGCAGCCTTAGCTGGTGGGTGGCAATCTGCCCACAGCAGGGAGTTAGAGCTAGATGATCTTCAAGGTCCCTTCCAACTTAAGTCATTCCATGATTTCAAACACTATTAGAAATGATGACTAAACAACTTAGACTACTGAAAAAGTAGGTTTCTTACTAATCATAGCTCCATTTTACTATGATAAAAATGGGCATTTGAAGAAAACAGGGTATTACTGAAGATCCTTAGAGTTATGTTTTAAGTGCCTTTCCCAGATCTAACCTACTAAGAAACATTACTATTTTTCCCCCAAAACAGAACATTATAATTAGGTATAGCATTTAACCTTGTGAAGAAAATAAAAAAACCTATTTCTACGTAGTTTCTGAGGTAATAATCTGCCATGTTAAAAATATATGCAAATCATTCAGTTTTGAGTGTGTCCTTTGTCCATCCTTCCCAAAAAGGGGATAGACATGGTAGATTCAGTAAAATGGAGAAAAGGCCTGTGGCATGCTGCTTGGTTTACTTATATCATAGTTCATCATGGTTTCTTGTGAGGTCTTCCCCGTAATTAGTAGCTTGACTTCCTACAAACATATTCCAGTTGTCTAAAACCTCTTCTTTTGTTAGTTTTTGATCCTGGTGGGAAGAAAAGAAAATCTCTTTAAGGACATTTTCAAAGCTAAATAAAAGATACCAGCACAGACATTCAAGAGCCCAGGGACACAGAAATTTCTTCAAAGAAGCCAGTCTTAAGATTCAGGAGTCATTGCAGCTGTCACAGCGAGCGAGCTTTTTGACCCCACTGAAGTCCCTCTGGCTTCAGTTGGGTCAAACTACTAACTGAAACTAACTTGTAATCAATTCACTACTAAACAGTCTGATTTACCTGGTACATAGTTTTTCACATGGTTTGTTTTTGCCTTCCTAACAATAAAAATCCTCTGTGTATTTGGTTCAAGACAGTTGTTGATGTTAGAAATTTAAGCTGCTCTGTGTAAGAGTTTGGGTTTTTCAGGCTCCAACTTTGCTGGCATTACACCTCAGATGATCACCATCTGGGATCCATAGAACCACTAGTCTCCCAAGTTAAATGAAGTGAATGTGTGTCTGATTACAGAAACTGGAGCTGTTTGACACCTCCTAGGCATAGGTAGGACCTAGGTATACCTTTTTTTTTTTTTTTTTTTTTAATTTTCCTCTTGCATTCTGAATCAATGTACAAAACCCATTACAACTCTTAGTAGAAAAGAAAAACTTCTACAGTGGTAAAACTTGCAAAAAGTTTTACAAAAACTTTAAGAAAACTTTAAGAAAATAAAGTTTCCTATCAAACCTAATGAAATCAAATGGAATTTCTAATGCTAACAAACCACGTTTCATTCACTTGTGATTCTCACCCTTCCAACTGACATTTGCACTAATACATTAGGACAGTAGCATGTCTAGCCTCTAAAACTTTAAACAAAGCATACTAATAATGAAAGTTATTAGGAATCACTTCTTGCTAACTGACTCTATGTTTAAAAAGAACCAACCCAGCAACAACCAAACAAAAAAAAACCCAACCCTTAACATTAGTTTTTCCTAAAATACGTTAGAACTCTACGTACCTTATCGACATCCGATTCATAGACTAAATGCCTGGCTTCAGCTAGTGCATGATCGTAGTCCTGTGGGAGAATCCAATGCTGAATCTCCTCCTTGTCCATCTTTCCATCCTTGTTGAGGTCACGGAAATCTGAAAACTGCTCACGCTCTGTAGTCACCCAGTCAGGCTCTGGTCCTCCCTCTTCATTTGCAAACATATCAGCTGGAAAGGAAATCAAAGTCTCGCTCAAGTCATACTTAATTTGAAAATTATGCACCAAGTAGAGATATTTGCAGTGTTCCTCAGGAAAACTATTGCTAAATAGCAATCCCAGACTTCAGACTGGGCTTAGTCATGTGAGAAAGGGACTTAGCAATTTCATCTTGTCCCTGCCAGCAAAAGTCTTCATGGACAAAAATCAGACTTCAGCCAGCAAAGTGGTTAAGGCAGGCATGTCCAACTCAAAAACAAGTTAAAAAGTTAAAATATATCACTCATTTTTTGTCTTTGTTCTTCTTTTTTAATGCTTTAAAGAAAATGTATAATAAACATTTCAATTTTTAATATTTTACAAGGGCTGCTCTGAAACTAATGCCTCCTGTTTTATGATGTTGGCCCATGATGTCAGAGACATGCTGGTGGTACGGCAGTAGAGGCTGAACCTTCCCACCAATATTCTATTACATGTTGTTGCTATGCATCGTGGTAGAAAAATGCCACAATGGCAGCTGCTATCTATATAAATAGGTTTTGGAGAGTACCAGTGACTATTAAGAGCAAGTACTAATTTACATCTGTTATTTTACAGCACAGGCCTTCCAAATCATAATAGTTGCAAAAATCCTTCAGGAAGCGTTAAGTGTATTTGCTTTATCCCTCTGGTCTCTGTGGCCAATCAATTGGCTCCTGCTCATTTGGGGTGTTTATTTCTCCCTTCATTTCAAAAGCCTTTCATTTTTCTATTAAAGCTTGATCTGTAGGTAGTACTACTA
The DNA here is from genome assembly GCA_035772895.1 of Perdix hodgsoniae. Classification (NCBI taxonomy): domain Eukaryota; kingdom Metazoa; phylum Chordata; class Aves; order Galliformes; family Phasianidae; genus Perdix; species Perdix hodgsoniae. The sequence continues at coordinate 38,221,830 of JAPSGF010000001.1, forward strand.
TGACTTGTGCATTTGGTTTTCAAGGATACGGTATGGAAAAGTGCATCCCACAGCTCTGGTCTTAAGGTCATAGGCTCACTGGCATTTATAGATGTAAATGCTGATCTGAAATGTAAGAATAGCCTCCCCTTACCCTACAGTGGAAGCACATATACTAGGCTGAGGCCTCTCTATTGGTAGAACTGTTCAAAATATCCCTGAAATATTCAGTACCTGCTCATGCAGTGAGAATTTAGTTCTCTGTGCTTAATGTGACTAGAGATATTCTGCTTTGCTGCTTTTATAAAATCTAAAACAAATTTTGTAAAAGTCAAAATAGGAGGCAAGAAGGAAGGAGGGAAGAGGGAGGAACTGCTCCGCAACCTTCAGCAGCTTCCCATCAGATACCTGATCCAGAGACTGCATTCTGTGGGCTTTTTTCTATTGTTCCTCATCAAATAAGTGGTTTGGCTGTTTTTAAACCCCAGCTTGATCAATAACAAAATGTAATTATATCTGAAAAAGGGATGTAGGAATATTTTAAGCAATTTTCCTCAACTCATAAAGAAAACTTCAGACAACACATCCACTTTTTTTTTCTTTTTTTTTTTTACATTTTTAAAGAGCAAATTATATTGTTTATTTGAAGCATCTGACGTCCTGTCAATTTGATTTTTATCATCCTTGCCAATGTGGGGTGATTGTGACTAGAACATTCTATGCTTTCTATCCTAGAAGATAGAAAAAAAAAACAGCATTTGCAATGGTAACAAATGTTGACAATTACCTTATAATTATATGTAGGTAATGTCACTGAATGAACTGAAATTACTGTGGAAATTATGCTGCCCTGTTATTTCAGTCATAAATGAATAGCACTCACATTCTGAGGCTAAATATAATTTACAAGGCAAAGAAACCCCCTGCCATTAATTAACATGTGTATACTGTTCCTGATTATATGAGAAGTGATCTTTATAGCTTTCCTGGTACTACTTTCTTGATTTAAAACCCATCAAAGTGAGTGAAGAAGGAGAGGTTAGCTTTTGGAATCAGCAAAGTTATTCAGAAGGGTAAAATGTATTACGTACAGCTGATCTCTAGTCCATTTTGTTTTCGTATGTCTCAGCACAAGACAGCAGCTAACTGCACAGAGTGACTTAAGTTTGTGTAAATTAACTATGACTGATCTGCTGTTACTGTTTCCAATTCTGTTCTCTGTCACTTAAGTAATGCACAGTTATTTTTCACATCACAATTTTTTGAGAACCCTAAATCTCACTTCTATTTCCATACGGTTCGTCCTTAATGCATCGTCTTGTATTTCTAGAAGAAACAAAGACTGCTGCAAAAAATCCTTATAAAAATATGTGGGTTTACCTCCTAAATAATGCAAGAGAATACTTAGTAAAAAACAGGCAACTTGGAAGCCCAGAAACATTTCTCTTTGTTGCAGCTTTGAGGGAAGACGGACAAATGGACATTTTGTAAGAAACAAACTTCAGGTCTTACCAATGTACTCATCCTGATCCACAAAGCCATCCTCATTTTTGTCTATGTCTTCTAACGTTTCCTGGAAAATAGTTTTGCACTGAAGTAATCAAGAGAAAACGAAAGTCTGGCTAATCCCCTCCTCAGTCATTCTGCACTCCAGCCCTGACCTGGACATTATGCTTATGTTTTAAACTAAGTGCAATTAGAAGTCAGTATTAAACACTTTGTTTTTGACAGCCTCACGTCAGCATACCTTTTCCTCTATTCTGGTACACATCCATACAAAAATGGTTTTGATGTAAGAGCAGTCTAAGTGCTCTTGTTTAGTCTTCCTTGTACTGAAAGCTCCAAATCAAGTAAATTTCAAGAATTTATCCCTTTCTGTTCCCCAGTTGGCCATTAAGCAAAGTAAAAATACTGTCATTGGTTTTACACTGCTTACTAAGACAACGATGTTTTTCATGTGCTCAAATTCCTCTGGGTGAAGGAAAGCAGTGAATTCTTCACGAGTGGCAGCTGAGTCTCCATCCAGATCTGCAGTTTTGAATCGCCTTTCGTCTCTGGGCAGCATTTTTTTAAAACTGTGTCGATCTGTTGCATCTTGGAATTCTTCTGGATTTTCTGCCAATTAATCAAGACAATCACAAAACTACACGATAGTGTATTTCACAAGGAACAACAAATTCTCCTAATTTACTGATATATACACTGAGTCTAGAAATACTTATTGCTAGAACAGCTGCTGTGTTAAACTGGAATTTCTCTTTCCTAGGGAACTGTAGGGTCAAACTCTTTTATTTTATAGGCGACTTAATAGTATAGGTTACTGGCCAAGTAAGTCTCCTGTTGGAATCCAGGCTTTTCATAGAATCACAGAATGACCTGGGTTGAAAAGGACCACAATGTTCACCTAGTTTCAACCCCCCTGCCATGGGCAGAGTTGCCAGCCACTAGACCAGGATGCCCAGAGCCAAATCCAGCCTGCTGTTGCAGCCTCATATATATATATATATATATATACTTGGTAGATTACTTTTTTTAAAATCTGCCTTCATAATTTTTGCTTAGGAAGTATTCAGAGTAGATTTCGTTTGCAGAAGTTTTATTCCTTTTAGGAATCAATTTGATGTACACAATCCTTGGTTTGAAAAAGCAATCAAACCTTCTACTTACGATTGCTTACTATTGCTCCAGAAACTGCATATATGGCATTAAGACACTATCTTCTTATTTCCAATATAAATGCACTCATGGCCAATCAATACCCATTTGTTCTCTCAGCACTATTTTATATATATACATACGTTTATCTATCTATCTATATCTTTGCTATAGCTTATACCCAGTCAAATTTTTTTACCATTTACACTCTCACCAATTTAAGCGAGATTCAATTAACAAACATTTGTTAATTGTGTTTCTGAATGTAAGCACCATTTTTAATGTTAAAAAATAATACATTTCTAACTGCGGTCAGGAGACTTTAATTCAGCTTTGTCAGTACACTCAATAAAGCCCTCTACAAAACACGCTGTGTAGTGGTGACCCATGTGAAAACAGCCGCAATAAAGACACAAGAAGTGCTTTCAACCTCTGAGCATCTTTAGGCAATTTCCCAAAGCCCTGACTGTGATGCCAAAGTCAGCTTGGCTGCAAGGTGCCTCATAACCTCAGCTGTCATTGAGCATATAATCTGATGATGTCTCACCTAGATAATAACCATAGGTGGCTTGTTTGTACTCTTCCCAGGTGATTTTATTGTCCTTGTTTGTATCGTAGTCTTTCCAGACTTTAGCGACGTTTTCATAGATATAGCGTTTCTGTACCCGTTTAATCCAGTTTTTCAGCTCCTCTGTTGTGAGATAGCCATCTTTGTTTTCATCTATTCTATCCACGATCTTCCTGTAAAGAGAGCGCTTTCCATTAAGGGTGGACAGAAAAACAAACTGGATGTCAGACCTACTTCATTATCTTTACCTGGTCCTGATTTTCCACTAAAACATAGTGCCCAAAATGTAGAAAGCTGTCCTGCTGGCTGAGGCTTTCTTGCATTTTGAAGATTATCTTACCATTTCTCTACTCATCATTCATTATTGCTACAAATAACCAGAATGGAACCTGCAGTCTCAAAGTTACAGAACTCGGATGGCTTGTAGATTGTGTCTACCGACTTTGGGGGACCTGCTCACAGGCCTCAGGCAGAGGCTACGATGGACTCAGAATAGGAAGACAACTACAATACAAGTACATATCTGATGCTTAGCAGAGGCCACAAGGACAGAAGTATTGGGTGCTGCGGACCCCTGCAGTTCTTTCTGTGGCTTTCCAGCAGATCAATGCTAGGCCGGGGTGAGTCCTGTGAACATTCACCGTTTGCATGGTTCACACCCCCAGCTGAAAAAATGAAGGCCTAATTTAAGTAACCCAGGCCCTTGTTTAGTGACACACTTCATGTAAGTCATGAACATGCATGCTGAGATGATTTCTTTTGCTCGCTTTTCAAACAATCTGGATTAAACTGGTCATTTGTGCTTCGTGGCTTTGCTTACTGAGATGCAGGTCAATAGCTGACAGCTTGTACAGGGAGCAGGAGGTCATGCTAAGCCAATGGCACCATTATGGTGGCATCAGACAGACACACCGTGCTTCAGTACTGCTCCCGGTGGAAGGGCACAGCTCACCCTAGTGAGAATGTATAGACATTTTCACAGGATCACAGAATGGCCAGGGTTGGAAGGGACCTCAAGGATCACGAATCTCCAACCCCCCACCACACGCAGGGCCACCAACCTCCCCATTTCATACCAGCACAGGCTGCCCAGGGCCCCATCCAACCTGGCCTTGAACACCTCCAGAGATGGACGGGGCACCCACAGCCCCTCTGGGCAGCTGTCCCAGCACCTCACCACTCTCGTAGGAAATAACTTGACTATTTTTTCTGACTATCCTCTGCTTACTGATTGCAAAGATCTTTCTGTAACTACTGCGAAACTTAGTTCTAATCAGCAACGTGCCTTCTTGCAGACGTAAAGGACAGAGAAGCGGTAAATCAAGGCAACTGACGCATGGAAGTAAGAGCAAGAGCGAGCAAAGCCGTCCCGAGCAGAGAAGGTGCGGAGAGCTGGTTTAACGGCAGCCTGGGAAACGGAAGGAATTGTGATGAAGGCAAGAGAAGAAACGGTTTCAGCTTGATTGGCGGGAACGGCAGAGCTAAGGGACAGAAGGGACACAGCAGTGATGCAGCCGGTCCGCGCTTCATCGCGCAGCCCCCCCCCCTCCCCCTCCCGCGGACGGCCCCACCCCCGCCCCGCTTCCGCCGCCCGGGCCGCTCACCCCAGCCGCTCCTGACTCTCCTCCGGGCTGAGCTGGTCGAAGCTCCGCGCCTCCTCCTTGCCCAGGAAGGCCTCGTGGTCGTACCGGAATCCCGGCGCGTCCTCGTGTTGCTGCGCCGCTCCGGGCCGCGCCCGCTCCTGCCACGCCGTCGGTTTGCCCAGCCCGCCCGGCAGCGCCAGCAGCGGCAGCGCCAGCAGCAGCGCCGCCGGGCAGCGCCCCACCATAACCCGCGGGCGCCGGGCTCCCTCCGTTCCGCCGCCGCTCATCGCGCCCGGCCCCGCTCCTCCCCCGCCGTTCCGCCGCTCGCGATTGGGCGGCGGCCGCCCCGCCAGCGCGGCCCGGCCCGGCGGCGCCACGTCTGCAGGGCGGTGCGGGCGGAGCGGCGGGGCTCGGGGCGGTCCGGCGGTGAGCCGTCCTCCGGCTCCGGGGCCGCGGGGGTGGTCCTGCTCCGCTCGGGTGTTTCCCCTCGGCTCCTTGCCCAGCCGTGCCGCCTGACGGCTGCAGCGGGATCACCGAAGTTTGTCCCTGCTTTTACACTTGGGAAGCGATCCGTGATTGCCTTTTTTCCTGCTTTAAGGCGAAAGGTTCACCGAGGGAACTCGGGGAAACAAATTAGAGAAGTCACAGCGCGTTTTCAGCTCGCTCTCTTGATAGACGAACGAGTCGGCGCAAAGCAGCAGCTCGCTGAAATGTTAAAGCTCCTCTCCTTTCTGTTTCTCAGTCTGTACAGTCTGGCCATCCCATGTGTTAGGCTTATGGGTCCTGCTGTCATCCCTACGCTGGTTTGGAAAGGACAAAAATAGGGTAATTTGCTTTTTGAGACAAGCAGCAGTACGGTAAGCAAAGAAGCGTAACTGTGTCAGTGTAACACCAAATTAATACCCCAAGAATGTGTAGCAGAAGAAACAAGGTTGCCAGCGCTGTCCTAGAGGATATTAATCACGCAATCAGTGCCACCACCCCTGTAACAGAAACAAACCTGGGAACCAGAAAAGTGCTCAGCATTAAAAATAATAATAATAATAATAATAATAATAATAATAATAATAATAAAATTGCTTTTTCTTTAAATTACAATTGAGTTAGCTCAAGACTATACAAGCAGAGGCTTTGCATTGGAGTAATTGAAACCGTTTGGGTTTATAAAGCCAGCGAGATGCAACACGTCTATTGTTTTACAGGCATTTGCTCAATGCAAGGAAAACAAATCGTTGTCATTAACATCTTCTGGAATTTCAGACTTGTGCAATGACTCAGATGTGGCTCCCCTTTCCAGTCTTCCAGCAGTTCTGTCCTTGAGGCACTGACTTTTTACCTTCTTGATTCACGTGGTGCTAGTCAAGAGGTAAGCCACCTGCATGGGTAGCAGGTATGTCTTGCTGCTTGCTCATCAGTGATGCTGTAGCTTGTGGTTTGATCTTAGCAGAGCAATGGAAAGTTACTTGAGAGAGGGGGGAAATGAATGTGTATGTTCTGATAGTCAGAACAATTTGGAGCTACTTTTGTGAGAAGTGCTGCAGCAGCTCAGTGCAGAATGGGCTGAGTATGTTTGTGGTCATTCACCTGAAAGCCTCCAGACACTGGGAAGGTTTGCCTCAGGGATTTAGGTTCTGTCCATTGGACCATTTTAATTTTACCCTGTATTTGGACTGAAGTCTGAGCCTTGACATACCATAATCTTATGAAAGACAGGAATTCATGAACGTTCTGATCCTTCTCAGACTTGTTTTGGGCCCATTGGAAATTACAAAGAAAACTTGACTGATCCAGAGTGATTTCTTGTGTAAAATGAAAGACTTGATTACTGCCCTTGGAGGGCTGGAGCCTTGGTTTTTAATGCTGAGAACAGATAGAACAGATAAGGCTTTATGTTCAGTCAAAGCAGTGGTTGATCCTCCCAGCCTCGGCGTTCCCAGATGTTTGTACCACTCAGTTTAACTTTGATTTTGCTGTAGGGCTGTTGTGACATCATCAAACACCTGAAACTCTCAGTCCTCTCTGAAAGGTTGTTCCTTCTATTAACTGTACATAATTCAGAACATGGTAGAAGCATTCTTCTGCAGTCTTATGTCGTGACACTTTTTTTTTTCTGAGTAATTTTCCCTGGGATACCGGTATTTTCTGTTTTAAAAGTGTCAATATGAGCATCTCAGCTCAGAGAAACCGACCACTCCTGAATGATCAACATTAATTACAGTTAGAGTTTAAGGGGCTATTTTTGTGATCCACGCTTCTTTCAGTCATGTGTCTGAGTTGGGTTTCTTTGAATACAAGGTCTGCAACACTGAAAATGTGTTTTTAGCAATTTATTTATGCAGCAGCAGGCATGCTGGGTAGTTTATAAGCTTTTAATGAAACACTGGCAGATATTAGGGTTTTATGGGCTGGAAAACAGTGCGAATCAAAGAGCTTTGCTTGCTGTTTATAACGTTTTTCCCCTGAATCTAACAATATTTATCTCACTTTCTCCATCTTACATTTCACTCTTCACATATTTACTTTCACTGATATATTCACTTTCAACAAACTGTTGAACTGTACTCGGAGCTACAATGTGCATGTCCTATGGGTCCATTTACCCAGACCAAGACAAAGATGACTTGTTCTATATCCTATCTTCAGTCTGCATTTGCCCTGAGAAGGGTATGCTGACATCTTTGGTCAGTATTTCTGGGCATCGCTGGTAATGCCTTTCCTCAGGCCGTGTGATGAGCCCAGGGGCATGCCATGTGTTCTGTCTGCCTGCTGGCTAATACCTGTTCCTATGCTTTCAGTAGTAATCCTCTTCTCAAAGCACATCATCTCTCCATATCGTTTTTGATTCTTGCCTAGAAAAACAGTCATTATACTTGATGGCATCAGAATGTAGCTTTCAAAGAGAAGACCACTGTATATTCTCACTGACATTTAAAGTCTACGCTAAAACTAGAATCCAACTCAGGCCTAAAGACTGATAGAAGTAAGAGTGATGGAGTAACTAACGACTCATAGAGTGCAGATACATCTTCACTTAAAGAGTCAACCTCCAAAACTGCTTTAAATCTTCTACCAGATCTAATTTTTTGTGGCCTGTGCAGCTCTGCTAGCCATCATGCAAAGACACTCTCATCCTGGCTGATTCCCAGAGCTGATACCTTTTACTTCTGCCAATGCAAAATCAGTTGATTTCCTGCTCATACGTGGTGCCTGATGGGGCTTGGCCCTATTTACTTGGAGATCCCAAAGTAAATAGGTTGAAGTTCTGAAACACTTAGTGGTTTTCTTGTCATCTGATCAAATACATCTCAGCATCCTGTGTGGCTGTGGTTAACAGTCCCCTGAGGCAACCTGAAGAAATGAGACAGTGGATTTAACTCAGCAGTCCAGGCATTCATGGTGGCACTTTGTGATTAGGGAATGATGGCATGCTGGGGCTGGAATCTGGAACACAAATAAGCTTAACTTTCTGTGGGTGAGTGCAGGGAAGTACTGCCATTGTCAGGGCTGGGGTGGTAGGATGCCCCGTTTCCCACTGAGAGCTGTGAGAGGCTAGATCCAGGAGCAGAGACTATTTCAGCTCTGAAAAGTTTAACCTGTAGCTCAGTTGGAGAGCATGGTGATTTTTGATGACAATTCTGCTAATATTAATAGGAGATAAAGATAAATGTCTGGGAGAAACATGCTTTTTTAAGGTAAACAAAAGAAGAACTTGTTTTTCTGAGAAGCTAGAAAATGAAAATGCAATATATATTTTTTTTCCTCAACTCTACTGCTCCCTGTAAATTCATAGTAACTAAATTATAGTATTCCTCTGTACACAGAACGTGTGATTGGTTCAGATAGATAAGAGTCAATGATGTATGTCACCTCAGATTAAATTAGAGAAATTTATTTTGTGTTTTACAGATCCACGCTTTCCATCCCACTTAGCCTGATGTGCTTTGCATGAGCTCAGATCACAGCTGCAGAACTATTTTTTAAAACTTTTTACTTTCCAAAGGCCAAGGAACGTACTCATCGATGCTGCTGAAAATGTTCCATTGACACCAAGAGATTGTTTGTATACAGCAGTGCTGTATTTTACTGGCAGTGTAATTGCAGCAGTATTTCAGAATGAGCTGATACCTGGTTTATTTTGTATGATCTGGAAGTAGATGACATCTACTTAAAATGATCATGGCAATGCCATGATGCTGACAACCTCGTTTGTTCTGTGTGATATCCTACTTCTATTGTCCTCTACTGGTCTCATCTAATTGCACTCTTCAGGCCAGGATTTTCTAGTATTTCTACTGATTAATTTTTGGTTACTAGTGCTGTTACTATTGCTGCTTCTGGTTACCATTTCTACTATTTGTATGAGTTCTGTTGATTTTCTACTGAGTCTGTGCAGTGTCCACCTCACTTAGGGATAATCTGAGCTGTTCCTCAAGGTACTGTTACCAATAAGCATGGTTAATGATCATTTTAGACCATTTGGGAGAAGTCTTAAACTTTTTCCTCTCATCAGGAATCATTGTGGTTAGTGTTTTTTTTCCAAACATTTACATTTTCAAGAGTATAAAAAAATCCTTTGCTTCTGACAGCAGGAATCTGTGCGCTGTATGTGCAATTTGCCCTGGTAATTACTTATGTATGGTGATAACCATAGCAACATCCCAGGTAGATAATGTCATGCAAATTACCACAGCTCCAGGGATGGAAGATGTTAATATAAGTAGTGCTCACACCCCTGGTCTTCAACATTTTGCAGTGACTCTCCCCTCCCTTCCCCCATACGCGTTGTTTTTAAATTTCCTTTTCTCTCCCTGTGATCAGGGAGGGGAGGAAACACTCTTGCTATTTTTCTCATTGCTATTCACACAGAAGGAGGGGGAAGGTGGTCCTTCAGTGTTTCATTTTGTATGCGGGGTGGAAATTCCACAGTGTATGTAGGGCATAAAAGTCTAGGGACTTGGATTCACCACAGGACTGTGTTGCTCTTCAACCCAAGTTCTTGCATTTGCAAACATGGAGTGTGAGCGTGTGGGGGTGGAACTGTATCCACAGATGTTTAGACAGAGGTGTAAACCTCCTCAAATCATTTACAGAGGAGGTGGGAGAGCAGCTTTGTTTTTCAGAGCAGACACGCTGTGGCTGAATACTTATCAGGGGCAGTGCCTTGTCACTGTGATGAAGAAATAGCAGTGAGGAAGCTGGTGACAGTTATCCCTTGTTTGGTTATAAGCAAGAGAAAAACCTATATATGTGCTAATCTGCATATACACCAGTCCTTTTGTTACCTTAGAGGTAGCTAGAGACTCTTGTTAAAAACATTTTTTTAAAAGAAAGCAAGGATTGGTTTTGTTTTTCTGGAGAGGAGTGAAGTTGGGGATGAATTTTGGTTCTGTGTTTAAATAGTGGGAACGTGAGTGCTGGTCCTCCAATCCATGCTGAAATTACTGATTTTGGAATTCTTAACTGTAGCAGCCATTAGAAGAGGGAGCACCTGGAGTAAAGAGAGCGGAGATTTGCAAGAGTTGGAAGGGCTGTGCAGGCAGCTGGAGTCTGTAGTCAGGGCCTTGTTTGAAAGAAAAACATTCTCAAAGCAAATTGAGCTATGCATTGGGCCAGCACTGAATTGTCTTCATCATAAAATCATAATCTCTCTCAAAGAGAAGCATGTGGAGGAGTGGAAACAAAATTATTGAAGTGACTGAGCAACTTCAGTGTGATGCTAGAGGCAGCAGATGTGCAGAGTGTTAACTGGAGATGCAAAACACCCCTATGTGTATCCCCTGATATCTGTACAGAGTCGTTAGCCACTCATACAGGTCTGCCTACAAATCCAGATTGTACAGTTTAATCTCTTTCGCTCTTACTTCTCTGTGAATCAGCAATTCAATACTTTGCCTATTGGTAGCACTGATAGCACTGTTCAGCTGTGCCAGCCTGCCAAGAACGGCTAGTGATGACAGTGGAAGCCAAAAGGTCTCCATGTTGAGGTAATCCAGTTAACTGTTCAACTTCACAACCATGCTTTGGGCTACAGCGATCCCTGACTCTTACTGGAGTTGTGGGGGGTTGTTTTGTTTTGTTTTCCAGTCTGCTAGCGTGCCTACCTAAGGAAAACAAGCTGTTTTACCAGAAAGAAAGATGTAAACTCAGACTTTGCATCATCTGCCAAAAATTATTGAGCCTAGTTGTATTGCTGAAGTTTTTGCATGTCTTTGCTTAACGTGGACATTTCTTTGTTGTTTCTGTGTTCAGCATGTGATTGTCTGAAGGTGGGCTCTCCTTAAGCTCCATAACACATTGAAGTATTTGCCTTGGAATTGTAGGGTTAGCCAAACCGAGCTTCTGGAAGAAGATTTGCCTAAGTTAACACCACATGTGGGATTAATATTGGGTTTAATGATTCTGGTTCCCTGCTCTAGTAATGCTTTTGCTTTCCTCACTGTGCTAGGTGGGCTCTTCATTTGTATTTCTTTCCAGCTAATATAGCTGAAGGAAGCTGCTGGTGCAAAAAAGCACTATATTAGCCAACTGTACAGTTTGTACTTTACAACTGGATGTATTTTATCAGAAGGCAAAGGAAATAATAACATCAAAATCACACGTCAAAAAAGTGCGTGCTAATAAATAATATTTTATGCACGTGACTTTATTTACTGTCTCTTCTCCTCACTTTTTCCGCCTCGCCAGTTGTTCACCTTTGCTAGTTCATGACATAATGTTTGAGGAAACATTGCATTATCATACGCAGCAGACATCAAGGGAAAGAAATCGGCTTGTCATTAATAGTAATTGTAAAACCAACCCTACAATAAAGCCTGCTTTTGGCTACAACCTCTCTTTCCTGGGAGCAGAAGCGAAACAAAATCCACAGATCTCATCTGGTGAACATATTTAGCCCAGAGTTAAAATCTTCATGCGCAAAAGTCAAGTGTGAGATGAGGCTCATCACAGGACTGAGAGGTGCATCCAGGCTGTAGCAGGAGAGCAGGAGGACTGTATGTATCCTGAGGAATGGGAAAACTCAGCTCTCTTTTCTAGCTGTGTCTTAGGGTATCATCAAATGGCAAGCTTCTGGTGAAGAGTCACCATTTTGTATCTGTCGTGCCAGGGGAAAGATGTCATCAGGGAGCCTTGATAACTGTTCACCTCCTGAAATTTCAGTGAGTTCCACCATTCCTCCCGTAGAGGTTTGTGAAAGGCTGGGCAGCTCCAACAGCTGTTATGGTGTGGCACACGTTCCAGAGGCTGCCTCCCTCCTCACAGTTGATGTTTCCTACCTCTTAGCTTTCACATGTAGCCATGTTTTCCCTGTTTGGAAAATGTTCTTGTTTTGATGAATACTAGGACCTGAAGGACGGATTGAAGCTCTACAGCAAGCAACTCTTTCAAATGTGGCAAAGAGCTCCTAGGTGATGCAGGCTCCCAGCTCCGTGCTTTGTGATGTAAGTGGAAAGAAATGTGAATACCCAGCCCCGAGTAGGCAGCCTGGTTTTCTGGGAGAAGCAAAATGGGGCTGACTTGGAAATCAGAGGGAAGGCTGCCTCCAGGCATAGACTTTTCATTGCAATACAGCACAGTTAAGCCACCTCGAAACAGAAAAACACCAATGCAACGTGCGTCTGTCCAAGGTCCACTGAAATCAACTGAAATCATTTTAGTAACTTTAGTGACCTGGTTTGAAGTGTTAATAGTGCACAGACTATGTGCGCATAGGACCAGAAGAGCAGTGTGCTATAAGGAGTACGATTTATCTTTTTGGGGGGGACCTAATTTTTATTTAGGTTCATTGCATGAGACATAAACTGCATGCAGCCTTAAATGCAGTCATAATGTACATTTCAGTGACAATGGGGAAGTTGTGCTCTTTTGACATGACAGATGAAACAGAAACAGGCATCTTGAATGAGGCGTCCGCAGTAGAACACTCAAAATCTTTATTTTTCCTAATTCTCACAAGTCTGTTAAGGATACCAAACGTCATTATACTAAACGATGCTCACAGAGAACAACACATCAACTGATGGCTGTTTGAAATTTAAAATGAAAACCGAATGCGTGGCAACTGCAGTTTTGAGCGTGCATAAATAGAGCTCATATAAGAGGTTAATTGCCTAAATATATCAATTAAAGGAAGTATACAGTTCCAAGTATTGTTTTGTTGTATAGCTACCAAGGCCACAGCATGCAAGTCTGTAACTGATCACAAGTATAGTGCCAAAACTTCTATAGGAGAACACACTAACTAGTGCCAGTGAACAGGAGATTTTTAGGTAAACTGAGTTATGAACTGAAACTAACTATTGTACACAGTTGTAAATGTCAGTGAACCAGACAAGTTAATTCTTTGCCTGTGAAGTAATGTTGGAATGCATATTATATGCAGTTTATGTTTAAATATAAATAAGGAATTACCTTTTAGGCTGTGAAATGGAATCATATACGCAACAAACGTTACATCTAGGGCCTTCTATAAGTGAAAACTGTTGTGTCAAATATGGTTAGTTTAGCAGGGTTGATGGACTTTATTCAAGGCTCCTAGAATTTATCTGCCAAGCATAAATAATGATTTAACAACTAATAGGGCAAGGCCAGAAATATAATAGCTTTTATGTTGAAATTAACATCAAGTGATCTGTAGACATCTGCTAAGCAAGCCAAATGTGGTCTGCATGCTGCATGCTTTGCCTCACTGCCTCAAAATAACAAGCAAAGCTTATATTTGGAGGGGCACTTTTCCTTGTTAAAATGAAGAAGAAGAAGAAGAAAAAAAAAAAGCTCTGATAGAAAATCACTTGCATTGTTAGGTTCAAGTGTGTGACAAACATTAAATAGCCCTATAAATTTAAATAATGCTCGATGCTGAGATTTCAGCCTTACAAATGCTTTTGGTTTCTGATGTGTGCGTAGTGTGGTTCAGAGGGGAATTAAAGTCATTTTTTATTAGAAAAAAATGGGCAAAGTATCAGCCAGGATATTCCAGCCTTTTGCAAATGCATCTTTCTGGGGTCCAGTCAGTGTGAGAGCCTCAGCATCAGTGAATTTGTTTCTTCAAAAGGACCAGAAGGGTGAAGGAGCTGTAAGAACCACAGCACAGGGAAAGCCTGAAAAAGCTCCAAGTAGCAAAAATCCCTTCAAAGGAGACATTCGTTGTTGCCTTGTAGAGATCTGCATTGTGAGTGTGTCAGTGTTTGACTTCTATGGGTGCCAAAACTGAAACTGTACTTCCTTTGCTTGAGAGCACCACTGTTGGCATGGTTTGCTTGCTTTGCTGGCTGTTGCAGTTCATCTGCTTTCAGGGCCATCCATTCGATCTTTGGCATCATCTCTAGGGGTCTCAGCCTTTCCTCTGTTTTAGAAGTATTAGAAAGAGGGTGAATTGCTGACAAGGGAACATAATCTTTGTGAGGCCAAGTCTAAAGATGTCGGTAAGCTGAAAGGTTTGCCCTGGCAATTCACCATGTACTATGCAAAACTGAATGAGAAACTCATATTAATTGTGCTTATGTATGCTGCAGTTCTTTATGTCCATATTTAGATCTATTAACACAATAAGATTAAGCCAACTTGACTTTCTTGAATGAACAAAGCAGAGCCCCTACTGCAAATCCCAGAAATGTGTACTGCCACCAGCATCGTGAATAACACAGACCTGAGATCCTGTGCAGTTTGGCAATGGTACAGAAGACACTGTTCTGAACAAGCTGGATTCCCTTTGGTACAGGAGGCTTGGCACCAACCTCACTGTGAGCTGGCTCAGGCTCCTATGGAGGCTGAAGGCTGGGCTCTGTGCTGGACTTGGTGTCTCTGCCCCAGCCTTCCTCCTGAACACTGGAACGTGGTGGCCTCAGGCTGCTCTGGTTTGCACTGCCAGCAGTCCTGGGGATACCTCTGCCAGCTGGGTTAGCCTGAACACACAGAGATCTAGCCAAAGTCAACTTCTCCCTGTGAGGGCAACCGCAGCAAGAAAAGGTCCAGATGATGGCTATGCCAGTTCTCAAACCACAGCTCACCCTTCCCAGCAGGGATTTCCCCAGCAGATAAGTGGCAGCAACTCTGGAGGACAGAGGTAGAGGAACAGGACTGTCTGGAGGAAGAGAGCTGCCGCACTGGCAAATCTTCACAAGAGACCTAATTTTGACCATGATGTTTTTCTCTGCTGCTTCAAGCTATACATGAAGAGATGGAAGAAATGCCCTTTGCAAAAGGACTCTTCTGGGATTTCTGTATTTGAGCAATGCCCAAGGGAGTCAGGAATGGTTCACAATTCTTTCTGTGAATGAGAGTCCTTGCAGTCCTGCGCAGCCAGAGAGCAGTATACAGGCTGGATGGAGATTGTGGCCCATGACTTCTGTTGTTTGGCTTTGCAGCCTTGACTGCTGCAGTGATTGAGCATGGGCTGTTATTTTAGGTGGTATAACTGAGCTCCTTTGCGGGCATTCATCTAATAGGAGTGAGGGAGTTGCTCCGTGCCACTGATTCTTCACTTTCTGTGAGAAATGTGACTTGCAGATTTCAAATCACAAAATGTAAGAGCACCTGGGCTATGCTGAGGGTGCAAACAGCCCAACCAGCTGCACTGCATGATTAGGTGACTGCTTTTAGTACAAAGTGCCTGGCAAGCCAGTAATTTCTGCTTATCTTCTGGTGTGGTATGTTACTGCATTTTAGCATTTCACACCAGAGGAATTTCCACATAGTCACTGTTTTATCTTCCATGAAAAAAAACCCCTACAAGTAGATGCAAAAGGTCTACTGAAGATTTCATATTTTTAATATTTAAGTCATTTTGTTTTTATGCTGCCTGTTAATAACTGCATTTAAGAGTGTGCCCTTCTTTCTTCAGAAGCAGGCATCTGTTTGCAATGATGCTTTTTGGAAAAATATCAGCTCATTCAGTATTGTTGCGTCCCAGAAGATTTCAGATTCTGCTGTTGAGAAAAGTACAAATTGAGACTAAGCCTGCTGAAGAAATTAGTCTTGTGTAGAACTGGTTTGGGGGCAGAATCAGATCATTTGATTTCAAAGGACTTCAGCCCTAGCGTAATACAGGTCAGTGAGAAACAAGCATGTATTGGGAGGGAGGCATGTTTGTTGTAACATTGGGAAGTTTGCCTTCTAGGATACCTTTTGCTTGCTGAGAGCCTTCCTTTGAGACCTCAGGGCTAAGCTGAGCTAGCAAACAGGTTGTAAGCCAGTGTTCCAGCCATGTAAGTATGCCTGAGGTGTGGGTTTGGAGTAGAGAAGTGCTGTGCTGTCAGGATTGCAACTCAGCAAATATAAACATGTCCATGGTGTGGTGGTGACTGGCCAGAGGGGGTGCATGCAGATCTGAGGCTCTGCCTCCAGGACTTACCATCATTCATTCAGGCAGCAGCTTCTTCCTTTTGGCCTGACAGGGTGCCTCTGCTGGAGCCAGGTGTTTTAGAGGAGTACAAAACTTGGATAAAGAGCAGTGCTTTCTTTTGCCTGCTTTACTTCTGAAGGTAAGTTTAACTGTTTGTTTCTTCTTTTGACTGTCCCATGTGCCATTTCTTCTATCTGGGTGGGAAACTCTGCCCTCTCTCAGCCCAGAAAACTGGTCGTGAGGAAGCTGTGCATGGTCCTACACACAAGAGCATCACAGAAGTGATGAAAATGTAGTATCTCTCCATGGAAAAACAGTCAGGAGAGTCCTTAACTTTCCAACATGCCCCCTTACTGCTCCTGTTCCCCTTACCCCTTTGCTGTCCTGCTGTGGCTGGCTGACAGGGGGCATGGGCCTTGTGCTGTGCATTTGTTAGAAAGCAGCTTTATCTACCTCAGCAGTGTCTGAGACGTGGCCACAGCCCCAAGCTTGTTTTAACATCTTTTGGTTCTGCATGCTGCTCTTCAAAGAGCGGAATTATTATGTTCACTAGAAAAAATTACCTGTCTTTTGTGCTTCTGCCTCTCACTGTGATCAGGGATTCTCTTTTGATTGGAGACTGTCTTTATCTCCACAGGTCTAAGCAGCAAAATGAAGGTGTGATTGTAGCATGTTGGCCAGTCTTAATCTAACTGGCAGAGGTAATAGTAGCAGTGAGGATGCCCCAGCACTGGCTATCAACCAACATATTAAGTTTTCAGAGACCTTGTGTATGTACCTCAAGGTATTTTGGCACTGCAGCAACTGATGCTCGCAGGGGTACCTGAGATGGCTGTTAACTGTTGTGCAGTGAGCCTGTTGTTAGTTAGCAGCAAGCAAGTTAACTGCTGCAGCTTTTATTCTGCTTCTTATGTGAGTTTTGCAGATTGTCCTGAGTTCCAAGTTGCAGAGATGGGATGTACCTGTTCTAGCTAAAGGTAAACAGTGACATTAATATAAATATCCATCCAGACACATCCTCAGCACATGATGCCAAGAAACTACAGATAGAAAGTGAGGGGAAATAAGAGAACACTGGCTCCTGTGTGGAGCAAGTTTATGGCTGACAAATGGAAGGATAGGGGTAAAGTGTCGCTCCCACTCCAGTGCTGGAAATATGAGCCCCTGCCAGAAAAAAAAAAAAGATGACCCCTACTGTTCGTACCCTTCCAGCATGCCTGACTGAAGAAGAAAACACTGGCTGAGGCTGTGTCATACTGCAGAACGAGCCACTGACTTACAAGTGGTAGAAATAGAGCATGAAAGCTGGGCCTCAAGCCCCAAACAGTTATATATGGATGTTACCTGCCACAGGCTGATCCCTGGAGCTCTCGTGTTTTACCCTGTGGCATGGCTTATGTAAGCTGTCACACTAATAAAGGTCCACAGAGTTGAACTGAGCATCTGAGAAAACACAGGTGGCTCTGCAGCCCCAGTCAGTACTTCTCCTCACAAACTGTGTCAGCTTGGTGGAGCCCAGAACTTGTATCTATCATCCTTGCAGGAACTTTCAGGACGCTAAACCCACTACCACCTTCCTGTACCCATTCTTTGTCCTGGAAAAAGACTCTGCCTCTCATTCTGTCCAGCAGAACAGGATCTTTGGACTTGAAAATAATCTGCCTTTTGGCAAACAAAGCTTTCCTTCTTCTTGCATTTTCTTTACAGGACCACTTCTACATGCTATTAACTGTGATAAGGTGATGCGAACAAACTGCGTGTGTAGGTGACACTTGTGTTATAAACAGCTAGCTTTGAAGCGCAGCGTGTGCTCTAAGTGAGAGGTAGTGCAGATCTTCAAGAGTTGTTCATCTGTGCTCCTCTAACTTTGTTCCACAAGCCATTGGAGCTGTGCCGATCCAAGTTTGGGAGCTGCATCTTTCTGAGCCCGTGGTTCAGTCACGCACGTAAAAGCATTCTGTATTTTTTGTAAACTTTGCAGAGGCCAACAGGAACGAGAAAGAATTCATTGGAAAATCGCATCACTTGTACCGGTCTTTTAAATGGGAGACTTTCCTTTTTTTTTCCACACCCAAGTCTGAAACGCGAGGGTTTCCCATTTCTGAGGGCCTTTGCAAGGCTGAAGCGCGGGTGCAGCTTGCAGCCATCCCCTAGCAAAGGTTGGTACTGCAGTAGCCCCACCTGCTGTTGGAGAGGAAAGAAGCGGCTTTGTCTTTAACCCACCTATCAGACTGCGTTAACTTTCGATTGCCCTATCTATCTTTTAGCATGCTCTGCTATTGCTGCATTCACCTCTCGAGCCACATTCTTTGTGGTCCTCGTGTTTGTCGTGTTTTATGTTGATTCTAAGCTCTTTAGAGCAGGAAGTGTCTCTTATCTCTCTTGTAAAGCACTAAGTAAATTTACACACAATTTAAGTGCTTGATAGGAACAACCAGAATCTTTTGTTTTTCCTAGCATTTGATTTCAATAGCTCTCTGTCAATTTGAAACAAAGGCAAAGGTATAATTAGTGTTTCTGAGTTGGTTTTACACTAATCTGAGGAGAGTGGCTTTATATAGGGTGTTTTTTTCCATTTAGAAATGAGAAGCCCATAAACACGCTGCCTAAAATACAAAAGCAAATTGGTATGAGACTTTTTTATTGCCCAATACTTGTGAAAAAGGATGGGCTGTTAAATGATGTATTAAGAAACTTTTTCTTAAATTGAACCATCGCTTTTACGAGTAAGAGATGAGCACAATAATCAGGAACAAGGCTTATTTACACAGGAGAATTCATTTGAAATCAGTGTGTTTTTAGAGAAGAAAAGGACTTTTACGTCTTAAGTTTAAAGGCTTTCTTTTCTTTATATCGTTTCTACCTTTCAGGGACAAATTCTGCACCTCACGCCTGTTTGCAGAAACAGTCCTATTTCAGTCAATGTGACGATGGATGTCACAGAATCAGGGCCTAGCCCATCAGCCCCTGGAAAACCCATCTTCCTGTCAGCCCTTCACCCCTATCAGCCCATCTTCCCCTAGAAAAAATAATCTCCAATTCAAGTTCTGGCATTATTTGAGATAATAAAGTTCTGGCGTTGCTTCTGAGATGAGGTCAG
>JAPSGF010000001.1:38241065-38258565 GCA_035772895.1 Perdix hodgsoniae
GTCAGAAAGCCATGAAAGCTGACACTGTGAAACTCTTTGTGACGTTGCACGTGTTTTACAGCTGGATTTATAAAACTTCAAACAAAAAAACTTATTAAGCCTCTGCATGTTTTATCGATAGGCTGGTCAGACAGCTAGCAGACAGTGCTGAGCATCTGCTCATTTCCTTCGTATTGACAGTTGTGTTAGTGAAGCAAGATTTTAAATGTTAATAAAACCAAAAATGTGTAATGACAGATTCTTAACAGATAGCAAAGATGCTTATTTTATTCAGAAGTGTGGTATGCTTTCCTTCTAAAGATAGCTTAGACCTTAATTTTTAAGAGGATGTTTGGATTTCTTAGATGAGTAAATGTGTTTGCTTCTGTCTCTGCCTCATCTGCTTGGTGCCTGTGTGACCCAGCAGTGCTTTTGATGGTCTCAGAAGGGGTGAATATGCCTTGCTTTGAAGATGAAGGAGGCACAGTAGTGGTTCATGTACCATGCTCTGACACTCCACTGAGGTTACACCCTTACCCTGCAAGAACTTAAAATGTCATGACTGTCACAAATGGCAGTGATTCCAGAAACTCAATGAATGATGTACAAAGTAAAGGAGCGTTCAGTGCAGTTGCTGCAATTCTAGATGCCTTTTGAAATATCTCTATAGATATATTAGATACATATTACGTTTCTCTGCAAGATACCAAGGAGCTGGTATCTGCCTTATTCGTTTTCTTAGATTAAAGCATGTGAGAGTCATTGAGGTGGCATGTAACAAGTGAGGATGCATCCTTGCTTTACCACACAGGTGAGACAGCCCTTCCCTTTCTAAGAATATTAGTACTCATTTATCTCAGCACCCAGGCTGAGACATCTGGTGACGACATCTGTGTGGCAGCTAAGTGTTCTGGTGTCTTTAATAGTCAGATGTGACTGCAAAGTAGATTCAGATGTTTAGAAAATTAAAACAGGAATCGAGGTATGTTCTTCCTGAGGAATTCTGTAGGTAAATGGATCGTCCTTTATAATACCTGTTTTTGAAAATAATGAAGTAAAGACTGATGAGCAGGAATCTGGGCCTTGGAATGATGTGAGCATCCTAATGGTTCCTGGAAAGTTTAGTTCCTGACATTTTGTGGCTCTGGGCAGCCTGGTCTGCTGGTTGGTGACCCTGCACATGGCAGGGAGTTGAAACTAGGTGATCACCGTGGTCCTTTTCAACCCAGGCCATTCTGTGATTAGGTATGGGTCAGAAACAAATAAGGGACTCAAGAGTGATTGACTAATCACTTTTTAAAATGCTTGTTAGTAATGTGGCAAATCTTCATAAGCTATTTAAAGGTAGAATCTTTGTAGCAGTTTAAAAGCTGCACGGGCTCATGCCTGTCTGCTCACTCAGGGATGGGGCAAAGAATAGAGGTTCTTTATTCTTTACTCAGGGCTTTTCTGAGCGTATGGGAAAGATCTGAGTTAGCCAACACGCTGAACACACACAACGTACCTGGCTAACATATGTAACAAAAAATAGTTAAAAAAAATAATAAAGTGATTAGTTATTAAATTCACTGCTAGAGTTGAAAAAGAAAGAAAACACGACACAGTGTTCTGTGCATATGAGCCATCCTTGGGGCACTTCAGATGGATTGATGGCAGCATTTGCTGTGTTGCAAGCTCAGTGGATATGGAGTTATGTCTGTTTGGCTCTATTACTGCGCTCTGAGCGGTGTAATTTAAATATTGTGTGTTTCCATGAGGTTAACACTGCTGGTACACTTCATGCCCTTCACTGTAAAAAGCAAGCGCTTTAAAGCAAGTGACAATCTTCCATTTGCTACTGTGCAATCAGCGAGACTGTTGTGTTAAGACAGAAATTTCCAAACCTGGAGTCAGTGAGAGTGGGATACTTAGATTTGTTAGGCTCCTTGTTTAGTCCACGTGAAACAAATGCAGAAATGACACTGTAATACTGGTGGTAAGGGGTAGGTAACCCCTATTGGGGGTTATCCCTATTGGGAAGGCATGAACACACACAGGTTACTGTGCAGCTGCTCAGTGGTGTACAGATTCATCTAAACTACCCTTGCAGTTACTTGCTCCTATACTTTCTATACTCTAAGAGAAAATGACAGTGTTTAACTTCAGAATTTAAAGCAAAGCTCATTTTGTGATATTTGATTATAGATATTATTGCAAGCTTCATTGCAAACTTTTTGGGAATCTAGCTACAACATAGCAGACCACACAGAACAGCTGCATATATTTAGATTATCTTTTTGACTTCCAATCACTTCAATTAAGTGACTGATCATTTCCATGATCTGGGACATTTCAATAGATGCACCTGCCAGTTTTATTTCTGTTTTTATATTGTTGAAAGACAATATTTGGAAGTTTGATCTAAGTATATTCCTGAAAGTTGAGATGCTCCTCACAGTTTGCTGGAGGAATCTTGCAGTGATTTGCTGGAGGGTCTCAAAGATCTTTTTGAGATTTATAACCTCTGATTTCTGGATTCAAAATGCAGAGCCAAGTTATGAGCACCTATGAGAGGATTTCTAGTGAACTCACTGAAAATCTTTCGATAAATGTATGCTGTCACATGCTTTGTTGTCTTCTGGGCAGATCAAAAATACTACGCATCAACATTTCTCATGGAATAGCTCTATTTTTGACTCGGTAGCATGTGAGTAGAAGCTGGACATGACATAAAATGCAAAAGTAAATCAAATGCAAACAAGAAAAAAATCTTCCTTTACCCATTTAGAGACTGGCTGTTTGTCAGCATCCAGTAAGTACGTATCTATTTTAAGGAGTAGAGGAACATTGGAAATGTGGCACTTGTCCGTGATGTGAGTCCTAATGTAGCTTGTGGTTATAAGTGTGCTTTAGCATATTGCAGTCTGCTGCTTTTAGATCACGTAAACATATCTTAGATTTAATTTTCTTTCAGTGGTGGTATTAATTCAGGGGTTGTTACAGTTTGTTTACTTAAAAAATTCCGTGCAATTTTTCTTTGCATTTTGCAGACCTCATCGTTTTGGAATCCTAAATGAACTGTTAAAAGAACTATTTATTATAATCCTCTTCTATTGATATATTTTGACAAAGGATGTGCATGAGTTTGATGGTGCATAAAAGCAAAAAGAAAAACCAAAAAAAACAAAAAACCCAAACCTAAACAAAAACCAAACCAACAACACCAACAATTAAAAAAAACACCACCAAAATGGTCTTTGACTTTTAGGAACTGCTGTCAGGATCAGAGTATACTTCACATGCTAAAGTCCTGATTCAGCAAAGAAGAATTTCGAGCGTGGCGAGCTTTGGTGGCAGCCACTGAATATGGTTGCATTTCCTACTTTGATTCTTGTGCCTCAAAAATGCCCACAAAACAAAACACTCCCACACAAACAAGTCATCAAGAATATTGTAATCTTTCTCCTTTTTAACATCCTCTCTCAGTATTTCTCACACAATTTGCATTATTCATAATGATTAGCTTTAATCTGGGGGACTTACAGTTTTAAAGTTCTTTATTTGCATATCTCTTTCTCTTGGTAAATGTGTGTGGCTGACAATGAGAAACAGCTTGTATGCTTTTTCGTGTCCTGGTAATCTTTTATTCACATATGCTTTATGCAGTAGACACGCTCTCCAGTTTTCTTCCTTCTTCATCGCCTAGCGTCTTAGAATATGTAGGCTGACACCAAATAAATTAAAGCAGTACCTTTTTTCTTAATGGAAAATGCCCTGTAAGACACTCTGATTCCCTGCATCCCTCTTTGTTTTTCAAGCAGACCAGTGTTATAAGAGAGCTTTCAGCCAGACAAATGTTTTATGGCAATAGCGCTTTATGTTTTCGTAACACCCTTCTTCTAAAGATCTCAGCTGCTTTACAGCAGTAATAAATTAAGCCTTACAACATCCTATGTGGTAGGTAACTATTATACCCCTTTTAAGGGTGCCAGACTTCATGGAATAAGCTGCATTCAACATGCCAGCAAGCTATGAACAGTCATTCAGGGTTTCATCCTAGAATGGTCACGTGAATGCTGCCAACAATGGAGTCTATAAAAGAGGTACCTACCAGGCAAAAACTTAGGACATTTAGGAGCTGTGTTTGTCTTTGAGCCTTGTGCAGACACCTTTAAAAGTGGTCTGTGAAGAAAGCTGTGATTAGGCACTAAAAAAGTCTTGGAAAGAATTCAAGATAGAAAATCGAATAAATGATTGACTGGTGGTTCAGCACTTTGGAAAGAAAGTTAGCATGGAAGTGGGTCTGGGCTGGTGAGTGGGAAAGTTTTAGAGCTGAGGAGGCACGACCAGGTCTTCTTGGCTGCAGACCAAAATGCATAGGAGAGCTTGGCCTTCCTGTGGCACTTGAGCTGAGATACAGACAGTTGTGACTTGTTAACTGTGCTAATTCCCAGCCTGGAGCCTAAATAACTACACACACCTATGCTAACTCAGTTTTAAAATTGGCTAAAGAGCTGAGCTGGGTGGTTAAAAAGCAAACCAGGGGTCAGCAATGTGTTTGCATCTGAAATGGGAGGAACCTGGTGGCACTCTGCAAGCCCATGCAGATGTACTAAGCTTCTTACGACCTCTTTTGCCCAAGTGTTTGAGGGTTTTGATGTTGCAGTGGTATGGGCTGCTTCGTAGTGAGGAAGCATAAAAGCATAGAAAAAATTGTGAAACCAGGTCACAGTCTTGTCACAGACCTGAAGTCAAATCATAGGTGGTCCAATTTGGTGGCCTACAGCAAGGCCTTCAGAAGTTGGCTGAAGAATTCAAGGGGAATGACCACATCATTTAGAGAAAACAAAGCTGCTGCTTTGCGAAAGTCATATACATATGCATACCTCTTAAAGCAGGGAAGTTCTTGTGGAGAGGCAAAGAGGAATAGAAAAACCTAAATTAGTTTTAAAGGGAATTTCAAATCACTGTGTGAATGGGCACGTATGTTGTGACCGTCTGGACTAGTAGGAATCAAGACGTATTTATCAAGGAGCATCTCTTCCAAAATATGTTATCATCAGTGATAAGTCGGTGCTTCATAGCATGCTTTAAAAAAAAAAAAAAAAAAAGTTATAAAATCATATCATACAGGAATAAACCTCATTATTCTGTTGGGATGAAACAAGGAGCACAGGCACCAAGGAATATCTCCTGTTCTGAAATATTCATAAGTTTTTTTGTTTTCTTTTCCTACTGACACAAACAGTCAAAAAGCAGCCTGGAGGAAATGTCCTTCGCTTTTGGAAAATGAGTTGGTAATTTATTCACAGAAGGCCATGTAGTCATTTTGAATTAGCACATTGTGAAATCTACTAATAAAATGAAGTCAGTTTACATTTTAAACAACCTTTAATATTTGTAAAAGTAAATATCCCTTAATTTCTCAGCAATTTAGTTGTAATGGAAATTGTCAGAAATTTTAATTTCTCTCTGTTTAGCTCACTCACAATGGCTGTCAAACAGTCAAGTGATATGACGTAAAGTACTGCTAATCGTTTCAGCACAAGACAGTACTTCAAAGGTAAGGCAAAGGATGTGCAGACACTAATGAAATTTTATTATCAGAACGTAGAATTAGAATTGTGACAAGAGACAATGGTGGCAGTGACATGCAGCTAGAATGTTAGGCTTCTGAAATCTCCGAGCTGAGTCTCACAGACAAAAATAGCTAGAGCTGCAGACTTCTTAATAGTCTTAAATGGAAATTGAATGGGCTCAATTAATCAAGTGAACAGACTATAGGGAATTACAGAAAAGGCTCGTTCTATGTTTTCAGGCTATTAACCTGCATGGCCATTATGTCCTGGTATAATGTTGTGGTTTGCAATCCATGTGTTGCTTCTCTGAGTATACGTTTCTGTATTTGTAGAGAGGTGTGTAAAGCTCATGAGCTGCCACGACATGCAGATTTGTAAGTACACACTTGGGCAGACCTCACTGAAGGCTGCTCTTCTTCCACATGGTCAAGACATTCTTCTTCATGGTCAAGACGTTCTGTTTGGGTAACAGCACCGCAAGTTTCTAATGGGGTGGCTGCAAGCAGTGTGCTTCAGAGCAGATAGCGGGTCCCCAGCATATCCAAGGCTACAGGGCAAATGTAACTGATCTAAAGGCATCCATTAGCATTTCGGAGTTCGCTGCTTTACAGAAACCTGTGGGAATCTGTCAGGTGTGAAGAAGTGGCTTTGATATTAGGGAGTTGAACTGAATTTAGCATTTGAGTATTTGTAAAGTAACCATTCCTGCTCTCAGTGCACTTCCTCAAGTCCCTGAACTGTGATAGGTGTCCTGTTGCTTTGTGAGTCTCAGTGGCTGCAAGGGGAAATGGAAAATGCCATCTAGAATTTCTTAGATTTAATTATTTTTGAATTTTAATTAAACCTAGAGAAGAGTGATCAAAGTCTGGAAAATTCTCCCTTCTATGCAAGGGACCTGTCCTCTGCTATTAAGAACTCTGACTGTCAGATCAGTCCCATCTACAGTGGCATCTAAACTGGAAGAGTATTTGAGAAAGGTTGGAGACAAAAGACACCCATCAGTATATTCTGCAAGTGCACTGTAGGCTCTTTCAGAGAGTGTCTACTCCCTGTGGGTCCTGTACAAATGTAAGGGCTTTGTGAAAACTATCACCCAGCATGGATGTGATAGCAGGGATCTCTTCTGCAACTTTGTGTGATTGCAATCTGGGAGGAAGTCAGCAGTGTCAGGCCCTGCCTTTCATTCCTTGATCTTCAGGTTTGAGGGAACGAAACTCAAGCACAGGACTGAGACTGGAAAATTGTTACCAAACTCCTCCAGTGCACTGGAGAAGTGCATGTTCTTGGTTTAATTTCTAGCTTCATTTTAACGGGGGTTCATTATCTTCTTTGGGAGATGATTTGCACTCTGACACATCTCTCAGCAAGAAAGGAGGCTTTCTTCTGAGAAATGAAAAGGTCACAAAAATCATGTAATTAATAACCCTACAATGTAATTCCATGATCGTGGCAATGGTTTCTAAGTAAACAGGTAAGGCTGCAGTATGTATCACTGAGATGTTGATTTGGCCTGACAGGATACTGCAGCTTTTGAGTCCTTGTCAAGACAGTCTATGCCCGGTGCTTTCAGCTCAGAGCTGCTGCATTTTTGCATTCCAGGGAACATGGCTGTTATCTACTGTTCCTTTCCCAATGCTCTAGTGGCTGCATTTATCTTTCCTATTTTCCTCTACGTTCTTCCCTTTTTTTTTCTCTCAATCTTGCCTTTTCCTTTTCTGTAGATTTATTTTAACAGAGGCTATCCCTAGAGAGTCCTAAAATAGATAATTCATGTTCCCCTGTGCTGTTTCCTGTGCCATATTGCCACTCCCCTGCCAGCACTGAGTGTAAATATGTAAGGATTCCAGCTATGCTAGTACAGATATTTGCCAAGGGCAAACTGTAACCCAGAGTGCTTGATCATTAGCTGAAAGCAAACTGCACATCGTACATGCACATATGTTGTCTGTTTACAGTTTTGATTCCATTGCTAAGTTATGCAAGTCTACCAGTCAGGGAACAAAACCAACATTACATATGTTTGGTGACTAACTGAAAATATGATTGTCCTTAGAATCTTTTTTTTTTTTGTGTGTGTGTGTGTGTGTGAAAATCTTGTATTCCATTTTAGTGATGCATTTTGGAACAGACATAACACATGATTTGAACATATTCTTGGTGCTGTGTTAATAGTAAACCCAAAACAAAATCTGAATGGGCAATATTCTGTTGTTACTGCAGGGATGAGAGACATTGGCACATGGCTTATGTAACGCAGTCAGTAACATGCATACTGCAAATATCTGCAGAAATTAACTGCGAAGGAAACTCACAGTATCCACTAAGTTTCAGACTCTCACAATCGGTTGACCTCTCTCCTCCTGTTTCTCAGCAGTGAGTGGGAAAAGCAGCTCTCCTCTTACTGATCAAGGCTGCTGGAGGACTTAAAAACCAGAGAACATGATGACCTTATGGGTTCACAAAATTGCTTAAAATACATATATCTCTGGTGCAGCCTTGTATAGTACTGGATACTTGGGTACCTTAAAGTTCCCATCAGTGAAGCTTTATGCTGGGGTCTCAGAGCAAAGGCAAAGGAATATGTGACTGCCTGGTAGAAAGCTTTTTATCACCCTGTGGAATTCTTGGACAATGAAGCTTCCATTGCTCTGAAAAACCTCTTGCACCTAGCATTCACAGACACTTTGGAAGAACTGTTAACTGCACAGAATGGAATGCAAGGAAAATTCAGTTTAAAAACATATTCTTATTGGGAGCAAGAAATAGTTGTCCTGGCAACACAAAGCATATTCTTCTCTCTCCTTTTAATTTTTATTTTTTGGCCTTGCTTTGGATTTATAGTGCCCTGCAAGAGTCCTTTCAGGCTTTAGCTGTTCCTCCAAATTATAATGGCCTTCAAATAGATTTTCATGCAGTACTCTGCAGGGGCGGTCTTGAGGCTGATTATTCTCTTTCTGCACTCAGATTGGTATAAAAGTGGTTTGGTGGAATCAAGTCCATCCCTGGATGAGGAGGTCTGTCTTAGACCCTGAGCTGTTGTTCACATTTTAGTTAAAATGTGCTTCTACACTTCATGAAAACAACGGTTGCTGGAACTGGAAAGCTTTCTGTGCACAGGGAAAAAAATATATGGAACTTTTTTTTTTTTTTTCAACATGAAAGATCTTGGCAGATTGACTGAAAATGTGCAAACTTCCAACTGGCTCATTTTAGCGTATTGGTACTGATATTGTGTGCTGGAGTAGTGTAAATCAACAATTCTTAATCTGTAGCTCCTCTGATAGAGTTGAAAATGCAAGAACAATGTTTTGGTAAGGGGGAAAAACCTTTAAATTGTCCTAAACCTCTTTTCTTCACCTCTAAAACAACCTCTTGGTTTTTAATTACTCCTGTAAAGTGGAACAATCACAGGATCCTCCTGTGACATTTTCAAGTTTTCTGTCTGCTCCACTTACGAGAAACAAATGGGTCTGCTCAGCTCCATCTAGATTGAGTTTTTCATGAAGTCATTACTTCTGTCACAGAGACTATTTTCAAATTGAAAAATCTGAAACAATAAATGATGGTGAAGCAGTTAATAACTGTTAAGAAATCACATTTGGAAAATTGCATTTAAGCAATAACCTTTCTCCCTGTAATTAAATGACAGAAAGGTCCTGGTTTTAATTAAGTCAGCAATTTATAGTTATGAAGCTATACTTCACTATGCAGATTAGAAGATGATAGGTCACAGAACACCCTGAGTGCATTTTTAGCGGAGCTGATCTGGTAATTACTCCACTGTTCAGTGGTGACCACAGTGAACCGTATCTCTAGATTAAACAATTTTCTTTTCCCTGCTCCGTGATGTATAACCAGGATGAGTAAATGTACCACTAGGACTGCATCGAACATCTTTAAATTAAAATGGATTTTAAATGAGGGGGCATGAGTGAAGAAAGTAATGTTTGAAGAACAGCGGTAGAAATGAATGGGCCACTAGGCAAGTCTTGCAAGCAGAGAATATATCATTGTTTTACAGGGCTTTCTATCTTGCGCCTGAATGTTTGGTGCAGATTTATGAGGAAGTAAAATGCTAATGTTAGTGTATTTATAAACATATGATGGGGGTTTCATCTATAATTTATTCCCAGGCCCTGCATTATGCAGCCTATGAAAGAAAATGAAATGCTGTGTTGGACAGCGAAAGGGTTCATTAATACAGCTTTCACATTTTATTTAACTAACCCCTAGCTCATATTACACATTGATTATTACATTGTGAGATGTTTTTGAACGCTTATTGTGTTCTGTTCCTCAGGCCTTTTGCTAGCTACTTCAGTAAGATTTCAGCGGCGTTCAACTGTTTTATTTCAACTAACACTAAGTGTATTCACTTGGCCTTTAGGCATATAAACAGCGGATGTATATTTATGGATTTTTTTGGAAAGAGTTAGAGAAACAGAGGTAGGGCTCCGTATTTCCGTTTGTTAGTAAAATGTGTTTCTTTAGTTGAGTATGGGTCATTTAATGAGTATCTAAGTTGTGCCACAGAATCAGTTCTAATGAAATGTAACTACAGTGTAAGACTTGTTAAACTGGAGTTTGTAAATAAGGTACATTCACACAGCACTTCAGTTCACAGCTACTACTGCCTTTTACTCATAAACAAAACAGTTTGTTGACCAGAATAACTTCTTTAATGAGCTATCTGTATAAATTGCCAGCATTCTATGGAAATCTGTTGTGATTTGCCAATACTCTGGCCTGGAATTTATTTGCAGAGTTCATTTTTCATTGCAATAGTGTGTGTGTTGAGGGGGAGGGATAGCATGCACTGAGAGGATGAAAAGCCAGTTACTGGCTGATATTTATTGGAGTGGACATCAGTAACTATTGACATTAAGCGAAGACAGCAGATGATGTTTTTCAAGTTTACTGATACAAATATTTGCTTACAATTTTTTTTACCCTTTTTGCTGGGTGATTGTTTTAGTTTTATTCTCAGGTTTTTGCAAACCTTATTCTGATTCTCTCTGACTTTAACAGGAAGGGACTTCAGCTGGCAATAGGCAATGTCGAGATTCTTTCAAGGTTGAATCTGTCTAACCAGGACAAGGAGAAGAAGACAGGAGTAGCATCTCTCAAACACAACTACCAGTGCCTTTTCTTCCAGATTTGTTTTGTTTGTGCTTTGTGTTATATGTATTTTTCTCCTAGAACTGTGGCTTTAGATTTGCCCAGACCCTTAAGGAATAATATACAGCAGTGAATGTCAGGTTTCTAAAATATGCAGTGATTTAACTGAATGAGAAATTGTTTGGATGATGGCAAGCCTGAGAAGGTTTCATAGGATTAAATGTCTTAGGAAGTTTCTTCTTTTTAAATAGGAGAAATCTCCCTTTTGTATATTCTGAAATGCTGAAAGAAAATATGAGAAGAATGGAACAACCTTTTGCTTCATACACTTATTTTTGTTATTTCTATTTCTGTTGATAGGTTTGACATTCAAGTGAACTAATGGCAGAGCTACATAGCCTCCTCACTACCACGCACGTCTGCACACCCCTCTCTACCATACCTGCTCTGTATGGATTTTAACAAGATTAGCACCTCCTGCACAGATAAAACTTTATTGTGAGGTAGTCAGATGTCTACAGCGCAGCTGAGGTGTGTTTCCTATTTAGTTTGCTTGAATAGGGAAGGATGGCAAGGGTACAGCTTTTTGACTGCTCTATGAGCAATGGGATTTCAACCCGAAGTATTGATCAGCTAGTATAATGGGTATGCTTTTCCAGGTCCTAGGGAAGCTGGCTAAACAGACATTAAAGGTCAGAAGGGTAAGTAGCAGTTAGTTAGCAGACACGTGCCTTGAGTTCAATGACCTTGACATGTTTTCACACCACTTAGTTGTGAACTCTTTTCAGAAATCTCCAATGTATTAGGACAAGAACATCTTTTCTAACTACAGTTGGCTTGCCTTCCTTCTCTTTTCATTCTTCTCTCTCTCTTTTTCTTTTCTTTTTTCTACAATATTGTTATGGTACTTAGGTATTGCAAAGGCATTGTTTTTTCTTTCTTAAATAAATCTCTACTGATGTTTACAATCCTCAGTGGGTAACACAGCATCTTGTAGTGAGGAAGATTCAGAAACTGTGCTGAAGGAATCCAGTCCTGCTGCTCCAATTTTAGGTATTTTTAAGATGCTCTCTAGCACTGTGTGACATTTGGACTTAAAAGGGTGCAGATGCAAAGCTGCAGAGCTCTAATCCCTGAAGATGTGCTTCAGGTAACATGGAGGCCC
Organism: Perdix hodgsoniae; assembly: GCA_035772895.1. Lineage (NCBI taxonomy): Eukaryota > Metazoa > Chordata > Aves > Galliformes > Phasianidae > Perdix > Perdix hodgsoniae. The sequence goes on from JAPSGF010000001.1 coordinate 38,252,886, forward strand.
AAATACCTTCTGTATAATGCTGGGGACAAAGTCAAGGTAATAAAAAAGCTCTGTGCATTCAAATTCTAAGAATTGCAGTCTATTAGATCTTTGTGAAACTTGAAGCACAGGGATGAACATCTACTCTTTCCAGCAGTTACCGTTTGTCGTGGTAACCTCTTGTTATTGACAGATCTGCTTATCAGCTGATTGGAAGTTATTAAAGGTAAACAGAGATATGGGAAATCTTATCCAGCTTCCACAGAAATGGAAAATTGTATTCAAATCCTATTTTAAAACAATCAGCTAAATCGGGGTTTGTTTCATTGCCTCCAAGGAGCATGAATTTGCCATTTTCCTTTCTTCTGAAACAGCTGGAATTACTTAATACTTGGAGGAACACATTTCCTTTCATTCCTTGCTGAGTCTAAGGAAGTTCATGGCTGTATTCCCTGTAGAGAAGGCAATCAAAATGGCTGTCATTGGAGCATGGGGACATAAAATAAATTGATGACAGAAGGATTATGCGTAGGACTTATCCTTCAGTAGTCATGTGTACCTTCCATATAAGGGCATCTAGAGGAAATCTCCCTTCGAGACAGCCCATTCCTACTACGTTACATCTAGAGAAGAGGCATTCAATTAAGGTGGGCAGGAAAGAATTTGAATTATGGAGAGGTACATGCTTCCTGATGTGTTTGACAGCAGGAATCAGACAGGGAAAGCTGATGAATTCTTCTGCTTCTCAGGGGTAAAAGTGAATTTGAATCGATGTGACAAAAAATTGTCAAGTGATACTTGCATGCTTTGGAAAAGCAGTAAAATCTTTTCCCCTCCTCTTTTCTATAGACTTCTTCAAGAACACATTTTCAAATTCATTTTAGTTATGGTGGCTTTGCAAAGAAGCCTACTGGAAAATGTTGGAGTAAAGTACTTCTACCACGCTGTGAATCGGACCATCATCTTCTGCCTCACCACTTACTCTACCTACAGGCAACCATATTTACACCTGCTTTCAAGCAATCCCTGCAGCTGTTTCTGATTTGAAGGTTTGCATCTAATGTTGAACCAATTGCACTGACCAATTTTAATTATTCTGTTGGATCGCTGTGGTTACAGAGAGGAAGCATAATCCACGGATTGGTGTGGCAGATAATAGCACTTACTCATTGCCTCCTTTTGCCAGTGACTTTCTTTAATTACATGGGAGTTTCTTCTTTACGATTTCAGTTACCACTAGAAGCTGTTATGGGAGGTACTTTAGAAATAGAGCAGAAAGCAGCCATGCCCCCAAAAGCTCTCAGTACAGATATGAAATTGCAGGTGACAGATAAACTCCAATAAATAGTTATCACAGAATCACAGAATTGCAGAATCACTGAGGTTGGAAATGACCTACAAGATTATCCAGTCCAACCATCCACCCATCACCAATAATTCTCACGAAGACATGTCCCTCAACACAAAATCCAACCATTCCTTGAACACCTCCAGGGTTGGTGACTCCACCACCTCCCTGGGCAGCCCATTCCAGTGCTTGACCACTCTTTCAGAAAAGCAGTATTTCCTAATGTCCAGCCTAAATCTCCCCTGGTGCAGCTTGAAGCCATTATGTTATGTTGTGTCTAATCAGAAGAGAATGAAAGCTAGTGGCTGGTGGGGAATTTCTCAAGTGAACAACTTATCTGGAAGTGAGAGATGTGAGCTAGGGCTGGTGTTCAGGTGGAGGCATGCAGGAGAGATATACGGCTCAACAGCTGCAGGAATCATGAGCATGGAAGTTGCAGTGACCGTGGCTGAGCACAGGGAGCAGAGCCATGAGCTGGAACAGGGAAAGGAAGCTGTTATTAGCCACTACCCAGTGTGTATGATGGGCCAATACATCCTTGTCTCTGTCTTTAAAGGCTGTTGGGAGGTCTGGAAGCCTTTTGACACTTTATGGGATTAAAAAGTCACAAGATGGACCTTTTGTTGAAAAAAAAAAATAAAAAAATGGGGAAGGCAATGTTGATGAATATTTGAATTTTAAAGTAAAAAGTAAGAAGACCTCAGCCTGCATAAACTGGGTTATGTGTTGTGGCCAGATTAAAACATGAAGCTCTGCTTTGGAGGGCAGCTGGGGTTGTCGAGTTAGTATAGCGAAGTACTGGATTTCTTCCCCTTCATTTTGATAGGGAAGGTATGGGAAGTTGATTAGGTTTAAAGGTATTTCTTCATTTACTTATGTTAAGACCTTACTGGTTCTTCTCGGGTCCATATTTGTGTTCAGCCTTCAGGCTCGTGGGTGGATCACGAGACCTATATTTTCTGGCCTCAACTTCTAAACCAGAGAGCTCACAGCCAGATTGAAACACTGTGAGTTATGCGGGCTACCATGTCTTCCATCTCTTCCAATTTTCAGAGCTTTTTCATTGCATCTTACTGATTCTTCTGCTAGCACAGTTAAGTCTCTTTTGAAAAGTCACAGCAGGGTGCACTGCACTTTACAAATATACTGTTTAAAATTGCCCAAATGAGTAACTTATGTATCACAAGCTGTCTGTTTTAGCTGCATTAGTTTGAGCAAACAGCAATTAGCAGTGTTAGATTCTCTTGTCATAGGAGAGTATCTAAAAATTTTAGTTATTAGTCAGTAATGATTCCTCCTTGTTCATTCAGGAAAGTGTCTTGCAACCTTGTAGCAAGGGCAGTCGGAGTGTCATGTTGTGTAAGTGGTCTCGGTTACATTCTGCTCCCTGTATGAACTGCAGACTTCACAGCAGGACGCTTTATCTTTGATTGCAGCCTTCATGTCTGGCAAGAATAGGACATCTCCAACACTGCTTTTACACTTTTCAACACCCAAATGGGAACTGTGGATGATGTTTGCTATGTCTCACCTCATGCTGTGTGGAACTAGGATACAGTCTCCTTTGCTCAGTCCCATCCTCACTTGCCGTTTGTCCAGCTTATAGTGGGAGTCACAGGGCCTTTTTTAAGTGGCCCTTCATTTTAAATTTTACCTGAAATCTAAAGTGGCAGCATCGTCTGAGCCTTTTATCCGTGCTTTTTAAATGTTACTTTAGAAGCATGCAACAGTAGAGGTAAGTTTTCTTCTTGATGTACCAGGAGTCTATGAGCAGGCTATATGAAGCATTCCTTCTGTGAAATTCCTGGTGTGGGGGAAGGCTGAGTGTTAAGTCCATCCTATAAATGATGATGTTCAGCTTTCTCTGTTCCAGCACCTTGCTGTTTTTCCCCTTTGACTCCCTGGGACCTTGTGAAGGTCACAGTCTGTGCATCAGTGACCTCTTGAAAAGTAAGCATAGAGGCACGCTGGAGGCATGAAGGCAATTACAGAAAGCACTGATGTGAGGGAGAGAATGTAAATGTTCTAGGAAAAGGTGGCACAGCAGTAGCTATGATAGTGCCTTGGAATAGGTATTTTTGTGTAGTACCCTCAGGAGCTGTTCCCCTGAAGTCCACTGGGTGAAAAATACTCTTTTCTGCAGTGTTGCTGGCAGTAACTAGCAGTCATTTCTGGTGCAAGTGGAGAAAGGTCTGTTCTGTTTATGAAAGGTTCCTGTAATTTGTGCAGGTCCCGGTGACTTTGGTGAAGCAGTGCCCTTTACAGGGCTGGTGAGCCTAGCCTGTGAGCTCTGCTGGTCACTCATCAGGTCTGAGATTCAGAGCCAGCCTAAAACTTGTCAATATTTACGAAATTTTGTCTGAAGATTGCTTCTTGCAGAAAACCCAATAAGGAAGATAAGTTTTGCATGCTCAGATGAAAACCAGTAACATTTAAGTACTTAATTTTTTTTTTTCCTGGAACATTTGTCCATTAACTTTAATGAAGCTTTTTCTAAGCTTACAAGAGGAGAGCTATTAAACAAAAGGGAGTTTGCTTGCCAGGCATTTTCTCCGCTCTCTCAATTTTTTTTCTTTATGGCCAAAGAAACACTTTCAGCCATATGTCTTCAGAGCAATGCTAACTCTTAGTGACCAGTAAAGTAAATCCCACTTGTTAAATTCTTGTGGCTGCACTATGCTGGGAGCCTTACGCTCAGGGCCCTGTTCTGTCACTGCTTGTTTTTTTTTCTTACGTATTAAATGAAGTGATTTGGATTGGCGATGCAGGAGAAATCCTCTTCTGCCACTGAAAGGTGGCATGGTGTAATAAAACCATAAGTGTTATTTCCTCTTTTGTAAAAGGTAAGGCAGTTGGATTTCCTGGAGCTCAGGCTAAGAGAACAAGGGCTGGATTTAAGTCAGGCCACAGATGACCTTCTTTACTGGTGATTCCTACTGCCGAAGTGGGAATAAAAATATTTCTATGGGATTTGCTTCCATAGGTCACATCAGTTTGTGCTAGGACCACTGGAATTAGAAAACTAAGTGCCAGTGAGCCAGTTCGGATGCAGTGTCTCATCTCCGTGGCACCTGGAATGCCCCCCTCCCTTCACAGTGATCAGCGTCCCTAAAACCTGTCTGGGTTCATGTTTGGAATCCCTGAGCGTCCTCAGGATGGAAACTGTGGCTGCTGATTTGTTCCTCCCAGCCCAGAGAGACAAATGACATCCATGCTCCTGCCTTCTCTGCTGGGTGTGTGTTGCTCCCGTAGCCCTCACACTTACCAGCCCCTGACTTCCTTCACGAGCACTGAGGTACCACATTTATCTTTTCCTCTTCTATAGGAGTGAGACTCACACATTCAGGATAGACTCCAGTTTTAAATGAGCTCCTAACCTGCACCCCTGTCAGCTCTGTATAGTCCTGCCAAAAATTGCCCAAGATTTCTTTGTGTGTCTCATCTCTTCTTTCAATTGCAAAATACTGTTTGGAAGTCATAATTCAGGAACTCTGACTTTATTTTTCTTGCAAATTGCTTTTATGTATTTCTCTTGCTTGAAAATTAATTGGCCATAGAATAAACTGTTTTCCCTTGAGCAGGAACTACTCTCTTTCCTGTGACGTTACAGTAAGCTGTCCTTGGGCCAAATATTTAAAGGTATTTAGGTGCTTAAAGATGCAGGTAATGTGAATTTTCCGAAGTATCTAACTGCTTAATACACAGCAATTTCAGTGGGAGTCGCCATCTAAGAGCTTCTAAAAATCCCACTGTGCATCCATCTGCTTCTTTAGCCACCTAAATTCCTTTAAAAAAACAGGTCATTCCTTCCATCACTTGAGACAAATGTTATTTTTCTTAATGTAGATGGAGCACCTTAATACTGTTTCTTGGATATTGCCTGCCACCTTTAACTTATTTTCATTGTTTTGATTATGATGTCAGATCTAGTTGATGATCATGTTTATGCAGTTCCAAGCAGAGCGTGGGCACACAGCATCTATCCTTTATGACATGAACTTGGCACAGCATCTAATATTAATAAATCAGGGCTAAGAGGTTTGTAGGCAAGCTAACTGTCAGGAAGTTACTGTAAGTTTTGCCATATACAAAGTGATCTGTGTTTTGTTCTAACTTTTTAAACCCTCTTTGAAAACCAGTATTCTGTTTCTCATTAGTCAGTCTTTGATCCAGTGAAAATATCAGTCCCTTGAGTTAATATTTCATCTGACCGTAGGGCCATGTAATTTGCCACGACACTAAGTCAATAGGTCTCTGCTGGCTTACCCCAGCAGGACTTGTTTGGAAGGAAAAAAATTCTCCACAAAACATGAATAATGTGGATCTAATCAAGAATTTATTTCTTCGGTTAAC
>JAPSGF010000001.1:38263565-38330317 GCA_035772895.1 Perdix hodgsoniae
ATCTCTCACCACCAGTGAGGAGTCTATCTGTCAATTAGGGATGAGATTTCTGTCTATCACAAGGGATGAGTGGATAATGGTGGACAAGAGATTAAACAATTAAGGAGACAGCTACGCATGATCTGCAGTTAAAACCCTAATTCTGGGTAGTGGGAGATAAAGGATCGCAGAGATTCAAGAGGGAGTGAATGACAGGGTTAGAAAATGCTGTTAGCCTCATTGTTTTAAACAAGGTGAGTCAACATAAGGGAAGAGAAATCTGTGCAGAAGGTGAATAAGTTCTGAGGAAGGATAAGGAATAAGAACAATGAGAGTGCATTAGGAAAAATACACAGGGGAACATGGATGGCAGGAAACACGTGTACGGTTTTATGTTACAAAATGCACCTCCTAAATTGAGCCATCCTAGAGTTTAGAGCGATGCAGATTTTAGTTTAATTTCCTTTCCTAAAAGAAAGCTTTTATTTCTGAATAGGTGTACATTTAAGATTCTAAAGAAGGAAAAGCAAATACTTAGCAGGATGAACAAAATGTAAATCTTGAGTAGAGCTGTAAGCTGTTCAAGCAAGGCAATTTTGCTGGATTATGTAGCTCATATCAGATAGTAATAAATCAACCCTTCAAAGACAAAAGACTATAGAAAGAGGAGTAAACCAAAGACTCTCCAAATAACAAAGGCCAGATACACAAAAGTAACTAAGGAGCTGAAGAGGCAAATAGATGCCTGGCAGGAGTTTAAATGGGATCATTCAGCACAGACACTCATCACCTGCTAGTGATTATTGGCTTCTTCAGACTCCTTCAGGCCCAGACACTTCCTTGACTGAGGTTAAAATTCCCATCGACATCGGAGAAACTAACTGATATCCCTAAAATCTGCATGTTTGGCATAGCATCCTGAAGGTAAATGGAGTTTACACAGTGGATAGTTCGCCCTACTGTGAGCAGTGACAATACACTTTTGGAATTCAATTCTGTCCTTACTCAATTGGATCATCCCACTGAGATGTCAAGTTCTGCACGTTTGCCTCTCTTGCTGATCTGGGCCTGACAAGATAGAATGATAAATTTTGAGCAAAACAGTGGCTTCTAGGGTATGATGAAAGAATTTTAGCAGTGGGTTCTGACCACTAATGCTAGTAAATCCTCACTTGCTCTGACACTTTGGAAATAAGCTTTCTATAGTGAGAAATCCTGAGCTTGGGACAAAAACGGCTTCAGACTTTTCTTGACATGAAGAGAGTGCAACCACAGGAACTGGGAAGCATTTCCAGATCACCTGGCCTCAAGTACTGTGGGCAAACCTTGTAGCTGAGCTTTGCTCTGATCATAATTACATCCCCACCTGGTGCCAAATAAGGCTGATTTGTTTAATGAAGTTAAATAGAAGGATGACATGAATCTTAAACTGTTGGGAGCATGTACAGTAATATATAGATTCCTGTCCTTCTTAAGTCAGAAGAAATAAATGTAATAAACATAATAAGAAAAATTTAGATTTCCTATTTAAAACAAACAACAACAAAACCCCAGCTAACATTAAAAAACAAACAAAACAAACACGAACAAAAAAACACAAAGAGAAAATAACTCAGAAGGAAATGAATATTGAGGGCACAAAATCTTATCATGACTGAGAATTACTTGAATGTCAGACATGGTGAGTAAAAGGCAAGCAAGTAAGGTTACTGCTGGAACAAGCAGAGAGGTGAAAAATCCAGGAAAATTTGCAAGACTTGATCTGCCACTAATTTGACAACAGATGATGATGACATATCTGTGAACATATGTTAGGGGGGAAAAAAAAAGACTAGTATCACAGGCTGTGCAGAAATAGGGTCACTGTGTATTTTTAGCTCCAGTTCTGGTTCTGGTTGGCCTGTATATCATCCTGAGTTTCAAAGCGTTGTTTAGTTGAGACTATTGTTCCTCTGTTTAGTTGAGGCTATTGTTCCACTGAATACTTGAAGTGCATTTGTTCAGAAAGAAGTCTTGGCTCCTTTGAATACAATATAATTATGCTTGCAATCCAAGCTTGTACAGTTTTAGGTTCACTTCATTAAAGATTAATATTCTTTCTGCTTGGACTTGCACAGAGAGTTCAGCTGAAAAAAAAACCTCAGAGTCCACATCTTGCAAGTAGAAGGGTGCTTCTGCAAGTGATTCTTTCCAGTCCCTCTTCCCCTTTGCACCAGAGAAGTGCTTTTTAATTTCATACCTTCAAGTATGCAGTCCTTCGAACAGGGCAGCATGGAACACCGTGAAAAGAAAATCTTTCTGGCTTCATCCAAAATATATTTATCCATTCAAAAGGTTGTTTTCCAAAAGCTTGTCTGCTGTCCAAGGGCACATCTGATGATGCTTTAGCCATTTGCATGGCTTTTGTATACAACTGCTCAACTCAATATTGAATATAAAATTAATTTTGTACTAATCGAGCCAAAACCAGGCTGAAGTATGAGCTTGTCCGCACCGCACGCTGTTCCTGCTCTCCTCTCCACAGCATCTCTCAATGCACAGTTATTCAATGGAGGAAATGTATTTCTGGTCTCATCCTTTTCTCTTGGCATCCTCTTCTTTAATCATAGCCCCTTAAAAATACATGTATAATAATAATAAAAGGTAGCTATTTGGGAACGGCAAATCAGTCCGTGGGGGCTGCTTGGATTTTAAGGGCAGCTGCTGTTCAATGTATCTGGTGTGTCACTTTCTGTTTTGTGCTGCTGTTTTATTGCTGCTGTGGGAACGGAGCAAAAATAGCGGCTACTGCAGTTCTGTTGAATAACCATCAGTGTGATTCTAGCTGATGTGTCAGTCCCTCACTGGGCAAAAAAATGCCCATATTTGATATCTGCCGCCCTACCCTGACCTGTAAATGAAAATAATAACACACTAAATAGCTACGGGAAGGCGTTATTAGCCGAGCCGCCCAGCTGAGAGGCAGAGGTGTGTTTGTGCTGCCGTGTGTGTGTGGGTGTGCGAATGTACACACGCACACCTCCAAAAAGGTGGGAGGAAATGACTGGTAAGGCGCACGCTGTTCCTTTAAATGTTAAATTGGCTTTTGAATTCAGGGCAGCCACCGAAACCTGCGCCGGGCTACGGCCGCTCCGCCGCTGCCCTGGCTTCCTGCAGTGGCCGCTTTCCCCCGACAGATGGCAGTGCCTTTCTCTCGTAGTTAGGCGAAAGTTTAAAAACCTTTCGTTAAAAATAGCTGCCCCACATTCTTAATTGGCAATACTTTTTTTTTTTTTTTTTTTCCCTATTTATTGTTAGGCACAAATCAAATGCTGTTTAGCTCGTAGGCAAGCTCAGTGCACGAAACGTAAAGGCATAATGTAAAACACCCGGACACTTCCTTGTCCTGTTCCATCTCTGCTTGGTGTACAGAAACACTGCACGATTGCTGCTTTGTCACCAAATATCCTCAGAAACTTAGTTATAATGAAACCTTTTTTTTTTTTTGTCTATTGTAAAAATTGATTTTTTTCTTTGTTTAAACTTGCCACGTAGTTATGCATCCAAGCCTGCAAAAAACCCTCATTCTCTCATACACAAAACTGGTATTCCTGCATCTGTGGAGCTGGGCTGCAGTTTCTGGGCTGCTCGAGGCACTTGCCTTTACCTTGTTGAAGGCTTTGAGAGCTTTCTTCCCCACAGGTCTCCCTTGTGTAGGATTGGAGGCACCGGGACCAGCCAGGCCCGTGCTGTGGCCCTGTACCAGCCCTGTGGCCAGGGAAGCACTCGGTGGGGTTGGCCCTGCTGTGGGGGCATGGGCACACCGTGCAGAAGCTGGCTGCCTTCCCCTAGCCTGAGGTGATTCCCTGGAGGAATCCCTACAGCTCCTTACCAGAGCCTCCCGATGCCAGCCTGGCTCTGGTGAGCATCACTGAGGGTGAGCCTCCCTTTCCACTCTCCTCAGTGAGCTAATTCATTTCTGTGGCCTCTTCTGGGACCCATTTCATTCCTGCAATTCCTTGGGCTGCGCTGAGCAGAAAGGCCAAATCGCTGCTTTACAAAATGAAATCGTAACGGCCTGGCTGTTTCCCGGCTTGATCTGTGCCTCGGCTTTCTTTCCGCGATCAAGTTGTTTACGGTGGAGCAGAAGGAACGTGTTTTGTTTTGCTTTCTTTGCCCGTTCTTGCACAGGAACAGATTTTCAGCCAGCTGCCCATGGTTTCGCTCCGTTCCACCTCCCCCACAATGGTCACAAATGCAGTGTAGGTCCTGCTCCAGACAAGCATTTCATTTCCGTACCAGGGCTCTTCAGCAATGTCAATAGCAGTACCCACAAATGCGGTTTTGTATGGGCTTGAAGGCGGTGTCAGTGCAGGCCTTTTAGCACAGATGCATGGGAGCAATTCTTTCTAATATGCATTCACATGCGTCTCTCCCCGGTGACCTTCATTTGCCATCTCTCTGCCTATTTAGTTAGTTTATTAGGTCCTTCTGAAGTGGTTCATAATATTCCCATAATACTGGACAAATTGCAATAATTGTATCAAATTCCAATGTTATCAGATGGATTTGGAAGCCCCGTCTCCTGTTTGCTAACATATTAAACAGCGCTGTACCTAACACAGCTCTTTGAGTCACCTCATTGTCAAAGCAATTGAAAGCCTTTTCTTCTTCCTCTTCTTTGGTGATTTTTACTTCCCCAGTTGATTTTGTTCCCTTTGTTGCTTTTTGTGGTGAGGGCTATCGGCTGTTTTAGAAAGAGCATTAGATTAATCAGATGTGCTTGTACTTGAGGCAGTTCTTTAGACTCTGAGCCTTATTTTCTTTTAAAAAACTCCGCGCTATTTTCTCCGTTTTCTGCAAGGATTGAGTTTGTATTTTCTTTTTGTTGTTAGAGTATTGTTTACCTGGTGTTGAAATAAGGTTCAGTAGGTTGCAGTTTTCAAGGCTAGTTCAGTATTTTTTCCAAAGCTAGCATTTGGGCAGCAGCTTCCAGCTCTCTAAAAGCTAATGGTAAATGAGCAAGGATACAGGGTTTGGGGTTTTTTTGTGTGTGTTTTTTTTTTGTTGCTGTTGTTTGTTTGTTTTTTAATCACTTCCTCTGATACTGCCTCAGAAAATAGTTGCAAGCTGGTTCTTGGGGGGTCTTGTCTCTCCCAAACACAAATGTTGCAGTAATTTCTGCCTTGAAAACAGTATTTGCTATTGATTTCTTTTTTCTTACATGGAAAAACAGATGCACTGAACTGGTACCCGAGAATCCTCTTTTGAATAAAATATTTAGAGTCTTTGACCATGTTACCTTTAGATGCTCATTTATTCCTCCTCCCTGCCTCTTGGGTACGTGTCTGTGTGCGTATGTGAAAGAATTACTTTTTTTCCTTCTGACTACCTATTTATGAAGGTTTCTCGTGGACCCAATTTCTATCCTGCATCTTTGAGGCAGAAGTGTATTTTTGTGTTGGTTTCTGTTCATGCAGGTGACTGTTTTGAAAGCTAACTGCTAACCAACTAACCATGTACCTATGAGGATTTATTTTTCCTTCCCTTCTGCTTCTCCTTTGTATCAAAATATCTGTACCATAGTGACTGTATTATGGTTTTGTGGTTCTAAGGATATTAAGAGCAGCTAGTGTTATTTCTTGCATCGTGCCAGCCATGTGATTTGAGCTGCTAAGTGCCAGGTGAACTGCAGCAGGTCTTTTGTAAAGGCACTAATTCTTGCTAAAAAGACACCCACTTACCACATGCACTGCTCTCAGATTTTAATCTAATACTGATTTTTTACTCCTTGAAAAGAAGCAGACATTTTTTAAACACCAATTTGTCCAACTTCTGTTTCTAATCACTGATTACTTGTATGGTTTTGCTCCTTACTAGTCCACTGATGTCAGGCCTGGGACTGGGATGGGTTCTCTCCACCATTTTGGGGGTGGCTGTCAGCAGTCTGTCATGCACAGGTAGGCATACCCAATTTCAAATAATTTAGTGATACATTTTTTATTCCCTTTCAATATTCCAGTATCATTATGATTTGAAAATTGGATACTAGAACTGGACACAGCAATGTTGGTCCCATCAGTGATACATACCTGTAATATCATCATCTCCTGCATAATCATGCAAGTATTGCATTAACCTTAGCCCATGGATTGCATAGGGAATTCATGGTAAATTGATTTTCTGAAGTCCTTTTCAGTGTCACTGCATTTCAGTATATGGTCTTCTATGTTGTTAGTGTGACCTACATTCTCTTTTGACATATCTGTCTGTGTCTGTCTATATTAAAACCTTTCTTAAAATATGACTCCATTTTATAAGCGGATTCAAATAATGCGTTATAACTGACCAGTTCTTGTTTCTTCAATACTCATTTGGCCGTTCTTTTCTTTGTGTACCTTTAAAGTAATAAACTTTAAATATTTCAAGTATTTTCTGTCCTAGACTGATAAGTCCATTCCTGATCTGATTGTATGCAAAAGGGATTTAAAAAAAAATTGTAATGGGAGCATTCAAATTAGGTACATCCGTATCCTGATGTAATAACCAATTACAACGCTTTGGGCAGTTTTTAATATGATCTACTCTATGACACATTTTGTGTAACGTTGCTTTTTAACAGTACAATAGAAACATTTTAGAAATGTGAATTTGAAATACAAATGCAAATGTTTTTGGCAACTAAATTTTTTGAGAAAAAAAAATAGTGTAGGTCTTATTTAAAAACAAATGCTCCTGATACATCAACTAGTTGTAATGCTATTGTTTCTCAGTGTTCTTTTGATCACCAGTGACAGCTTCTCCAAAGGGTCATCTTAGCCATCGTTCCTAATCCAGGTGGTTCTTCCACACTGTGAATTTCCCTGTGACTGTTGCTCATTCATTTGTTTTCTAGGTCAGAAACTGCTTTCCCCACTTTTTCACAGAATCAGCTCTGGAGACTGTGCTTAAGCTCTTTCCCAAATCATCAAAGTTTTTATGATTAACAGAATCTTCTTGTTTGCTGCCTCACTCTATATACCACACCACAAGCATCAGCATAGTTGTCTGTCTTTCTTCAGTCTGTCTTTGCTTTCTCCAATGTTCATACCCTGTGAACAGCTTCCATAGATGTCTTTTAAAAATTCCCACCAGTGAAGAGAGGTCATCTTCCATCACCTCTCAATATGGCTGGTTGTGTCTGGACAGCGGAAGTGGAAATGTTACCATTTGTACATAGCATCTTGGGCAGCTTAAGCTAGTCTTTGCTGCAGCAAGAAACTGGTTTGCCAACCTTGGCTTGCTAATCTGATTTGCTAGGCTTGCACCACTGATACACATTAGTGTCCTCCCATCAGTCTTTTGAATTTGCATCACTCCTATTGCAAAACAGCCCTGTTCAATGTTAATGGTGAGAACAAGCAAGAAAGAAACAGTAGGGGAGCTCAAAAGGCTCTGGCTGGATACTTTCTGTAGATGAAGAGATGGTTGTCATTTGGTGAACTTGAAGTAGCTCTGACAGCAGGAGGGCCCTGCAGTCCCACCAGAAGATCTGCAGCGGTGGTGGAAGGATCGTCCTTGAGAAATGCCACCACTTGGGATTTGCCCCTTCACTGGGGTGTTGGGCATTCACTGGGACTGATCCTTATTGCTTGAGAAGAAAGTTGAAACATTTATGCAGTAAGAAATAAACAACAGCAGACTCCATTTTTCCATCTCTATTCCAACGTCTGGGTAAATGAGTTACTTTCACATACATATTTCATGGTATTTGCGACAGCTACTTGTCAATTGACAGAAGAGCTTTTAGATGAATAAAGCCAGCAGAACAAGAGATGCCTGCTTAACCTGTTCAATGTTTTCTTAATGATAGCAGAAAAGCCTTGGCATATTAATGTTTCCTCGAAGACTATCCAAATATCCACTGATTTGAAAGATCAAAGAAGCAGCAATGCTTTCAGTTACACTGAGCGTGATATCTGGGTGTATACTCTTGCACAACTATTGGCAGCTTGGATCTCAATCACCTGCACATGGTTTGTGCACCAGACAAAGCCTGTTTGCTTAACTCGTGAAGGGTCCTTAGGGGTACAGATTCTTAAGGGTGGTTTGAAGAGGGTAGTTCCAGATCCCAGTGAAATAGGCTTAAGTACTGTTGAATCAAGTACTGTCTATTGAATCAGTTTGCTGACTGTTCTATAAAAGCCATTTTTTGAATGCAGTTTTGTTTCACTGGGAAAGAGGAGAAAAGGAAAGCCATAATGAGGACAAGGCTTCTGGTGCCCATGTAGGCTGCATGAGGCTCAACCTGTGCCGAGTCCAAACCGTTTGCAGATGGTTGCACTCTTGCTAGGATTTTGCCTCCCATTGGCTGTGTGCAAACATGCTTTCTCCTTGTGAAGAGATGCTTCAGTTCTCCTATAAATTAAAGGAATAGCAAGAATTTGCTAACACATAGTCAGCAGCACTAAGAAACCCAACTCTTCAGATAAGTGCTATGGCACAGTCTGCAGGAACAGCTGCATCTAAAAGAGTAGTATTCAGATGCTGAGCTCTTCAGCCTAAGTGTACCTTAGTTTTTGCCTTTGGAAGAGAAAAAGTGTAATGCTGACTATGCATAAGAAAACCAATTTTGCTGCTAACAGATACATGATAATGTATGAGAAGATATTTGTTCAGCTGAGTCACTTGTAGCCAGAGATAAGTGACCGTTCTAGCAAGTAATAAGCTGTCATGTAGTGTTTCTTAAATGCATGGATTTTCTGAAACCCTGTTCAAGGGGTCAATAGCAGAGCAGATGAAATTGTCTGCTTCATCTCAGAGACCTCAGGAGTCAGCTCTGCATTTCCCTTTATTTCTCATTCCCCTGAAGTGGTAAACTTCTCTGAGAATTTCCTCCCCAAGCAAAGAGGCATTCATCACTAGATGTTGGGGGAAAGAACTGACTGTTTAGTTTGAGAAACACTTGTCTTTTTTTTTTTTGGCCTTTTTAAGTTCTGCATTTTTGTTGGTGGTATTTCACATTATTCCTTAAGAAACCAGTCTACTTATTACTAGTACCATTTGTTAGCCAGTACTATTTTAATTGTTATATTGATTTTTATTCTAGGTCTGGCTGAGGTAAAGCTCAATTATGTGAAAGAGCACTCACATCAGACCACTAGAATCTATACTGCACACCCTGCTTTTGTGCCTTCATCTTGGATCTTATATTTGATGCTGTGTTTCAAAGGGACAGGACTAGAAAGGGTACAGGGAAAGATGATATGGAGAGAGTAAATAAAGAGCCTTCGGAGGATCCACTAAGGGGGAAAAGACAGAGATGTGCACAGTAATGAGTGTCATGGAGAAAGTGATTAATGAGTGACTAATGCATTGTTTCTGACGATACAGGACCTAAGGGGGCTCCGATGGTACAGCCACACAGGGAATTTAAAGCAAACTTTTGTCATGCAGGGCATAATTATTTTGTGGACCTTGTTCCACAGGATGTTAGGAGTTCAAAAAAATGAGATATAGTACTGACATGAGGTCCATGGGGGATTATTAGCATGATGGTACTTTGGCAAGCCCTAGTTCAGAAAGTCCTCTAAGCAGCTGATTGCTAGAAGCTGAGGGAGTATGTAGAAGGCTTTCTGATTTGTCCTGTTTCTTATTCTCATTCTCTGCAAACTCCTGCTAATAGCCCAGAGACAGGATACTGGGCAAGGATGAATTTTGGCCTGACCTACATGCTCGTGTACATATCTAACTCGCAAAAAAGAGCAACGCAGACGGCAGAGGAGGCAGAGATTCATACAGTGTGCTCAGTAAATGAGTGATGTGGCTTGGTGATCACTTTTAACAGCCAGGTAATGTGAAACCAAACTCACTGCAACTTTGTGCAGTACAGCTGACTTCAGTAGAGCCAGTTTCCATCAGCCTTAAGGCATAGAGTATCGGTGCCTCATAGGGGAAGTGCTTTATACAGCATACTTATAATCCTGATCTCCTGGCCGTGACCTGCTGCAGGTGGGGCTTACAGGTCACCAGGGACAGTTTGTGTGTGATCTTATTCTTTGGTAAATACAAAATGTCTCCTCCTTAGTTATGAATGAGGAAGGACTGCATATGGAGAAGTAATCAGCATAAAACGAAAATTCTACACGTGGGATTGCCATGAAGAGTGGAAATGCCGTAGGATTGAACTGATGCTTCCCTAACTTGCTAGTAGCACTGAGGAATATTAAGAAAGAGAGGGTGCTTTTTGTACAGGACAGAGCATGGCAGCAAGGCAGAGGCAAAATTACAGAGTAAATTTGAATGTGATATGATGTAATACAAGAGAGTAAAGGAGTTGCAGGGAGGTCCTCTTAAAAATGTGCAGGCAAATACCAGATTGGTAGATTTCCTCAGAAGTGACTTATGAACAGCTCAGGTTATTACATCTTTGTATAAGCAGTTCTGTCATATTGTGTTTCACAACTTGCATCTAAGTATAGTCTGAAATTGCTGAGTTACAGAAATTATATGAAGCTGGTTTGGGTATCATGAAAGAAAAACTATATAATGTTCTTCTTCACCTGTGCTCCTACCAGAATTGTCAAATAGGATGCAATTGCAACAATTTCCCTTTGAAATCTTCTAAATGCTTATAAAAATCAAGACAGCAACCTCTGCAAGAAATTCTGCCTTGCACAGAAACAAATACTGACATCTACTGAAATTACAGAAAAGAGTGTGACTTTAATATTAGATTTCTGTAATCACAGTTGTAAGAGCCCTGTTGTACATCAGCATAATAATGTCTGACATTCCTACCCAGACTGCACAGTTTCTCTCAGATCTTCTGTTCATTCATTTAAAAATGGTGTAAGTATGCAATAGACGTTTCTACCATATCTGCATCTCTCATCCGACATTAGCACTTCATATTATTGAATTTACTTTTGGAAGGACTCTTCAACAATCTATAAGATGTTTAAAGAGTGTACAATACACTTGTAATGATACTGGTCGCTTATTTATTTAACTGTTGAAAGCTTGAAAGCCTCTTTTAGCTCTCCGTATCTATTTCTGTACGTACGAATTACGAGACCTTGAATAATGAATGTGTTATTTAAATTGTGCTGTGACACTACATAATGCTGAGAAGTCATTTTCTACAGTTCACTATTCTCATAGTCAATGGTGCTTGACTTGATTACCAGCGCCTCATAGCCAAAGTAGATATGGGCAACGTTTTAAATTTGTTAAAAATTAGTTGGATAAAATTGTCTTGAATGAAATAGAATAGGTTGGAGAGCCTACTCCTTCTGATAGTTTCTTAGATGAGTCTTAATTTCCATGCATAAAATATCAACAATAGCTTACATTTTTGTACAAAAAAATAAAAGAACAGCTGAATGTTCTACCTGGATTCTGCAAAGTAGTAGTGGAGGAGCTAAACCCTGCTTTATGTCCTTCCTTCAGTTCCTAAATCACAATTCGGGACACCTGTGACAAAGGTTGTTGTGCCAGCACTCATTCTTTCACGGGTAAGGAAAATGTGAGCAAGGAGAGGAGTATCCACTAGCTCCTCATAGATCAGCTTATAGGGCAGAGAGAGTGATTAGCATTATTACCATAAGCTATCAGCCTGCTGTGAGAGAAAGTAGGGGGCACAGTGCCCAGTGCTGCTCAGCACTGCAGGCTTCTCTGCTTGCACAGCTTCAGCACACTGGGAGCTAGTGAGTCCCTAGCATAGGCTCAGTTATCCTAGCAAAATGGCTTTTACCCACCAGTACTGCTTTGCTCATGGATGCTAGTTTGACTTGCCCAGCAAAGCCACTATTTGTGTTATCGTGAGAAGTGTTTTACTAGTGTAGCATTTGTATGTTCCTGTACAATAAAGCACCAAGAGATTAACTTACAACACCC
This sequence comes from Perdix hodgsoniae, assembly GCA_035772895.1. Classification (NCBI taxonomy): domain Eukaryota; kingdom Metazoa; phylum Chordata; class Aves; order Galliformes; family Phasianidae; genus Perdix; species Perdix hodgsoniae. The sequence goes on from JAPSGF010000001.1 coordinate 38,275,401, forward strand.
ATGAGCCTGAAGACAGTACATTTTAACAGATTACAAGCAAAATGGCTTTCACAGCAAAACTGCTGGAGCCTGGTTTGTGAGAGGTTGTGTATTCTTTGTCACCTGTGTGCGGGTATAGCTGGTGGGCATGGCATATGACCTTAGCTAGCACACTGCTCCCAAATGGGATGTGTACTGCAATGGCTGAGTTGTCTTCCTTTCTCCAGCGAGGGTCACTCAACTGGGTTACCCTCCTGCAGTAGAACTTGGAGGAACTTCATAGTTTAGAAGTTGGTACCACGAGAATATAGGACATAATTGAAAGGCAGTTCTGAAACCCAGCTTTGTTTCTGGCTGAGACAGGATAAGCCTGAATTGTCACTGAAATCTGTTCATCTTTGGAATATGCTTCAATTTTAGGGAATTTTCTGGGGAGAAATACAAATTTATGCTGGAACCATTTTGCCATGTAGGTTTACCAGTCTTCAGATTTCATATCTGTTTCTCAGGGCAGAAAAATATGCTGCAAGTAGGAGTTAGGTGTACCTATGTCACAACTCTTTCACGTCTCCTACTTTTTCAGGACTATGGAAGAGACATGGCTTTTAGGGCAAACAGTTTGAATACCTTCCTCCCTGCCACATATACACATATACACATATACATAGGGTTCATTTCACTCTTCTTTTTTGCTAGAACCAGAGATAATCCACACATTCTTGTCCCTACACCTTTCTGATCAATTTAAATTTCTAATGAGATATTAACAATGTGAAAAGAAGGAATCTTTATTCTGAGATATTGGAATTCTTGTGAGAAGGATTCAAGCAGTTTATGATCAAATAGTATTTTTTAATTTGTCTTGATTCATGTGAAAGTAATTTGAATCCACATTAGTATTCTGTGAGTTGATCATTAACACTTTTCAACTGATTTAGTAAACATATATTGCTTCCAAAATAAATAGAAAAGGAAAGGAGTACAGTTAGTGTAGCTGAGGCATGAAAACATACACATTAACATGCAAGGCAAAACTCCAGTGTTGAAATGGGGCAGCACATCAAAGTTACTTTTCTAGCCATGTTTTTGCATCTCCAGAGGAAGCTTAAAAACAATAGACTGAGCAGCCCAAACCACATTTCTAATAATGTTGCTTCATACTTCTCTACAAAATGGTAGACCAGCTGTAAGGAATGAACTGACACAACCCTTCTCTGTTGGATAGGCAGGATGGGCTTGACTCTGTGACACGTGGTGAGATGTTTGCAGACTGTTTGGCCCTTCTCTAATGGCAGAGTTTCTCAGTGTCCCTATGAAGCTGAGGTCAGCTCTGACCTGGAAACCATAGAACCACGATGACACATTATTATATCCTTATTAGTGAGGCCCCTAAGAGCTTGTGCATGTCAATGTTGGAAAAATGTAGCTCTGTTGGGTTCAGATCAGTTCTGCCACATGTCCTCCTGGTGTGCCAAGCAGGTGGAGGGGCTCAGGTCTACCTGTCCATGGACTGCCTTGCTGGAAAATGCATAAAACCCTAGCAAGCTGAATGCAGAACAGCATTTCAGCAAGATAATAGGTACGCTCTGTACCATTTAGACTGGCAATAGGGAACTTGTCATGAAAGTAGATGTATACACATCTTTTTAAAAAAAACAAACCAAGCAGAGGTCCTTCCAAAAGAAGGCAAGGGCAGTGCCCTGCTTCCATTTAGAGGGTATTGGAATATGGGGAAGGAAACTTTTCAAGCTTCTCTGCTTGCATTAAATGAAAAGGGTTAATTGAGCTGAAGAGACTCAGAACAAGGGCACAACACATTGATTGCTCTCATGGCAGAGGCCCTTCCCTGAGAGAGGAGAATCCAGCCATTTTTTTCTTCTTCCATGACCTGTTGCTCTGTTTCAGCTTAGCTGGAAATAAGAACACCTGGAAATAGCCTTTTTCCTCAGAATTTGGTATACTTCCTGCTGAGCTCCTAGGTAAAAGGCTGAGAAAACTCTACACCTCCTCCTCCTAGGGAAGGCCAGTATCCATTTTTAGGAATTTGCCCAGTTAGCTCACCTGAAAGATTCTGTTCTACCTGTGACCTACCAAATTGTATGATTCTCTTGGGGCTGAGGCATTAAAAATATGCTGAGTTGTTCAGCCCTGCTGATAGTACAAGCTTGTGGCTGTTCCCCACAACATCATAAGCATGTGGGAAACTAACAGGTTCTAAGTGCTTTTTTGCTTGGCTGACCAGGAGCTCAGAGTCTTGGCACAAAACCATCTCTCCATCTCACAAAGTTCAGTTCAGTTGCTTTCTGCAGGCCTAAGCATAAGCAATTTCCTGAATGACACCTAACTAATCTTTGGATGAAGCTGGCAATGGGACTCCTGTCCCTCTGTTCCTGTGCTAACTGCGACTCAGGTTGATCTTTTGAGAGGAGAATGCTTGTTGCTAGGAAGGAATATGTTGAGCATTATCTTGTACCATTTGGGCAGCTTCTCTCTCAGAAAGTTCAATGATAATTCCTCTGCAAAAGTGATGTTTGTATTATTTTTGATGCACTGTAGCTCTCTGACAATACTCAGTGTGCAATGACCACACAGAAGGGAGAAGGGGATCATACTCATCTTTCTAAGATCTCCAGAGTGGTCCCTATGCTGCTAAAATTGATGCTGTTTCTGCTGTTTCAGGAGGGATGCTGACAGCAGCCAGAAACACTTTGGCACAGCTCAGGAGAAGTACCCAGGTGACAGCCTCCTCTACCAGTGAGCTGAGGCCAACTTGGTCTGCACCACCTGCCAGCAGACTCAACAGCACCAGGACAGCAAGCCCCTTCTTGTCTTGGCATTCATCTGGGCTGGAAGGGTACTGAGAAGATCTGAAATCAACCTTATGCCTCATGCTGAAAGAACGGTTTAGCTTAGGATCTGCTTCTAGTTGAACTCTTTCACTGTTATAACAGCTCTCGTAGAAGTAGGAGGAATATCTGCAATGTCCCACTTTGCTGAGTTCTCCACCAAATTTTTCAGGGTTGACCTTGTCACAGTCAAATGTGTTCTAAATGTTTCCTTTCTGCTCTGACACATTACTGGTAATGGGGCTTTTTTTTTTTTTTTTTTTTTTTTGGGAGAAACCAAGAGCCCCTTTTTGAAATACGAACTTCTGATTCCATATTAAAGGAAAGATTTTGCAAATACTGCAAACAGGATTGCTGACTGGCAGCTATGTCTCAGCTGCACATATGGAAAGATGGAAATTTTTTGTGAAGAGGCATAAAGTGCTTCTTGAAGCAGAGATGTGAATTCACATCAAATGAAATGTGCACAGGGGGTCCTTTTTTGCATTACATTATAGAAAATGGTTCATTGTAGATTATCATAAATAGTAATGATCTCTACACACTCTTGTGTATTCAATTCTAATTAGAAATGCACTGAGCTACCAAAAATAATGCACCCAAGCCAGCTTCCTTAGGGCTACAGTTATTTTCTACATAAATACACCTTTAACCAACAGCATATAAAAAGAGCAATGATGACATCCAGAGGACAGATAGTTTAATCATAGGTACTGTAGGTATTCTCAGCAAATTTCCTGGGGATAGATCCTTCACCTACTTTTTCTGTTTAAAGTCTGTTCCTATTAAATCAGTTATTGACAGCCTGCTGAGTTCCTCTAATTCTTAGTTTTTGTGGAAATGACCTTGCAAAGTTGAGTGTTTCACCCCCAGTGCAAAGATTATATGTAGAAGGTAAGGTGTGATTAATTCCATCGTCTTTGTCTGCCCTGTCATTATTGAATCCAACTGAAGAGTGATGCAGTCTTTTAAGCTATTGGTAAGCTTCAGGTTAATAGCTGTCTGGCTTGCTTCACCTGTAAGTGCTCCTACTGTGGGACCTCTCCCTATATGTAGGATTTTATCTAATCTGTCTTAGTAACCTTCCATACTCCGGTTTGGTAGTTATTTTTAGTTCTGATTTTGTTCACAACTGCAAGGCTATTGGCCAGGTGCACCATGTGTCAAAGTCCCTACACAGAAAAGCCTTTGAATTCAACTGAAATACCTATAAGTGGGTGTCTAATTTATTGACAAATCTGAAAGACATGTATTACCAATTTTAGTCTATTAAGCACAGCCCCACAATCAGAATTTAATGGAAGCACGTTACCTATAATAGGTTCAGATATTTGTGTTCTTCAGCATTTTATGAATTCAGAAACAGATGGGCTATGACCAGGAAGCATTGGAGAACAGACTGGCATAAAGCAGCTTGGCTCTCTGACAAGTGCAGGTACAGCTGTGGTATGTATTTTATTCAGCATGCCCACCTACTGTATCAGCAGCCTGCCCTACCAGCAATTCAACTACAACTGACTTAATGAAGAGTAGAAGTAAGCATGAATCCAGACTTTCCATGGATCATAATATTTGAGAACCCAGAAGAATCAACATGACGGAAATCATGCCAAGTAATTTTTTTCTCCGTCTTTACATGCAAGATGTAACACAAAAACATTGGCTTTTTGAGGAGAAACAAACAAACAAAACCACACACAAGCAAACAAACACAAAATCTAATCAAATTATGAGATATTAAATATGTTCCCCTTTTGGACTTTGTTAATTGCTTTTCTTTCAACACTGAAGAAAGAAACCCTAGCAAGTAGCAGTTTATAGTTTCAATCACCATAACTGTGAAAAGAAGCATGAGGAAATGCTGGCTGAGGCTGCTTCTGTTAGTGTAAGAAGAGAGATTATAGGGACAGTTATTGAACATTTCATGCAAGAAGTATGCAAAGGCTATTTTTACTCCTATTTGTGCCATTGTGATCCTTGCACATTTGGAAGTCTCATGGGGAAAAGATTTCTGTAGCTAAAGAGACAGTAGCAAAGAATTCTGAATATCCCTTAAATGAAAATGTGGTGTTTGCTGTTTTATGCATTTATATGTTGGAAAGGAGGTGCTTCTCTTTGTCCTTTGGCACTCTTTGTACATCTGCTTGAACAGCCTTGCATTTGGGTATGTTATACATTTCTACCTCTATTTCTGTGTGACATCATATATTGTAACCTGCAGTAACCTAGTAGCAAAGTGAATTTGGATAAACAACCCACAATTATTTTATAGGGTGATTGTCTGACTTGAAATACTGAGGTAATTATCGAGTTAAATTTCTATGATCCCTGCAATCTAGGAAACCTGGAGATGTCAGTACTTGAGTTCTAGAATATCTCCTAAGTAAAATTATACCACCTGAACCTAAGGTCGTAATTAAAGATGTAACAAAGCTGAGCGAAAAGTGTCTATATGTTTCAAATGTAAAGCAGACTAATACCCATAATTATAGATGGAGCAGAATAAAATTAACTGGCCACAAATTCCACCCCTCAGGAGATGTGTACTGCAGTCTGCAAGTGGGCAAATGCAAAGGGAGAATATGGCTTGTGGGTCTGGGAAAGAAAGCGTGGAACCACTTGCTTTGAAAGGCAGATGGCTTCTTCCAGAATGCAGAAAGGACATGGGGAAACCCAAATGAGAGTCGCTTTTTAGAAATGTAACTCTACGTGACTCTTCTTTGAGAGGTGAGAAGTACCAATTTGGTCTCCAAAGCGACACTGTGGGAGGTGTTTGCATAAGTTACTTTCATTTATATCTAGATTAGTGAGAAAAAAGCTTTAAAACACAGCTAAATAGTACTTAAAGAGATCTGATGAGCAGCAGAATATGCAACCTAATCTATATGTTTCTATGTGTGTGTGCATGCATCTATACTGCAAGCACGGATGTGGACTAGTGCTTACATTTGAAATCCAAATCCTGAAAGGTTAGTATGATTTTAATGAGCCTTCTGTGGCCTTATTTTTGGGCTCCTTCCTTTTTGTGTTTCAGATGCTGTAGCAGTGGAGATATCTGGGTTCAAATGACAAAGACATAACAGAGAATGCCTCTCCAGGACGGTAAAGCAAAGAGCTGCCATTCAGGGATTCAGCTGTGATAGCTGAGCTATGTGTGCCATGTATCTTGCTTATATCATGGACTCTTAAAGATTTTCCTTTCTCATTCTCTTGTCCAAGCTCACATTTAACCTTTGAGGCAGTTCTGAATGTATCCCTTCATAAATCATAGTCCAGTAGCACTAACCTCAGGCAGCTCTTTAGTGTTTTTGACTCTCTTCTCACACTGTTCTTCCTCAGGCTTCTGCTGGTCATTCTCATTTCTCTCCTGATGATTTTGTCACTTCTCTTCAATGTAAAACTCGGGGGATCTATGAGACTGTACACTGTGACTGTGTTTGTGATGTTGGGGCCTCTGCCTGATGCTGCACTTCGCTTCATTTACCTTTCTCATTTCATTGCTTTCCCTTTGTTCCAGCAGTGCTGCCTGCCCCCCCGCCCTGTTACCACTGTGGGGCTGACATACTGTCCATCAGATCCTGTCCCCTCCAGCCTCCACAAAATATGCTACCTTTCATGTTGGTGACTCCCTGAAATTCACTAAATCTTTTGTGTCCTCTAGGATTTTTTTTTCTTTTGGTTTTAAATGTCCCCTAGCTGTTCCTATGCTGAAAAAAAAAAAAACCAAAAAAAACACCTCTGGACCTACTGATCCTTCACAAGCTTTTTAAAACCATTCTCTGGTATTTCTTCTGTCAGCATTTTTACAGCATTTCAAGACTAGTTGGTGTCACATAGGGGAAGAATATTTCACAGCGAGAGTAAAATACTACAGTCAGTTCCATACAGGCTTAGTTCTGAAAAGTCACTTAAGCAAAGTGTGATGTTGGATGAAGGATTAAGTGATGGCTCTGAGATTTGTCCAGACACAAAAATGTACCTACGCTATTTTTCAGTTGACAGGAAATGATGAAAGAAAAGAGCTTTAGGTAAGGCGAAAACAAACAAACAATAACAACAAAGAGGTGTCATCATCTCGGCTCCTGAAGTGCAGAAATGGTCCCATCCAAAGTCTCCTAGAAAGGACCCCATTCTGGAGCATCAGTATCTTTGCTGCTGAGGTAGTAGGGCTCAGGACAGGTGCCCTGGGGACCAGCAGCCAGTTGTGCTGGCAAGGTATCCTTTTGCTAATAGAAGCACTGTGGTGTGATCTCCTGCATGTAATGATCTCCCATGAATGCTGGGTGGACAATGGAGCAGTTTCAGCCTGGTCTCGTCCAGAGTAAAATGCATCTGCCAGCCAGACCCACAGCTGGTCACACCTAATATCTGTGGTTCAGAAAGTAGAAGAAATTGGAACAGATCCTGAAAAGAGTTCAATAAAATGATTCAGGAATGCTGCTTGATGAAAGAGGGTGTAAGCATAAGGGTAGCATGATGTGAGTCCTACATTATTTTCATAACTGCAACAACAGGCACAGTTCTGCCTTCAGATCTCCACAGGTGTTTGCAGGGAAAGCAGGTGGTGAGCTGAGAAATTTGGCTGAGGAAAGCACTCAGGTTATGTAGTGAAGAACATGAATTAAGATAGAGAGGATGTTCCTTAGCTTCAGAGTAGAGCAGACCAGAAGTAATTGCTAGAATCAGATCTCCTTGCTGGTATGAGTGTGACACTCTGTCACTACTGGAGGAAGGCTGAAAGGTGTCTGCTCTCTTTCCTGGGTGCACCAAATCCCATCTGCATTTGCTGGGATAATGTAGGGAGCAAGTACTCCACCCAGAGTAAGCCTCTTCCATTTCCTCACCCAAATAAGGAGCTCCATAGTCACCTTAGAAAAGAGTGGAGGGGAAACAAAGATTGGAACTTTAAAGCCAGGGTCAGTGATGCAGGCATTGTACCATTTCTTCACCTGTGCAGGTCGTTGTGGTTCCAGGCTTCTTCCTCCTATGCAGGGCTGTTCCTGCTTCTGTTTGTCATTGGGGTGGGGTGCTGGACTTTGCTAAGGTGAAGCTGAGGGCAGGAAGCAGACATGTTGTGCAAGGTGAGACACGATGTGCAAGGTGAGAACTGATGTTTCAGAGCACCAGGTGCCCTACACTGAGCTCGGCAGCAGGGCTGTGGGGTGACTCTGCAAGTGTGAACAGTCAGAGCAGGTATTTCAGGTGGCCTGATCTCAAGTTCAGAGCAGAATAAGGATTCCACTTCATCTTTTCAGATGCGTGTAAGCACAAGGCAAAGGAGCAGAGAAGCTGTAATGGGAGTTGAGGTTTTTTTGTATGTAAGGAGAAGGGGAGATGAGTTAAAATTTAATGGAGAGGGGTTTTCAAGAAACAATGTGGTTACAGTGACAGAGGAAGATAACATTTTAGATGCTGTCATGGGGGTAAACTAAAGGAGATGGATGTAAGGAAGTAGGTGATGAGGAAATTGAAACAGCAATATTATTTCCTAGTCCTCCTTTTGGTTTTGTGTTTTCATTGAATGAGCTGTGAATAGGTCAAAATCAAGAGCCAGAGCAAATTCTGTAGGACTCAAAGTGCTCTATACCATCTCTGCCAGATAGTGTATATCCCTGCTGGAAAGGATGTTGGAGAAATAGCATCCTTTTTGATAGTGACTCAGACCTGAAAGTGAGAATAATAGCTCTGATTCAATCACAGGCTGTTGTGAAGGGAGATTAATGCCAGGAGACATGGCCAATTCTCTTCCTTTGTGTCAATCTACTTTCAGAATCCCGCACATGCCAGTTATTTCTCTTGGAGAGGAAAGGGAGAGAGCTGATATGAGACAGATAAAATCTGGAGCATAATTAAACAGGCATTTTTCATATCTTTATCATTCTCTTCTTTCTCTTCTCTATTATGCCTTTGCGTTGATCTCTAAAACTACTGCAAGTGGGAAGGATGCTGAAGGAATAGCAGCTGGTTTTGATGCCAAATAATACTCCACATTTCATCTAATACATGACAAGATACTTACAGGCATTTTTATTGTGCATCTGATTATATAAAGCATTTTATTAGTAGTCCATCATGCAAACACATTACGTTACTGGAATTGTCATGTCTTGACATCAAGTTTCAATTCCATTTCTGTATTTTCCTCACACTTCCAACATTAAATATTTAAAAGTAATTGTGATTAACTAAGCTGAGACTGCAAGTAATGTTGCTTTGACGTGTTTAGTTACACTAGTTTTCTTTGAGACCTGGTGTTATAGGTTGACTCAAGATAGGGATAAGCACCCCTTTGTTGTTAAATTGATTTTTCAAGTCTATCTTCAGTCCTGGGTGATCCAATATTTTTAGTATCTGTAGGCTATCTGGCAAATGGTGTTGGATGGTCACACTTGCATTCTCGCTGAACCCTCTGCCAAAAGTGACAAAGGTCAGCTCCAACCTGTTTTGGTTGGGAGCATTCAGGGCAGTGTCTGAAAAAGTTTTAGGATGATTTATGATACAGATACAACTTTCAAAGATTTTCCCACTATGTGGGGTCTGGGATAGTCCCAGTCATGGTAGTGTCTTTGACTGAGTGTCTCTGGCTGATTCTTGTTTTCCACACTCCATCAGGCAGCTAGAAACTCTCAGGCTAGAGAGACTGATCTACAGCCTGTGCCCCTGATTAGATCTCCATGGTCAAACTTTTGCCCCATGTGACAACTCTTCCCCGAGAGCCTTGCCTTACTCTTAGGTTCAAGGAGTGGTAACTTCTTTCTTCCATGCACAGTGAACTCCTGTTCAGTTCTGGACTGGTTTAATCTATGAAACTGAGTTTGGGAATGAATAAGACTAAGCAAAACTTACACATCTATTGCCATTTGAGATAAAAGCAGCTTTACAGATCCCGTTTGGTGCTGAAACTATTTGTCTTAATATTCTGTGTATTTCTTTTCAGTGCTAGAAGTATTTACCCAGCTGTCCTTCCTGGCTTTTTACCCCTATCAGTAAGCAGCAGAGAATTTCAGCCCTATCCCATGCCATTCACCTTCTGAAATGTGGTCTCTTGCCACTGCAGCAGCAATAGAAAAGTCATTGCTGGCTTTGACTTGAGTGAGTGGAGCATGAAAAATAGAGCCATGTGTCTGCTGTGATGGAGAGCTCATTTCTGGAAAGCAGCCTTTTGTTTTGTTCAAACACTTATGCTCTAAGATCTTGTGCTTATTGCACAAGATTTTGCCTTTCACCTTCCCACTGATAAACAGTGAATGTCGACTGTTCTCAAATGGTCACAACCAACATATCTGCTGTCATCATGGTTGCACAGCAGTTTTTCCTTTCTCTTTTAGCTTCCTGTGTGAGGCACAGGGTTCTGTGCTGAGGCATTTCAGGGGATTTTGGCAGCTGCCCTGGAATTGATTGTCTTGCACAGCTCAAGATCTCGGCATAAGGGCTGCAGATATAATCTAGGTGTTGTGGATGTTATCAGACTCAGCTGCTGAGCTGACTTGCATTTTCAATGGTACTTTTCTGTATTACTGTAGTTCCCATCCATCTCCAGTACTATTAGAGATACAGAGAAACTGAAGAATGCACCAAAAGGGAGCAGTGACTGAATTTTGTCACCATAAGAAAAGAGACCATAGGTCCACAACTGCAAGCTAAACTGGAAAGAAGTTCAGAGAGCATAGGAGAAGAAAGGAGCTGGTGGATAAGAAGGGTCCTCAGGCATCAGCCCTCTCCCTGTGTCTGTGTTGAGGTGTGTGTGAGCCACAGGGAGATGGTGGGGTCTCTGAAGTTGCATTGCATGTCTGCTCTTTGCACAGGTACAGTTCCACAGTGTCTTGCTGGAGCTCTTGATTGCAAAGGGAATGGCTATATGACCAGAGCTTGCTATTGAGCCTTTTCCCACATCTTCGCTAATGTCTATTTCTTGTTGAAGGTGATCTGTCATCAGGATTTGAATAATAAGTTGAAGCTGGAATGCTTGCTCTGCGTGCATTTCCTTCACTGCATCTAGGCTGACTGTGTTACAGTTAGGTGCATCTGACAACCTCCCAGAATCTGTCTCCAGACAAATATGAAAACCTGAAAAAAGGCAGCTTGGTTATCCAACAGCAAGTTTGCAACCGAGTGCCCAAAAAAGCATGTATGGTGATATCTGATCTTTGTGGAAAGTATTGTGAAATTAGGATCTGGCTTCCTGCTGACATGTGCAGACATAGAAACTGTACGTACCCACTGCGTCAAGAATTGGCTGCATGTGTCCCTTGCTTTCTTAAGAGTCAGACTTCCCCCACAGAAACAATAATGGTTCAGAGTTAGAGCTGGCCTTTCCAGGGAATGAAAAAAAGGTCTACAAATAGCAAACTATGATTAATTTTATTTTATTCTTTTGTGCACATACACATAATGCTGTGATATTGTGTGACAATGAATCATCTTACATGTGCGCGCTCATCCCTTATATGCCTGGAAAAGGCATTCTGTATTTTGGGACGCATTTCCTCATTATCAGAGCCAATTTGTTAGGTTTTATAAACCCTTTCAGAGACTGATTAAGCTTCATCTAAAAAGCAGTTGGGTTTTTGGCCCTCAGTATTCCTATTACTGGGCAGCCTTTCTAGAGCTTTTATCCATCCTATGACAGCCAAAACCATGTTATTTCCAACCTTAGTTTATTCATTGCCAATTTATGTCATGTGAAGAAATGAATGAATTATCAAATATGCCAGACTGCAGAATAAACAAAAGTGATGTCACCAAACACTGCATCCAGCATGTAGGGAATGGGAGTAAAGTACATTCAGAAAGAAAAATCAATGAAAAAAGCCATATAGCTAATTACCAAGTACAATAAATGACTACCATGAAAAATAGGCCATGTCGAGAATAATCTCAGTCAAATGCAGCTAAGGACTGTCCTCCTTCATCCTTTTAAGAATTGAGAGGGCATTAAAACCTGGAACATGTAAATCAGTTGTGAAAGTTTACAACTCACTGAACCTCACGTATCTCCAGGTAGGTACGCACGGGGGGGATTCCTGCATGTCACTTCAGGAAAGCAGAAGATAGCCAAGACTGCCAGGCATGGAAGAAAACCACTCCCAGCAAGTCTCAGATTGCTGGCAAACTGGTGTTAAAAAGGGTGCTGCGTTTCCCAACAGAGCTGTCTGGTGATGTGGATGCTGTGACATGATCTGTGCAAAAGGTTCAGATGATGTGATAAGCATCTACCTCAATTCTTTACAGAGCCCTTTGGTTTGACAGTAGTGAAACATATGCTGCCTAGCAGGTGAGCCCACTTTTGATTTACATAGCACTTTCCTTTAATGCCTCTGGTCCTGGCATGGGCTGCACTGCACGTATGATGGCATTCAGCTGGTAGAACAGGGTATTTATTCTCAGACTTGGGATTTTGCTACAGAATACTGGGTGGGCTTAGTATGCCAGAGATGCAAATCTGAGCACTTCTGAGTCTAAGGGGCTGAGTACTGAAACATTTTTAATTAGTCATAGTTCTGGTGTGGATGTCTTCAAGTTCTATTTTCCATGGTGGCCTCAGTTTATATTAACTGATTTTTATGATTACATTTATGAGCAGAGGAGAATACTAGCATACACTCACATCCACCAAAACCAATTCTATGCCATCACAAACAGGGTGACTTTTAAATACGTAAAGGGAAATAAAATATTTTCTATTTGATACGTGGGGTCAAATGCACTGACTATTTCACTTCCCTCTGGCTGTGCTATTTACTCAGTCATAAGGTAAAAACCTCCTGTGTCTTCTCTTCCAGCATCATCAACCTTGTTCCTTGTAATTTATGGTCATACCTGTTTGTTCACATGCTTATCTTTTACTGGTGATACCATGCAAATGGCTTCCTATATTTCACTATTGATCTCTTTCTACTCTTCCTTTCAGCTGTAGGCCAGCAGGGATTTTTAATGCAAATAATAAATGCAGTGCATCTTAGGTCATTTGGAACCAAGGTTTCCAACGTGTCCAGTTTGGGAAGCACAGAAAGAGAATTTGAATTCTGTTGCTTGTTCTAACTCTACAGTTTGTGTGTTTGGCTGGCTACAAATTAACCTAGCCCTGCTTCTGAGAAGGCCCCTCTGGATTTTCGTAGGATTCAGCATGATTATTAAGTTCCATGGGAGAATCAGGGCCACGAGTAGCAGAAGAGTCTGAAAAGAAAAAAACAAACTGAGTACATCGCTAATATTAAGATATTAATAAGTAAATTAACTTGTCATAGTGCTAGACTGGCTTTTTCTATATGGAAATCTTTGTTGTTAGCCTAACTGCAAAACTATAAAACACAACTACAAAACACAGAAGATGCTATCAGAACTATTAGTGTGAGTTGCCTGCCTCTGTGTAGAAGTTGTCCTCATTAACTGAGAGGCACATGAGATGTAGATGTTAGTAAATGATGTCCATGCCAATGTATGTACATTCCAACGAGGCTGCAATTAATAGCAAAGAAAATAAAAATAAACTTGACTTAATAGAGTCCTGGTCTATGAGTAACTATGATAAGGTTACATATTAAATTAACTTAGAAATCAAAACTGTTAAGCCCAAACTAATAATTGCCAGGTGCAAGAAAACACTTTGTTATTTCAGATGAACCCACTTTGAAGGGATGTGAAAGGAAGAGAGAGGAACGAGTTCATATGCAGTCATAGCAGATATCACTTATCACACAGTAATAAGATAGTGGACAGCCCAGATTGCAACTGTGAAATATAGATAAAGCAAACTTGCAAATGTGATCATCTGTAACACTGACAAACAAAACTAAGAAAAAAGAACGGAAGAGGAAAATAGAAATCTAATTCAGTAAAAGCTGGAGGACAAATTACAGAGTAAAGTAGAAACACTTCTAAATTAATAACAGTAAGATAGAGTCCAGTAGTAAATTTGAACACAGTTGGTTGAAAAGCACATATTAATGTTCTCTCTCCCTCTATTGTTGCTTTCTCTGCCTGGAGTGAGCACTCCTTAGAGATTTTGTTTCTCACTGCCATGATTGCTCATTTTTTTCAGTGGAGATAATGAGATCGAGGCAGGAATAGCCTTCTTTCATTCTCTTATTCCATTTCATTTTTCTCCTCCAATTTGCACCGCAGCAATGGCAGAAAGAATATCACAGTGGTGAGTTGGGAGTGGGTTGTGGTCGAAAGGGAAGGCATGATCTGCAGAATGGTCTTAGGCTGAGTTTCAGGTGGGACTGGGGCACACTTCTCCCTTCTGTCCTCCTTACTGAGCTGTTTTTTTTTCCCCCATCTCTACAGGTGTGTGTATGCGTCCTTGTTTGTGACCCACAAGGAAACTGGAGTGGGCCAGTGGGGAAAGAGCAAGGCAGCCATGAGATTTTTGGAATGCCTGCTTATTCCAGCAATGTACCGCTCTGCAGCAGGGCTGGGAGGAAGGATTCGTTAATAATAATCCAAAATCTGTGTGCTCGTTTTCCTAACAAACTGGTGGGAGGCATCCTGAACAGGAGCTCACAGTCAGTGCTCAAAATGGAGGCATTCCTCCTTTGCTGCTTTGTAGATATCACCTGGAAAGCACAGAACAGGAGGAAATGGTAAGGAAGGTGTGTGCACTGCAGTGCACTTATGCAACCAGAAGCCAAAATTAGCAGGGGGACCATCTAATTGTATTTGTTCTGCTTACAAATAGATAACCCCCCTGCTAACTTCAGCTTCTGCTTGCAAAAGTGCTCTGCAGTATTCACATCCCCCTCTCCCCCCTGTTCTCTCTGTGTTTTTTTCCTTCTTCTCTCAGATGTGATTTCCTTACATTTCCATCTCTATTTTCTCAGTCTTTTCATCAATATTTAATACATGAGTGGAACAGTGGGCAGTTACCTTCCTTTTCTTTTTCCCTTTTTTCCCCTCTAAAAGTGCTGGTACTACTACTGCAGAAGTGCTCGGCTCCTGGGAGCACTTGCTCAGTTTGAGTACTGCCTGCATTAAGGAGCCAAAGCCTAACGTGAGGCTGCCAGAGGGGTTTAAAAATGGCAATAATAACTAATTGACCTCTTTAATGAGCTTAGGAGTTATAAAGTAGGTAATTGCAGTGCATATGACATATTTTATCTAGGTTTTCAGCAAATCTCTGATAAGGATCTACATGACAGGCTGCTTCTGATGATGAACCTAACAGGGGCTGAGAAGGACATAGTATAGTAATACATGGGAGAAAATGAATTTTCTCTGCTGAGGGATCTTTAGTCCCCAAAAGGGAAGAGCTGAGAGTGTTTAATTCCTGAATTCATAGTTTGATTTTAAATAAATTACCTAGCTAGAAGAACCCACTGTAATCTCACTGTATTTGCTGATGATACTAAATTGTGATGCATACTGAGCACAAAATGAGTGGCAAGAAATATTCATCATGCCTTAGATCAGCTCAATAATTGAGCTGACACATGGCAAATTAAATTTATTACTGGGAAATGTGAAATAAGACACATTGTTCTCAGTAACGAGACGACAAATGTAAAGTCAGTCTAGAAGACTTGGACAAAGCAATCTTTACAACAAGGTAGATGTCCTAGAAAATGCTTGCAGGAAGGAAAATACTTTAAAAGCTGAGCACAAGACTGGCTTTGGCACTGGATTGTGTTCCTGTTGAAGTGTATTGCTCTTGTCCATTTGTTACTTGTTTTTCCAGTGCTGCCAGGTACAAACAGACATGAGAGGGAATAGGGACATTTGTGAGAGAAAAGGCTGAAAAGACAATTAGGAGTGCTAACAGTGACGGAGTGGAAGCAGAAAAATAAGGAGTATCTGACTTTTTTTAAAGGAAGTGCTATGTTGTAACATTTGGGTAGGAGACTGTGGTACTTCAATGCATTACGGCAGAGAGACAGTCAACCTAAATTGTCCTAATGACCACAGGGTATCGGTGTGTCCTCACTGACATCTTGATTTTTGTCATAACACATGAACTGTCTGACTCCTTAAAATTAACATCTAATCAGAATTAGTCATCTTATTTTCTGTTGGTGGATGCGGCCTTAGTTCTATGGTTTGTGCTCCTCCTGTTATTTTCAGTTATCAGGATGGTTTTAGTTTCAGCTTCCAGTGTTATGCCGATGACAGATCTATGTGATTTGTTTCTTAACTACTCAAAGGCATTTAATCTCTTTGAATTTACTTTGAATGTCAACATTTTGAAATGTCTCTATGAAAATCTGTCACTATTGTCTTAGTTTTTCCTTCGTTTCTTTTACCATCTGAGCTCTGCTTTGTGAAGGCAAGGAATTGCCTCTTTTTCAGGATCATATTACATCTTCTGTTTACAAAGCCACCTTTTTATGGTTTGGAAACATCTTACAAATCAGATATATACAGAAAGAGAAACGAAAGTCATGCCTTTGTAGCATGTTTTCATTTCTCCTAGGTTTCAGACTAGTAGAATTCAGTTGCAAACTTGACAGCTTTTGAGTCAACTCTTAAAAAACACTTTGTTAATTATAGATTTCTGATTTAACAGTATAGGCCAGATGTTCTACTGCTCCTACAATTGTCAGTGCAATTGGGCTTATGATTTCATTTTAAATTGGACTTCTCATGGACTTAGTAGAGAGTTTTAAAGTAAGAGCCTTTGTTCTTGAGTACCTGGATGCTCTTGTTTTCTCAATTTTTGAGCAGTCTTCTTGGAACTCTTGAATCATTTGGCTTCCAAAGTTTTAAGTCATGAAATTTTATATATAAATTTTAACTAGAGTTTATCACTGAGTTGAAGAAATTGATAGCTTTTATTTGTGAAGAGGAAGAATCCTGTCTATTGTCCTGTCAAATTTCTCAGGATAAAGAATGTATTCCTTTTAAGTGGGAGGAAAGTGAGCTGATAGGAGATTAAAATAGAGCGCAAGTGATTTCAGTGGAAGTATCTAAAGTTGTGAGGTACAGAATTTTTTGAAGTTGGATAGTATATGCTCTCAATGCTGGGAATTAATGAGTTTTACCCCTCACATTCAGTTCTGGAAAGATATTGTCATGACTCCATTGAAAAAAAGCTGTTAGTACAGGGAATGCAGGATGACATGGCACTTAAGTATTATCACTAGCTGATACTTGTAGCAACCCAACAATTTCAAATTTTGCTCAAGGTACGACCTGCAGCTTAATTGCCATTTTCTAAGAACTCCAGTAAACCAGGTCTTTTCATCCTCTACCACTGTGGAAGATTGGTCTGTTTGACTAATTCTAGGTTATGATGTAGAAAGGGACTTCTTCCCTAGATGATGATCTCTGCTTTAAAAAAGAGTACTTTTGTTATGTATTGCTCTATTCTTCTTCATATCTTTTGATACTATTGATCACAGAGGCTTCTTTCTTGCCTCCAGGAAGCTTGAGGGGTAAACAGAAAAACCCTTAAATGACTTAGATCCTTCATCTCAGATTAAAAATAAAAGTTTGATTGGGGAAAATAGTTTTCCATGTCAGCAATCATCCCTTGAGAGCATCTGCAAGGATTATTCCTCTTATCCCTATATAAAACATCTATATAGTTCCACTGAAAGTTGAAGTATATATCCTGATAATTTTCCAAGCAAAACATTTGTAAGAGCCACCTTTTTCTTGATGCAGAATTAGAAGTCAAATCTGCCTTCACCAAGTAATCATACTACTTCTGTCCTTCTTATGTCCTCCCTAATAACTTATTTGCTTCCTCTTATGTCACATCTTACCTTAATTTCTAAGGCCTTTTGGACTGAGAAATACCCTTTAGGTAGTAAATATTTGTTGGCAAATTTAAGATAAAATAGTGGTAAATGTGTCTATTTCAACAGGAAGGTCTTTGCCTTACGTTTTCTTGTTAAAGATGGCATTACTGGCGTATTTAATAACCTTGCCAAGTAATTCTGATACACTGTCTTAACCTTTCCTTCTTTAATGTGAGCATGCAAAGCTGTAACGTTATGACAAAAGGAGAAGTAGGATCATTCAGGGCCAAACCGTGACCTCAGTTTCATGAACAAAATTGCTATTAAGAGATGCCTATTTGCAGAGGGACTGTGCTGTAGAATGTCTGTCTTCATCCCATACAGCCACAGAAGGAGCAGTGGTACTTTTCTAAATTAAATTCCTAGAAAGCACCACCTTCCATTGATACTGAAAGGCTTGATACTAACAGTTTGTTAATATGAAAACTTATAAAGATAGAGAAATGCCACCAAGTCACAGAGTAGTCTATACCCATTAATCTGCTGGCTGACAGTCATTGTGAATACAGGTATGGAAATGGCAAAGGAAACAGAGGTGGTATGCATGGAGATGCTCCAATTTATCACTAGAGCTGGTGATTCAGTGCCTCTCCATGATGCCTTCACAGGAAAGAAGTGGATTCGGATCACTAGGTCTTATTCTTCTTCCTTTGAGGCTATTTGTTTTCTGACTTATCAGGTGTTCAGTGCATTTCATCTGACAGAGGTTGATACGCTCTAAATTAGAGATCTCATAAAAGTAAATATAATGTTGTAGACATGGAGTTTGAAACCACTAATTTCATAGGTGTTGGATGATATTTACAGCCAATTGCTAGCAGATCATCATTAACTGTTCTGCTGGCTGAATTTGCTTAAGATCAGATAGGTGATAAATCAGCCTAGCTACTTGGGAATTATAGTGCTTCCATGACGGCACTGCTAAGAAACACTATTCTGTTATTTGCACGTGTGGATCAACGGGAGTAATTAAAGTATGCTATGCAATACAAGGTAGGGGAAGAAATGAAAAGTTAGGTCAGGCCCTGAGCACAGGAAATTGGGCCTGTAAGTCTGTATTTGAAAATATAAATAAGATATGATCTGAGGCCAGAGGTGCTGAGCTCTGCAACTGCCAGCCCTTATGAAAGCTGGTCCCCTCATTTGTCAGCGAAGGTTTGTTCCTGGCAAATCACCTCTTCATCAGGATGGGTCTGTAAAGTGTTGCAAGCATGAGCTTGCCTCCTAAGTGGAGCAAAATTCATGCAGTCCACCACAAGAGAAAAGAAGCGGGACCCAGTATTGCTTGATTCTTTATTGTAACAGCTTCCATGTCACCACCATGATGTTCCAGCCCACAGGTAACTCCTGAATGTTTACCACACCCATGAGCCCACAACTGTGCTGCAACCTGTTGGGATGAAATGAAAAACCAATCTGTTGTGCATTTGGCAGAAACTTAAATGAATCCAGAAGGAGTCACTGCCATCTCCCTAAAACCTCTGTTAGATCTTTCGGTTCTCTTCCTCCTTTCTCCCCCACCCTGACCAAGGACGAAAAGCAGCTACCACACCGTCCTGTTTTGTCTCTGTGATATAAAAACAAACCTTTCCCTGCACCCTTGCCAGCTGCTTGTTTGAATGCATCAAGGTAAGCATTTAAATGTCACTTGAACGTAGAAATAGGTAGGAGGCACATTAAGGAAACTTCATCTCCACTTCACATCAACACCACTAAACGCATTGTTACAACAGTGACTAAAACTGTCTAATAATATCATCAGTGGCAACTGGTCAGTTAAAATGTTTTTTAATTGTGACTTGAATGTGTTTATCAGCCTCTTTTTGTGACATTAAAAAGACAGCAAGAGAAACACATGGAGACATTGTCCTCGAGGGAAAGGATTAATCATCAGTGAGTGAGCAGGCCTAAGCAGATGGTCAGCTAAGCTTTCCTGAAGTCATTTCTTCTATCCACCATTCAGTGTCACTGCCAGAAATGAGGAGAAGTGTTATCTTGACATTGAACATCTTTATAACAAAATCACTAATTGGCATCTAATACCAAAGGCTTTATAGCTGTAAAATTGCAGCAGAGGTAGCTAAGTGGTTGACTGGGTTTCGTGTTCATAAACGCTATCTGAGAAATCCTTCCTTAGCATAGTGAACGTGTTATTGTCACTGTGATCCCTCTCAGCAAATGACAGCGCGTCCTTGCTAGCTCAGTTCCAACCATAACATTTGGGAGGTTTTCAACAGCAAAGCAGGTAAATGTGTTGCTGCTGTTGTGCTGCTTTATTTCCTGTATATGCAATGCTAGTATCTTGCAGGAGATGCTCCTTAGGATTTAGGTCTCAGATTTTTCTTTTTTTCTTTTTCTTTTTCTTTTTTTTTGGCAACCAGAGAAGTCTGTCATAATAAATTATCGCTTTTAGTGGTGGAAATATATTTTTTATGAAAGCTGAAAATGTGTCAGCATTGGACATCCATGAAATTCTCATGGTTTATTAAGGATTTATTTTCCTTCTTTCTTTCTCCCTTTAGCAGGCAGCACTTCTTTCTCCACCATCCGCTTTTTTAAAAGCTGCAATCAAATCAAGTCTGGAAGAAGTTACTAATTTTAGCAGTTCTGTGAACACAGCTATTGCTTTTGTTTTAATTTGAACGCGTGGGCTTTTTTCTGCCACCTGCATTCCCGTTTAGAGAATTTTTCCATGAAGTGGATGGTAGGAGCCGGACTCTGTCTTCCCCACACCAAAGTCAGTCTGGAGTGATCCAGACGCTCTGAATTACCCAACAACCCATCGCCTGAGAGCACTGCACAGCATCCGTGGTGCCTGACTGCCAGGCAACCAGTGTGATACTGCAGTGCCCGCTGATGGGTCCGATCCGATGATCATGTGAAGCAATGGAGAGGACCCTGTGGACAGTAGTGGTTTTCAGACAGGGCTTTTGGTGCTTTTACAGTGAAATTTGAAATGTGCAGAGTGGGTTAATGCCTGGAAAATTATATAAATATGTTATGTCATAATATTATATGTCCCAAAATATTGGTAAAGGGTGTTTTTCCCAGAGATTAGAGCATTAGTGAAAAAATAATGATTAACCTTTAAAATCAGATTGGCATTTCTTTTTTTCTCCAAATGTGGAATTAATACGCATTTTTTAATCATTAGTGTAATTTTCAGGATGATACTTTTGTTCTTTTGGCTGTTGAACTGTTACGGCTGCTAGTAACCCTTCAAATTGTTTGCTTCATTCAAGCATTCTTTTTTGAATAATTCATTAGGCATTATTATCCAAGCGTGGAACACCTCATTTAGCACTGGTGATCTTTTCCTTATGTGTAGCTGACAGGCAATCAAAGTTTTTATCAGTGCAGAAAATTTGCAATTCAGAAATGTAGTTGCAGCAATTAGTAGCTATCAGGTAGCATAGGAAGGACAGCTCCATAAAAAGAGAGAGCTGAATGAGCTCAACTGATGTTAGCACAAAAGTAATGGATAAAACTAACCAGCTGTTTCTAAATTTACCAAATGGAACATTCCTTTTTCTCAGAGAAGAAGCTTTAATTAACTTTGTTTTATGTGTGGCTTCACAAAAGGAGAAGTGACTAGGTGACAGAATATCCCTCTTTCATTGCCCTGCACGTAGTTTTGCAACTGTATTAAGATGCCCTGTCAGTATAGAGCTGGCTCACTGACTGCAGGACGAACGTCCAGCCTTTCTTTTTGCTTACCTTAGCCTGCAGCAAAGCAGTACATTTTCTAAAATGTGTAGCAGATTCATTCTCTCTCTCTCTCACCCGTGGAGCAGATTCTGAGGTTATTATGCTGCTGGAGAAAGCGTGCAGAAGCTTGGGCTGCTGGGGTGTTGCAGTGAGCACTTTGGGTGAACTCCCAGTGCGGCTGGCTGCGGTCATTCTCAGCCTAAGAGCCCAAAGGACTACTTCTAGGAAACAAGGTAGGAGAAGAGGATGCAGAAGCCAGAGGAAGGAGTTAACTTTTAACTAGCAAACATTCCAGCTCATCCCCAGATTGCAGATAAGGTGGTGTTTATGATGGCTTTCAACTCTCCACTTTCCGGAACATGACTCAGGTCTTATTGGGCCAAAGGGAAGAAGAAAGCATTAGTGAGGCTTACCACTTAGAGAGCTCACTGGAGGCATGAGGAGACCTGAGCAATGATCTCACTCCTGAGATGATTTATCAGTTTGCCTTGAGGATTTAGCTTCAAATGCACAGCTGTCCTTGGTCTGTTACTGGGACCTCACATCAACACATCCCTGTGAGTGCTCTAAAGGTTTTGTGACAGAATAAACGTCACAGCTCCATCAACTCCTCTTATCATGTTTTCAAGTGAGTGCTCCCTACTTTCTACATGGAAGAGAAAGAACAGCCTGAAGGACCTTAACTGAAGAACCAGTGCCCCGCACAGGGCAGCTGGCTGATGGGATGCTGAGCAGTCAGGTCTCTCCTTGGGTCCTTCCCTCTTGTTGGCCACTGAGGACATGGGTACAGTGGACTGTGAGCATTCCCTGGGGCTGTGACAAGGCTTGTGGTTTCAGGGCTCTGGTACTCTCTTGCTTCGGGAAATTTCAGCAAAGTTCTTTGCCTTTCAGCGTGAGACCTTCAACAATTGAGTGAAATGAGAACATTTAGAGCTCAGAACAGCCAAACTGTTTCAAGAATGAGGTCTTTGTAGTGGGACACTACATCACTTATTTAGGTACCATGATGATGTATACTGTAAAAACCAGGATGAAATGATTGGAATTTGTTGCAGTGCAATTTGGAAGAATTTAAAAACTCACGTGTGCTTACTGCTAGTCTCTTGTATTCAAAGAATGCTTTTAGACACCAGTATTCTTCCACGTATGTGGATTACAAACATTGTTTTATCCATTGTGTTATCCACTTCCTTTCAATGAAATGAAATGATGCCATGTTTCACTTGCTATTCCTTCCCCTGACAGCAGCCACAGGGCTCGGGGAGCTGCTCACAGCAGCATGGGCCATCTCCAGCAAACACTCCCATCTGGGGAGGCACTCGGAAAGCTGCAGAGGGAGGCAGGTGTGCAGCTGCCAACCCCTAGTTCCCGAGGGGAAAACTCTGCATTCCCAGCAAAAGGAACCTCCTGACATGTGCTCCCATCTCAGGGGTCTGCCTGGCCTTCTGCTGACAGCATAATTTTCTAAGGAGTCTCAGTGTCTGACATCTCTGTTTGCTTTTTTTCCTAAGCAACTGCTGCAAGTCTGCAGGTGCAATGTCTGCTAGTTGTGTCTGCATCACCAGCTCTTCCCCTAACACCCTGCTGACATCTGGATTTCTACATGGACAGCAAAGAAACCTCCATTTATCTTGGAAAGAGTGCACTGCTCACTCATGAGCTCTTGGCCAACAGCTCACCATCAAGAAGAAATGTATAGTTGGAAAATTTGCTTAAGTCAAACATGGGCTTATAAAAATTTATTGATGTGTCTGATGTGGAAGTAAATTGAACCAGTGCGAACCACAGTTGTGTCACAAACACACCTGAAGCACTCTAGTGTGATGAACGGAGACATCTTCCTTGAAAAGCTAGGCAGTTGCTATCCAAGTGATTTACATGGCCATCCTCACTGAGGTGGTGGAACACAGCACAGCAGGAACCCTCAGTGACCAGACACAGAGCCAAGCAGAGGGCGAGTCTGAGCTGATGAGCTGCTCTAGGTGGGCATTTCCATCCCTTGAAAGCCAGTGAAGCGTGCCTGAGTGGCACTGCTTACTCATCCCTGGTGCTTATTCCCATTCATTTAACGGAATGAAGTGAGATTTTTGGGAACATGCTTTCTTTGTGAAAAACAAAACAAAAGCCATACACAAATCAAATAACAAAAAAAAAAAAAAACAAAGCACACACAGTGCCCTGTGATCTCTATCCTTCTAATCAAGTAGCCGTTTGAAGTATAAGTAGTGTATTAAATAACAGCTTATCAGTACTAGTACTGATAGTACTAGATTACTGGTACTCTGTCCTGGTCATTGGATTCTGAGGCCAAAGAGAACATAAAGCTGTCAAGGTTTTTTGACTAGAGATGAGTAATTCTGGGATGGGAAAGTAAATAGACCTATTTTGAAACTGACTTTTTAGAGGGTTTCTATTGGAACGTAAGGTGGGAATCATTGACTTCTTAGTGTGAAACAGTTGTATCCATGTGGGAGCAAGGTCCATAATTCTTGCCAGATGTGATAAGTTGCTCAGTGCTACATAAACCAATGCAGTTTTAGTGATCTCTCCTGTCATGCTAACAGGTACTACCTAAATCCAGTAGTCTTAGACATTTACTGCAAATATTTCTAGGAGGAAAACTTTCCAAGCAAATAAAGTTAGAACTCTGTGGGGTCAATCTTATTTCAGATTCACATAATACATTTATTCAAGTAAGTCCTTATGATGAAGCTCATGACCCAGTCCAGCTCTTTGGACAGTGACTGTTGCACAGCCTCCCTGCCCCATGCTACTACTGTTCCAAATCCCATGGAAAAGGGCAAAGCGACTTTCAAGTCTGTCCCAAGTCATACAGTCTCAAATCTCTGTTACTAAAGTAGGAAAGCCCTGCTGAATGGTGGCAGTTGTAAGTGCCAATAGATTTCATTGTGTTGCTTTTATTTTCTGAAACGCTCCACTTCATTTCCTCTTTCTCTGGAGGAGGAAGTGGTTGTGCGTAAGGACTAGTTAACATATCTCTGTTTATTATTGTTATTATTTTGGCAGAGGTTGGTCCTTATTTCACTCCCACCTGGGTGTGGAGATGCCAGACTGATGATTTGTCCACTGAAACTGAACCAAGCCCTCTGACAAATGAAAAAGCTATGGGGAAGGAGTTCCCTGTCTAGTCAAAAGTTTTGGAAAAGTTTAATTCGGGTGAATCTACTGGCCAAGAAGCGCAACATTCCCTGATGACATTTTTTTTTTTCCAGATAATTAAAAAGATAATTAAAAAGAGATCTTGTTCTCTGGGATCCTCATTGAACAAGAAAGCACAAAATCACCACGTTTGTTTCCCCCAAACTATTGTGCAAACGTTCCCACGCCCAAGGCATACTTTTCCAGCTAGTCTCACGTTTTTTTTCTAAGGGCGGTTTCTTTCTTCTCTAATTATTTTTTCACAAATCAAGTGAAGCCTTTACACAGTCAGAGAGCATTAATCACCTTATATAACTTCATAAAAGCAAAAAGTAAAGAAAACACAAAAAAATATTGTAAGTAATAAAACAAATAAAGTATGATGTATGTTGCATGTGAAAAGAGCTGCAAGGTGGAGAAATTGCTCTTGATGTGTCACCACATCCTCAGATGTATAATGGAAGTATCAGTGAATCCATCCCACCTCGATGTTATCCAAAGATGTAATCCATCTAAAACACAGTAGAATGATAGCTTATATATCGCTATGAATTTGTTCTTTTGTAGGTATAGATTTAAGAGGCAACTGGTGTGTGACAAACTAGTAAAAAAAACTAAAAACATTGGACAGCTAAGCACATGCTATGTGCCCACATGAAGCCAGGAAAAAACTTTCAGTGTGACTTCACTGGAAGGTGAGAATAGCTATAAGGACTCAGAGCAAGGCATATTTCAGCTTCCAGTCTCCAGCAGTGGCCATACCAAGCCTGGGGTAGAGTAAGAACTGAGTATGCATATATGATGTTTCACGTGACATTTCTTTCCTACTGGAGATTGTTTTTGATTCATGTGGTCCTCTGAACCTAATGCAACTCATCTAAATTCTTTCAGTAGAAGTCTTTCAAGTTATTTTCCAGTCTCCCTTTAAACATACCTAAACTTGCTAAATTCCCAGTATCTGCTGGCAAGGAGATCTGTAGGATAAAGAGCATGAGAACCTGTCTCTTGCTTTATTCTGGAAGTGGGGGGGGGGGGGGAAGGGAGAGGACACATGGCCGACAACGCTACTTTTGGAGCTGTCTGGAGACTTTCCTTGAGAACTGATGAATGAAGAATGGTTTTGACAAAAAACCTGACTCTTAACGGCAATCACTATTGCAAAAATCACATCATTGAGTTTCCATTCCTCGTTTCATTTCAGCATTGACATATCACCAAAAATACACCTCTAGGTTTCACCCTTGTCTTGAATGAGACATGTCAATGGATTGCAGACGTGTTACTAACTGACTAAATATTAGTAGCCTTATTACAAAACATCCAGACTACCAGCTTCTCTGATGCTGTGCATTCTAAATGAGGTCCGCTCCCTTTTGAAATTTTCTGTCACTTGTATACGCAGATACAGCATTTTTGCATGTACACAAAAAAAGATATCAGTTTGACTCTTTTAATCTTGATTTCTTTATTTCCCAGTGTAGTATACGAGGAAGGCATGAGGTGTCTCTGTAGTGAGGGACACATCATAAAATTTGTATTCTGAGCTGAGCCTCAACCCATCTGTGGTTGTTGTGGTCACTCCTAAGCTCTTTAAGTGAGTGAACCAGTGTCAACCTTTGATATGCCTTGCCAACTGCCCATCCTCAGATAGAGCCTGGGACATGAGGATATAAGGCAGAGACATGAGGAGTTTCTGCCAAGGGGCATGTTGTACAGAACTGACAGGTTCATATATATGTTGCTGTTTAGTGCTTCCCTGGGTCATGTGAGGACTGTTTGTTGGGATTTCAAGAACGTCAAGTGATCGGTCAACAGCATGGAAATTAGAGCCTTTTACAAAAGTTCAAATTGTTGTTATTAGAAATCTGCTTTACTTCTTCCCAGTACTGCAGAGTGCCTGGTCAGTTCTTCAAAAGGCTATATTCTGTACGGAACTCGTTTCAGCAGAAGGTTAAACTAGATGATCTCCAGAGGTCACTTCCAACCCCTAATATTCTGTGATTCTGCAATATATGGCAATAGTTCTTCATCAGCAAGTGTGATGAAGTTAGTTCTGTTCAGCCAGAGACAGGAGCATGTGGCTCCTGAAACCCAATTATCTGAAAATATGCTTATTGCATTGCTAATAAGGGAGGGAAATAGTGCCACTAGGTGCTGGCTTCAGCTGCCTGGCTGGGAGTGTTCTGGGAGATGCAGAGAAGCATGTTGGTGCCTCACAGTGATGAAAGAAAATAAGGTTATGGAGTTGGTGGTCTGTGAAAAAGGAATAGAATTAAATCTGGTCCAGAAGCTAAAACAATACATACATTAAACATTTTAGGTGCTGCTACAAAATGTATCTAGCTCTGTATTTGTTTACTTTTAATATACAAAACAGACTGTAGATCTTTTGTATGGGATTATGCTTACCTGTCTTGCTTTCTATTCAAGTAGTGTTATACAATGATTAAAAACTGGGATCACTGCTCTTACTGAGACAAAAGTAAGTGCCTCATCAATTAGCAGTCTAATTATTGATTTGGGATTGTGTAAGAATATTCTAACTGGCTTACACAACTTTCTGCAGCAGCTGTGCATTTGTAACATCTGCCTCTGAAGTGCTCTCAGCAGCTCTTCCCTTGCTCTGTCGCTTCGCCTTGGTTAGAGCAGAACAAATATTCCAGAGTGTGTCAAGCTTTACTGTTCCTCTGCTCTTCTTTGGAGTTAAGTAGGTCCTAATGCTAAAGAGAGAGCATACAAAACCACGGGCATGTAGGAGCAGCATGTTGTCAGCTTTGGGAAAGACAGAAAGCCTATTTGCAAACACTTGCAGATGGGTTAATGCTGTTGCTAGGAAAAGATTTGCCCTTTTGCAGATCTGAAGGGAGGTAGTGCTGACAGTAAGGAGTGCAGGCCTAGCAAGATTTTAAGTTTTTGTGTGACTTTTATTTCTGGAAAAGAAAGGGCATTGGCAACAACAGCTGCCTGTAGCACATATTCCCCTCCTTTTTATTTTTTTATTTTTTCACACTTGACTTCTAATATGGATTCCAGGCATGATTCAGCAAATGGGGAAGAAGATTTTCACAGACATGGAATGGCCCAGAATTAGATAAAAAGAGATGCAAAAAAAACCCACCAACAACTACAAAAAAACCTAGAATAACATAATGGGCTCTCTCTGTCTGAAGCATATACAGTGCGGGTCTAAACAAACATGCATAAGCCCTAATTTAGAGGTTTGTTGGGTTCTTACAACTGCAGAGAGTCATTTGCTGGGAAGGCAGATTTGGAGTAGCGAGGCTTGCTGCTCTAACTCCAAGAGGCTCCAAACTCACCTCTGGGCTCAACGTGGAAATTATAAAACCACTGTTGTGCATTATGTGGATATTTGTTCCTGTCTGAGTGCATGGCCAGGAGACAGAGAATGATTTTGTGATCTAGAAATGCCAGAAATGGCAGTGGCAGCTGCAGTACTTTTCAACTTCATCTGAAGTGCTCACTTCAGATTTACATCTGGGACAGCCTTTTTATACATGAGAAACAGATTTTTAAAGAGAAGACTAAAACCTCAGGAGAATTTGCATCCTTTCCTCATGCTCCTCTAAAAGATATATTTTTTTCTAAACTGTATATGTTGTGTATATACATGCATACAGAATCTATTCACCTCAGGTAGGCAGCTATGAGGTCCTGCTGCGTACTGAGTTGAAAGCAGACTGGGCAAACATGAGTGCAAGGACAGAAGAGAAAAAACTTCAGACGGAGATAGAAACTTGATCATTGGGGAAGAGAGTTTTTTTTTTTCCAGTGATTCTGAGTGATTGCATTTTAGCATATGATTAGAACAGCTTCCACTTGGATATTGTTGAAGTCTAATGGACAGTGGATAATCTTCAGCAATTTAAGTGAGACTTAAAATGATGAATGTCTCCTTCTGTTGAAATGGTGGCACCGTGTTCCATGTTATTGGTCAAAATAATATATACAGCTGATGAAAGCAATGCTATGTTGGCAGTGATGTTAGAAAGAAGCCTGTACATTAATTATGGGTGACAGTACAGACTCTCGTAAAGCAGCATTTTCCTTTTTACAGATTTAAAACTCCAGGAACTTGAGCCCATGGTTTCCATGCCTTCTCCTTCTCACCTGTAGTAATTGAAAATTTTCTTCTCTGCTTCAAAAAAGACTCATTTTATATGTAAGATCAGCTCGAGTGTTTTCAGCACCATATGTATCCTCCAATGACCTAGAAGATCTCAAATCTATTAATTTTGTTGCTTCTGCAACTCTCAAAGTATAGTGAAGGAGGGACTTCCAACTGGAGAGTGCTGGTGATATGCACAAAGATGTGAACATAGCTCCCATTCCTACACGGAAATTTTAATAATGCTTTCACTTTCTCTTAAGATTATCAAAACTGGAGACTGATCCCTTGTGATCCCTGTGTTAATTGTGCTGTTTATGATAATAACTTTCTTGATTACTGTGGATGATTTGAGTTCTGAGACTTTTCTCATACATATGTGAGTGCTTCTGCATGTTTTAAGATACGAAAATTGCTCTGGTGTATTCCTGTTAAATTGCATGGTAATAACTATAACAATATCCCACATAAATTATGACTGTGGAGACTTACCTACTTGTCCTTGCCTCAGCTAATTATATTTCACCCCCCATTCACTTTTTTTTCATGCAATCACTTCAAATGTGTATTTTTTGGTTCTCTAACTCTGTAATAGCTATAGCACATTCCCTGATAGAGTGGGTTACAGCTACAGGGGGAAGTCTTGCTGAACTAAATGTTAAAGACATTTTAGTCTCTTGACATACAATCCTCAAGTAATTGTGTAGTAAGCACTCTATTTTAATGAATAAATGCTTCTAATGCATTGTTCAAATGCCTGAGACCTGGACATCTGGGGAAAGTCTTGGTGCAGCTGTAGTTCAGCACAGGTTAGACCTGCTACCTCCTCATTTTTCAGGGCCAGGCTATGAGTGTATGACTGGGTGTCTGGTCCATGCTCTCTAGATCATGCATGGTGGGGAATGGTCTGACCAGAAGCACAAATGCTCAAACCTCCCTTGCCTCTCTTGAGGTCCTGACATTACCCAGATGGAACCACAAATGCTGTGCTCTCACTCAGACTTCAGAGCTGACCAGATCTATACTTTTAATAGTCATCAGCTTATCAAGCGTTATGTTGAAGACCATTGATATGGAGTACTTACCAGGAAGCAACAGACATGAATTCATAAAACTGTAGAATCTTTAAGGTTGGAAGCACCGCTAAGATTATCTCATCCAGTTGTCAACTCATTCCCCACCGTGCCCTCTAACCGTGTCCCTCACTGCCACATCTCCAGTTTCTTAAACACCTCCAGGGACAGTGACTCCACCACCTCCCTGGGCAGCCTGTGTCAAAGCATTACCAAATTCAAACCCTTACTCAGTGCAAAGCATCCATTAAGTCAGAATGGTCACCAAACTGAGGGACTATCCAAACACTGGTCAGACTTTCAGTTGTTCTTTTCATTTTTAAAAGCGATTTACCCTTAGAAGGAACATTCTTCTAGAGCACATTTGGCTTCATCCTGGTTTTGTTTTGGGTGAGCGGATGTGTTCCAAGGGCAGCCTCACTTGGCAGGGCTCGCTGGGGAGGGCAGGTCTGGCTGCACATCTTCCAAAGTCCCAGAGAAGCTGAGGCTGTACTGTGCCCAACCCCTTGCCTTCTGGTTTGTGCTGTCCCAGAGGAGCAGTACTGTTATTCAGAGACCTCTTTATTCAAAAATTATTTTTGGATGAGGTTTTTTAACACACCAATACCAGTGCCTCCAAATTTACAAGCAAGCTGTTAGCACAATAGGAAATAGGAGTACTTTCACTATGAAGACTTCAGTTAACTACTTAGATTTCTGCCATTTCCTTTTCTCCCTTTCTGAAGCATTTGTAACTCCCTATTATATCCCATTTTATCTTGCAAGAATAGCAGTAAGAAATTAAAAATCCTCAGTGGGAGGAGGATGTTTTTGTCAAAACACTTGTCAGCTTCACAAACAGTGAGGTATTTCAGTCAGATTTAGAGCCATAATTTCTGAAAATTTTGCCAGTTTTCCTGGTGACATTGTTGCTGTATTAACCTTTCTGTTCTCTCTCTGGCTTCTTCTACTGTCAGATATCATCAGAGTCGCTAAGCATCTCACGCATAAAATCAATAGCAAAAGTAAAATCTCTATAGGGGTTCACGGTCTCTGGCAATGCTCCCTTTCCACTGGTAAAATTTTTTGCTTAAGTCAGGGCTTTTTGTTTGATTTGAAGAGCAGTGAGGGAAGATGCTAGAGAATAAATGCAATGTTTGAACTGTGTGTGCTGCGCCCATGACAAAAAGTCTCCTTTGAGATGCTGGCAGATGCCCTGGGGACTCCCCTGCTGAGGTGGCACCACTCCCCACCCATACCCACTGCCTGATGTGTGCTGGGGATCAGGATGCTTTGCACACCAGCCCCAGAAGTGTTTGATTCTGGTGGAATTTGGCACTTCTCTTTGTTTCTAAGCCCCTCTCCTCCTTCTGCTGAAGTACTTCATGTCTTCATTTACCTCCTCCACACCTCTGCCATGTTTCTCCCCTTGGGAGTGTTTTTCAGGATAGATAGATACTTTTTGCTTTCTTCTCACATGGAAGCTCTTCCATGCTTCGGATCATTTTCCTCTCTCTTGTCTAAAACCTATCACTATCCCCTTTTTCACATGGAGAGAACAGGAGTGCGACACTGATATGGATGCACCAAGGGTTTAGAAATGGGATAATGATGTTTTCTGTTTCTCATATGTTTTTTTTCATTTTTCGGTGCACTAATGAACCCTGCCTTAATAATCTTGACAATGACATTGTAGAGGCTTTTTTTGTATTGTCATTTGCATTGCATTTTGGAAGGGAAGAAGTATTTCAGTAACTCGTGAAGCATAAAAGCAGGTGCTGCATCTTTCAGCTTCACAATTTAACCCAAGTGGTCTTCTGTGTCATTAGCTTCATGCAGTCCTGCTGAAAAGAACTATGAACTGCCATCGAGGCTAGTTGCCTTCCACATTAAATTTCCAGTGGCAGCATATGTATTTGCTGTGTAGCTGAGGCTGATCCAAAGCACACAGTAGTGCTCTGGGTAGGGTCATGCCTGCAGTTACCCCATCATGTTGCACTCAGATGAGCCGAGAGTACCCGGTTACCAGCCCAAATTTTGGATTACTCAAATTTTGGGAAACTCAGGAAACTGTGTTTTCAGGCATTGCAGGCTCTCCATCCCTGGAAAACAAATGTTAGAATTAGCTGTGTCAACTTAGAGCAGCCTCATGGCTGCCCTTGGTTATGCTGGGGCCAGTGCCTCCCTGGCTAGGGCAGCAGCTACTGGTATTTGCTCTTCTATTGCTAGTCCTGGAGCAAGTATTCTTCAACTAGATTAGAAAATCTGAAACATCAGTTTGTGCTGCTTGATTGGCAGGTTTTGCTTTTACAATACATGCAGTAATAGTGGAAGAATATTTCTGTGGTTCCTCGGGATGCTTTGCAAGCATTCACCTCTGATTGATTTTCCTGCTTTCCTGCTAACTTGCACAAGAAAAGCATAGCCTATACCAATGCTATAAGGTTTGAACATGAGATCATGTGCAATAGCAGCATTCATTTGCCCTTATTTTGTTGAAACAATGTAAAAAGACAAGGCTTAATTTGTGAAATGGGCCATCTGTTCTCATACGAACCATAGTAGAATGCACAACTATTTAAATTAATGTAGTAAACTATCTTTAAGCGCTAGGCATGATTCTGTATGTATTTTTGACTGCAGAAGATGTAAGTGTACTCTGCTCTAATTATTCTTGATTCTACCTCCTCATATTTCCATTTAAGGAAAAGGAATGACAACTTGTCTCACTGGGAGCAAAGTTTGCTCATAGATGGATCACAAATAATTAGACAAAATGGTGCTACAAACTCCAGCAGACAGGATATCTCCATTACAGAGAGTTATGTTGTCATTCCTTTGACCATCCTCCCATCAATCCATCCATCAACAAATTAAAGTTGGCTAAAGAGCCACTTATCTTGAGTGCTTTTTACCCCAATCGCTGTCAATCTAGGTAAATAAATATTTTCCCTAGACAGAGTTTACATATTTAACCACGTTTTAAAAGACAGTCTCCTTGCTACTGATATATGCAGCAAATTGCACACGCTTTTGCTGTGCTTCCTGATTCATTCACACGTTGCACCTTTATTAAATGAACCCTGCCTCCACTTGGCTTGTTTTTAAAGATGGGATGTGGCAGTCTGAAAAAAAAGTCTAGAAATTGATTTTGTTCTCTTAGACTGGAATGTTGTTCCATGCAAGATTCGCACCAATAATGGATCAAATTTGTGCATGAAATCAAAAATAAAAAGCAGGGCTTTCTCAGCAAGCCTGCTTTGAGGAATATGGCCATGCTACTGCATCTGACTTTCATAATTTAAACCATGATACCATAAATGACTCCAGGGCTTCATGATGAACATAAACAATATGAGCAGCGTTACATTTGCAATCTAATAAATATGTATGTGCCAGTGAATACACTGTTAAAGATATTACTTTCTCCCTATTATTTATTTTTCATTTAATTGATACATAGAGCAGTTCACACTCTGCCTGCTGCCTATCAGACACAGGCAAAGGAACAGCGGTCTTAGTTATTAGCATTAATGTATGCCTAGTGCTTTTCAAAAGGCACTCATATACACACATGCGCATAGAAGGGGTGAAATTCCCCACCTACTGAAGTCAATAGGCTACTTACCATGGCTGTCAGTAATGACAGGGGCTGTTCTCAAAGCCCACTGTCAGTAAATCAAAATATGACTGAGAACAAACACACTGCTGTGGGCAAAGCTTGAAGATTGTTAGGGAAGCAAGGGAGGAATAATAACCTGGTATTTCCCATTGGTCATTAAAGACAACTTATCTTTCCCTCTTAAATACCTTGAAATTGTGACAACTAGCAGGAACTGGCCAAGGAGTGACACCCACAGCTTTCTCAATGCTGTTTATGGGCAGGACCAGGGCTGTGAGAGCTCTGGGATCTTTGCAACCTTGTGCCAATGCTGTGTGGAATGCAGGTCCCCATGCAGCAGCAGGGAGCTCAATACTGCTGCCTGTTGTAACCCTCCAGGCTGCCCACACGGTGCTCAATGCCACTTCAGTCCATGCAGGAAGAGGTATGGTCTCACAGTTGCAGAACAAGCAGCTGTGTGTTGTTAGAATTCCCTGCAGTGAAGCAAGATGCAAGATAATGCTTTTGCATTGGCAATGTATAAGTTGGGTAATACTATACTGGTCTTAGTACATGATCTAGGAAAGATAAGCACGCCTCCAAATCAAGGAGTCCCAGCAAGCAGTACAGCACTGATGCTTTGTGATCCCTGCTTTTTGTACCAAGGCAGACCACAAACAGCATCTCCTCTCCATGTCAGCAGAGTTCACTTTGGGCATCTTGCTGCACACAGGGTTTGTTCCTGGGTGCAATCAAGGCAGAAGCAAAGAAGGTGGAACTTTCTAAACATGGCTTCCTCTGAGCACAGAAACATCACCTGAGACTGAAGGTCTCTGCCCTGCCAGATGCTGGTGCACACTCAGCTCCATCTCATTCCATCTGGCAGTGCTTCACAGGACTCTCTGGAGAGGCTGTGTGTTCCATGAGGGATGTGAAGGGCTCCTCCTGCCCAGCATCTTGCTGCCATCTCCCCTGCAGGCTGCTGCCAGTGGCCTGTGTTTGCCAAAGGCAGGAGGTAGTATGGTTGTGCTGCACAAGTCATTCATGCCAGAGTGGTGGAGGAGGTCGGGTTATGGAGGGCACATTTCGCATTGACTGACACAGAACAGACGTTAAAATAAGCGGCATAACCTGTCCTTACACCTATTTCTCATCCTACTGCCTGTTCTCATGAGCTCAAGGGAGAGGTAACGTGAGGAAAAGGTACAACTTCCCCAACCTGTCTAATAGACACACTAAGTTAACAGTGGGTGTCTTTCTTTCCTCTGCTGGAGCAGGTCTCAGTTTGCCCAAAGATGAGGTGAGGAAGGTGTTCCCAACCTGAGAGTCTTGGCAAGTTGCAAGCTATCTCTCTTTGCAGCCTTCCCTCGCATTTCCCATGTGTAGGGATGAAATGCCGGCCAGGGCTTGGCTCTCTGAACTGCAGCCACATCTTCAGCCTAGCAACTTGAGCAAGTCCTTCAAGCATGGATGGCTTCGTGCTTGCTGCTAGAGGAGACCTCAGCAGAAGCCAAAGGTGGTAAGATGGCTGAACAGCGGTACGGGAGCAGCCTCCCTCTTTTAGCTCTTGATTTCCTCATCTTAACTCCGCATAAACGCTACTTCTGTGCATTTATTTATACTCAAGTTTAAGTGCCTGTGCAAATTATAGCACAGACAGCCAGAACAGAAATGAGGCATTTAAATGGTAAATAAACACTGCTTGTGCATGCTGGTGCTTTTATAAATAATATCCCCTTTTAAGCCTTATTCTTTGCCATACAGAAATGTCACTTTCCAGAACATCTGAACCCATAGACAACATACATCAGTCTCTTTATATGCTTATTTAAAGAGTATATCAAA
Organism: Perdix hodgsoniae; assembly: GCA_035772895.1. Taxonomy (NCBI): domain Eukaryota; kingdom Metazoa; phylum Chordata; class Aves; order Galliformes; family Phasianidae; genus Perdix; species Perdix hodgsoniae. The sequence goes on from JAPSGF010000001.1 coordinate 38,310,455, forward strand.
CTATTTCTTCAAGCCAAGAGGACTAAATTATCCATGAATTCCAGATAAGTATCCTTAACACAGAAAATGTCAACAGTTTTCTATAATAATAGTCCCAAATGCAGCAACTATGGGTCTACAGTACCTCTCTGAGGAGAGATCTGGATTTGTACTCATCTCTGAGAATGTTCCCTATTCTGTACATGGTGCTCCACATGTTTGTCTGCCCTTGCAGGTGTGTGGTGCCTCCAAGGGGAGTCTTTGCTGAAAAAAGCCCGGAAGAAGCTCTTCTCAAGCAGGCTCTGCTGCTGTAGCAGAGCCACTCCATGCCAATGATGAAGTGAGGTATGTCGATGCAGTGTGGTTTCTTCAGCTTTCAGGTGAGGCAGTTTGTTGGCAGTGTTCATCTGCATTATTACTGCTTGCAACTCTCAGAAACCATTCAAAGCTCCTACCATTATCACTCCATTTATTACCGTGATAAGTCCTGGTTGTAAATGCAGTCCTGCAGTGACTCCTGGTTGGCCTTTCCTGCCATTCATTGGAATGGAAAGCAATGTAAAGCCTTCTCCATTGCTTTGTCTTTCGACTCTTGAGCTTCTTTCAATGAGCTCTGGATTTAAAGCCACCTTCCTGATGTTATTTAACACAAAATTTACAGTGAACACCTATGAACTCTATCAAATTCTGCCTGGTACCCTTGTAGTAACTTCTGCCCATTGTTACTTCCCAGGGACACAACAAGTTGTACACCCAAAGCATTGTAGTGTGTGTACAGGTGGCTCACTGAATGCAGGTTCAACCAGCAAATCTCCATGGATGGATGCACACTGACAAGGAAGCACTGACCTCACAGAAACGTGTCTTTCTATCCTGGATGCAGAGCACAGGTAGGAGCATCATGCAGTATGGAGCTACACTTGCACTGAAGTACATGCAAAACCTTCCCTGAAATTAGCAGGGAAGGAAAGTGTCTCTATGACCTTTCGTGTCTAATAAGCAGAGTGTAGTGGTGGATTTTACTGTGGATGCAGTTTTGCCATAAGATTGTATGATGCAAAACTGAGGGGAAAAAAAAATGAATACTGGGCAAAAAGGACTGAGGCAAAACACATGAGTGCTATCCAGTCTCCTCCTAATGTGCTCTCTCAGAGTGGATAATAATATAAACATTCATCCATTAGAAAAAAACTACCCTTTACTGCCCCCCATTAAATACATTGGCAGTCCTATTAAAATACAAGTCAGATTTGTGTTTAATGATCTTGAAAGGAAAGTAATTGCTTGAGTATTACCATTCAAATGTTCTTGCAGCAGCATATAATATTTACAGTCTGAGCGGCACTTCTGAGCACGGCACGGCACTGAAGATTGCCCAGCCTCTTCAAAGGAACAGCCTGCATGGCCGAGAGCTCAGCTACAGAAATGATATGCTATCTGAGCACTGTACAACCTGGGAGAAACAACTTGGCAATGGGCTGCGTAATTTTTCAATTTTAATAAGCTCTCGAAAGAAAATCTTTACAAACCCCGTACTCACTGCAGAGCCAGGGCTCGAACGCTGCCAGTGCTTGCTCAGATGAAGAACTCTGGTGTTGCTCCTATGAGCATACTCCTTGTTTTGGGTAGATTTTTTGCCAGCATCAGACACAATTTCATGCTGAGAACAGTAGTATTTTGCTGTACATTTTGACTCTTGACAATATCTTACAAGGTGAAGGCATCAAAGATTATTTTTGTTCAGCTATTATATGTTTTCGTGAGAATATCCTCCAATCAAAACTTGTTTCAACTGAGGAAGGAGGGAATGTGAAAGCAAATTCAAAGAGGAAACAAAAAAGATGTTGTGGTTTATTTATTTGTAGAAGTGTATCAAGCGTGAACGTGAAGAGTATTTCATAAAGCAAGCAGCAGGTGTGCCACAAAGACTATCAGAAATTTTCTGATAGGAAAAGCAGATTCCTTGTCTTTTGTCCTTCCCTCACCTACCTGGCCCACCTAGGCCTTTGTCTTTCAGGGGTCCTTCAAAGTGATGGCAATGTCCTGGGCTGGCATGGGCCACCTCTTGTTCTCTATTAGGTGGCACAGGGAGGCCACAGGCATCACTGAGATTCTTGAACTCACCTGTGAACAAGATTAATTTAAAAATATTTACAAATCCAAATGTCCAGGGCATTGTTTTTTGTTAGACATACTAGTTCTGAGAGAGACAATCCTGCCATAGTGCATTAGCCTGTACAGCCTCAGATGCCACCACCAGGTACCATCCCAAGCTGGGAGGGCAGCAGGGACACGAGCTGAAAGGAGCCAGATGAGATGCAGCAGAGCACCACCATGTACTGATCCACCTGGTGCCATGGTCTGGATACTAATGTCAGTGCTTGGGGGCCTACAATGGCTTTATCTGTAAGGGGAGGCATTATAGAGTTTCCCTCCTTGTATGCACTGAACTGACACTGTTTTATTTATTAGGAGGTACTGTGCCTTGCTGAGTGTTGATTACCACCCTTTCTCCATCTCAGCCAGCCCAGATAACTCCGTCTTTGTTTTGTGGTCATATTTATATGTACACTTTTACACTTCTCTCTTTCTTCATTAGTTTAGAGCTCAAAACACTGCAGATGTGGTGATCCTGGTTCTCCTTTAGGACTTTCTTGGATTGCGGTCATGACCAGAAAGACGTGCAAAGCAGATGTAAAGGTACTTCATGCACAATGCCAGGGCAATGCCAGGAGCCTTAGAACAGGTAAGAATGGGACTTGAAATCTCTGCAGGTACTGTGAAATGCCTGCACGCTGTCCATGAACAAGTAAAGGGGAAGAGAGAAGCAGAGGCAGAGAAACAGGAAAAAGGAAAACAATTCCTGTTCATTCAATCTGTAATAGCAGGGAAGAACAGATAGGCCCTTCAAAGTTTCCTGATTCTCTAACTGTCTTGTTTTAAATTTCAAGCTGGAACACATCGTGTGCAGTCAACAAACCCAGGAAAAAGTGCACCTACTCAATTTTAACGCGACTTGCCTCGACTTCAGGTCAACTAAGCAGTACATCTGGATGACACAGCACATTGCTCTTGAGAGCCCAAACAAAGCTCTTGTGTTGTTGCTGCACTTTGGACTGAGTGTTATTCAGGCTCGATGACCAACTGGTGGTGCTAATGCTTCGTTGGATGGGAGGTGAAGGAAGGTTCATTACCCCTCACTAAATATGTACATGCATTACAGAAACCCTCTGCAAATTACAAAGCAGCTTTCACCAACCTTGCAATTAAAGGATTCGGTTTGATTTTTAACAGACGTTTGCAGGAAGCAGTTGCACACGTATTCCAAAATTTCACATGGCAGCACTTTAATCATGATGGTTTCAAGGAACAGGCACTTGCTTAGGACACTTGACCTTTGTTCTTTAGTCCTTACATCAAGGTTTTGTGTGTTCGCTTGTATCTGTGATAGGATTTTTATTGCTTGGGAGGAAGGTTAGATACTCATGCAGTTACACAGAGGGCTGTGAAGCAGTAAAGCATCAAGCTGGGGATAGAGGGATGGCTACCCATGCTCAGAGCAACCCATGTAGCTGATCAGTCGTGGCCTAAGCTTCAGTGAGCAGGAGGGCTCTGGTGCATGGTGTTGCTCTATGTTTCAAGTAGTGTGGTCATTTACTGCATCTGACCTAAGCTCCAAAACCAGAAGAGCATGAGAAAACAAACAAACAAAAAAAAACTGGTACGCTCATTTATTTCAGTGACTGAACCAAGGTACAGTTCTTTGTATTTGGTGGAGTTGTTTGCTCTCCTAGAGGTTTGTACCTAGTGGCATTTTGCAACTCTGTCCCCTTGGTGTTGCACTGAGAGCCACCTGTAACAAAAAGGTCACTGACAAGTTTACAAGGGGCTGTCCTGGTGCCTGGAGAGGGGAGGAATAGAATAATTTTCTTTTGCAGTGCACAGACTGCAAGAAGAAAACCCCTTTTCACACCAGCCCTGACCTGTGAGGATGTTTCCCTGGCAGGGCTGCACAGGAGGCACGCAGAGTAACAGTGAAGAACGGAGCGGGGACCAGTGGTGTGATATGGTGGTGGATGGTTTGTGACATCCAGGTGATGACAGCCACCATAGTGTCGCATTGCCAAGTCTATTTATTCCCTGAAATCATCTTCCTCTAGTAGCTGCTGTGCTGCTCTTGAGATGCTGGAGCAGCAAGGTACCTCTGGGCCAGCAGGAATGGCAGGAAAGAGGTACCACTCTGCACCCACCCCCAGCTCCATGGGCAGGGGCAGAGTTCCTGACTTCCTCTGGATTGAAGCATCTGTTTTGCTATGTTGATATCTACCACTCACTGTCCTGCAAAAACAACTTGGGAACTGCTGCATTTAGATGCTACGTTTTGGCCCTTTTCTAGGTACACGCACACAAAGAAAACAGGACAGATCCCAAATGTGGGACCCCTCCAAGGTCAAAGTCACATAGATCACTAAGTCCCCTTCCTCCTCTTGCACTTTGCAGCCTGCCCTCTGCCTTCATATCCAGGGTGCTGTCCTGGGGGGGAGTTGGCTGAAGACAACAGGTAGCTGAGCTTCAGCTGTCATTCACTGACCAGTGTGTCAGATTCAATTCTCAATGGAAGAAACAAGTCTTCTTCCTCTTCTTCCTTCCAAAGTGGGTCTAGGGACATACAGTGGTTTTCAGGCCCTGTTTCTCCTTTTTTCTTCCATTCCTAATAACTCATTTTTCCTACTCCAAATCTTTTCCTAGTAGTTTTCCAGGTTTCCTTTTCTTGGATAATGTCACCTCTCCTTTCTTCCCCACTTCCTTTCTAGGGGCAGCCCTAGCAGTGCACTCTGCTTTGGTTGATCATGGGCAAGACATGAGTTCTGCTGCTGGTTTTCCCTTTCTGTCTCATCTTGCTTTTTTCCCATACTCAGGCCTATTAATATTCCAGCTCTGTTATTCATTGTTTATCTTTTGTTGGAGAACATTTGCCTTCTGTCTCATTTAGAAAAAAGTGAGATCAGTGCCAGGTTTTCAACAAGATGAAGGCTTCTCTAGTTTTGTTCCAGTCACTGCTTCTCTAGTTTTGTTCCAGCTCTACCACTTTGGGTTGTGGGACGCGAATACCCTGAGAGGCACGCACATGTTGGATGTGCAAGTTGGATATTTGCATGTACAGATGTCCAGCTATATGCATGCCTGGCGATCCACGTTCCTAAATACGTGACTGCTATATACAGCCAGCCAAATCGTGGCTGCGTTGCTGCTGGTGCAGTGTGGATTTTTTACAGATGCGGTGCAGCAGTGCAGGGCAGCACAGATGGGGTGTGCTAGTGAACTTGCTGCATTTCTGCATGCAGTTCTTGCCTTCTGACGTTTGCAAATTTGTCCTTTAATCTCTGTGGTGCAGGATTTGCTGTCAAGGAACATTGTCTGAGATGAGCTGTTGGGATTCAGATTATCAACTAAACATTAATTATTCTTCTGACTAAACCCTCAACAGCTAGGCTAGATAATACAAATGTAAAGAAAGAAAGGAGTATGAGTCATGTTCTGTACTTGAAATCTAGAATGAATCCTACTGTAGGAGCAGAATCGTATATCATAAGCATGTGTGTGTTGAGACATAACAGAGTGAGATCCTTAGCTGGGACTGAACCAGGCATTGCCTCTGGAACCAAAAGGCATGTTCATGAGTTGAAGCCCCCAGCCTGCTTTATTTTGAGCACCCAGAGGGATTGCAGGTAATGACAAGATCTGTCAGGCTGTGCTGAGGAAACCAAAATCACAATAATGAGGAAGATCTGTTAACCTTTTTGCTGTAGAGAACTACTTTTTATTAATCACATCTATGCGAGAAGCTGCTCAGACAGACAGAAGTGGCATAAGCCCTTAGAGAAGCCAGAAAACTGGTAAACGCAGAAGCATCAAACCTTTGTGAAAGAAAATCCCGCCTGTCCGATGTTCTCAGTAGGCAGGAAGACCCACGTCTTGTTTGTGTAGGTGACTCCTCTAATTGCACTACAGGTTTGTATTTATATTTATGTCCCTGTATTCCATGCATGGTAGAAATGTCATAGTGCTTAATTTCATCATGGTGTTGTCTCTATGTTCAGCTGGGCTGGAGAGGAAGCATTTACTTTTCAGCCTATGCAACTGACTGCTTTTAAGCCCAAGCCATGGCTCAGAATAGATCCATAAAGAGCTAATGAGAAGAATAAAAATCAGATAGTTAAAAAATGATGTAAGGTAGAGTCTTAATTTTTTATTATTAAATTCACAGTACATTAAATATTAAGTGTTCATAAACTTTGTTTTGTGCAGTGATAAATTAATAATATCTACATAGGCATGTTCTTTTACAACAGGGAGGCCAAGAAATGTACTACCGAAGGACCTTGTGTTGACAACTGAAGCTATTAGAATAGACTCCTTCATCCTCAATCATAAAAAGTAGATAATGTTATTTCTTATTACTATTAAATGCAAAATGTCTTACTAGGAAACATATATGTCACTACTAAAAATGACTACCAGGGAATGTTTTGAGCAACGAAGAAAAAAAATGTTAACAAATTGCATCTTGAGATAAATCCAGTGAAATGTTCTCTGCTCATCTCTACCATATTAATATTGCTTTCCAACTTATTCTCATGTTAGCCAATAGCAGGTTGCATAAGGTTTATGTCTGAGGACAGGTGGTAATGGCTTAACATGGCATGTTGTACTTTTGGAAATCATAACCAGCACTAATGGTCCCAAAATGCAGATTCTTGTGTTACTGAAATATGTCTGCTGGCCTCTGCTCAGGAAAGGAAGGGTGAATTTTGTGTTTTGCTTCTTTTATGTCAATGGCAAGCACCTCCTTGATCAGGGGATTTTGGTAACTTTTATCTAGGTTTTAACAACATTATTCATTCAAACGAATCTAGTGGTTTGAAAATACTTGGTGGAGTGTATGTCTTCAGTCTTCTCAAGGAGAGCAGGCTTGTGTGTTGAGAGTGTAGTTCAGAGTTCGTGTAGCCTGGAGGAAGGGATGCTGGTTTTAGCAAGTTTGTTATCTTTACACAACTCAGAGAGAGGATCCATCCTTTAGTCAGTGGAGCAGCTCCAAGTGCCTGTGAGTGGGCAGATACTGTCGGAACCCCTTCATCAGCCGTGAGCACCTGAAATCCACTGGGAATACATTTCTGGAAACAGGTGGGGCGAAAGGTTGATTTGCACAAACAGATGCTAGTTGTTGAGTCTGGAAACATTAAATATTTTTCCAAACTAGAAATCGAAAGAGAATCATTTGAGATTTCTGTGAAAGGCAGAGAAGGAGCACCCTGACATCCCTGGGCAGCTCTTGCCCCAGTTTTTACCTCAAGCTCCTCAGTTGGAGGCCTGGGTACGGCAGGGCTGGAGCAACATGTGCTCTGGCTGTCTGTTCCAACGGCCCCAGCCAGCTGATGGGAACTAGGACATGCCGAGGAGCGGGCGCTCCTCGCTCAGCTGCTGCGGTGGGCTCAGACCAGCTGGAACACTGAGGGCGGCCAGCAGCTCCCAGGACAGCTTGAGGCATGGGCTGGTGGGGCAGTGAGGCTCAATGGGGAAGGGACAAGCCTTAGGGGTAGCAGCAGCTGCGGCTCCCTGCCAGGCTCCTGTAGCCCTGTGCCCACAGCACAGCCCTGCCCATCCCTTCCCATTTAGCCTGAGGCTGCCTAGCCTTCTCTCAGGCCTTCAGAGCAGTACATAAGTGACCTTGTGCCCATTTGGAGGTGAAGAGGCAGAAGGGAGCCTAGTTCCAATGACAGAGTGTCAATGCCCCCCTCCCCCCCTGCACCAGCTGGGTGACCCAGCTTTTTGCTACATCAAAGCATGGGAAGAAAACACCCCTGTCCAGAAACGCTGATGTCCCCATCCCACATGGATCTGTTGAGCTGAAACTGCTCCCCTGGCTGTGCCAAAGCACTTCCAGCCCCATTGGCCCCCGGCTTCATGGGGAACCCCCAAAGGAGCACAAGGTGAGCCCCTCTGCATCCTGTCCCAGGCTGCTGCCAAACCGCATTGTCCCACCTCTTCACCCTGCAGCTCTGTGGCTTGTTTTGGCAATGCATTTTGTTTTAAAACTGGTCTAGCTTTTGGTGATGCCCTTACAAGACAGAGCATTGATTTCTCATCCTGACTTCCTTTATTCCTTACAGACCTCCTCTAGAAGGGCCTTCCCAGATGAGCCGAGCTGCATCACGGCCGGCTTTTCACTGCAGTCCTCAGGAGTCACTTGGTCAAGTAAAGCTGCTGTATGTAAACGCTGCATTCACTGCATAACAATTGGAGTGAAGTTTTTATGCACAGGGCTTTTTATTTTCCAATCAGTGGCACTGAGTTGGGACTTTTGGGCTAAACTGGTAGCTCTGGGCAGCTTTGAAGCGTCACAAGTGGAGGGTTTTGTCTGCGGAAGATTTACTAGCAGAGATCTTTTATTCAGCCGTTTTATTAGCCTCCTTTTACATATGTATAGCCGTGAGGGGGAAAAAAACTGTTGTTGGTGAAGTGCAGAGTCTATTTCCCCTGTGGTATGCACACACCAAAAAAATAAAAATAAAATAATAATAATAATAAAATTGTGTGAAAAACTGTAGCCCATGGACCACCCCAGCCAGCAAAATGTCACCTTTAGGCAAAGTTTTCCCATAGCACCTCTGTGCCCTGTGCCTGGATGTGGGGCTGGGGTAAGAAGCACACAGCTCTGAGCAGCGCAGCTGGAATAAATCTGCTTGCCTGCCGTGCAAGCAGGGGGAAGTTTTCGCCCACTTAACACATTTTTTATAATTTTCCCTGAAAGTTCTTGTTGAATTGAGCCCCAATGCGTGGACAAATTGGACAAGAAAAGTTTAAATGTTACCACTTTGGCTTCTCCTCAAGTGGTGCTGAGCACAGATGTTTGGAGGGGCCATCATGTCCCCGTAAGAATGGGAGCTTTGTGTGCATAACCTTACAAAGGACAGAATAGCCCTGCTTTGCTGCCAGCCACGGGATCATCCTATCTTTATGTGTTGATTTATTAGGCCAGGGATGAATGAAACCGTAATTAATATTACTGAAGCATTAGAGTCTATTTAATTTAAATGCCACTGAATATTTCACTTTCAGTTGGGAGTGACAATGTGTTCGGGACTGTTGGTGAAAGCCTCAGCCATCTGTTACCCCTACTAAGAAGGGAAGACAAGAGAGACACAGGGAGACAGAGAGCATTGAGCTTTGTGGCTTTTCCAAGCCTCCAGGATCATCATTCAACTCAAGGGCAGCCAAGAAACATTCCTGCGCATTGGAACCTTCGTGTATAGGGGAAGGGCTATAGGGACTGAAAGGGTATGAGGGCACAGCATCATCCCAGAGGGTGGGGAGAGAAGGAGGCAGAGAAAGGAAGGTGGAGTTTTAGAACAGAATCACAGCAGTCAAGTGCTGAGGAAGGGGAAGACAGACCAGGGCACCAGGCTGTTTGCTGACGATCCAAAAGCATTCTTAAAGAAAGAACCCAGGCAGGTCTGGACGCTGCCCGGGAGCCTCAACAGTGAGGGTGAGGTCCAGCCCCATCACAGCACACATCCAGGCTCTGATCTGATGAGCACTGCAACATCGGAGGCATGAGGACATGTCTCTTGTGACCTGTGTGGCCTCACCAAGGCAGAACAAGTAAAGGGGAGAAGATGGAGGAGGCAGCCCCGACCTGAGAGCAGTGGCAGAGGGGACTGGGCAGCAAGGTGCAGGCCTGGAGGTGCAGGGCTGGGTGGGAGCAGCGCAGTCACGGCAGTGGTGCGAGGCTCTGCCTCCCTGGGATGGCAATTAGCACAGTGGGGTGTCCTATAATTGGGATAATTTGTTCTCCCAGTTTTTCTCCCGCAAATGGATTTGATGCCAGAGGGAAGCAGTGTGACTCACACCTTGCCATGCCAATTAGCTGATAAACATCAAATGTAAACAAAGATGGCCTAATTAAGACTAGTCGCCCAACCCCTACATGCATCCTGTCAAAATTCTACCAGCCTTTTGCATCCAGACTTATTCTCTCCTTTACTGGGATTAAATTAGTGGCTTTGCACAAGGACATCTTATCTCTGAGAGAAGCTTAGGGCAGGTAATGAGGGAAATTGGGAGCTGGCCGAGGGAGCACTACCATCCTCATCCATCCCACCAGCGCTGCATAGGGACAGGCAACTGCTGTTTGTCCAGGTGAACACCACCCCAAGGTGTTTGTGCTCACCTGCAGGCTCTGCAGGTATCTCGGCCTTGAGCTGTGCTTGGCACTCGGCCAGGCTGGCTGTTTCCTTGCTTTTGCTGTGGTTTTGCAGCACCTCAGAACATTGATATGATTGATATTAGGCTGCCCAGACTAAAACTCACCAGTACCTCGTTTCCCAGAGTAAAGGTCCTCTGCGAGTCCTCAGGGTGAGCTCCAATGGCTCTCAGCTCTTTGTCAACCACCCCGCATAGAGTGGGAATAAATTGAGAGCCTCACAAACAAGTGCAGTCAAGCACCAATGATATCTCCTGCTTCCCACAGAACGCTTCAGAAGGTAACCTGGAGAAGTCTTCTACTCTGATTTGCCCTGATGGGAGTGGTGTCTTATTCAGACAACAAATGAATGTCACTCTAATGTTATTTATTTAAAATATTTATTTAAAATCTCAGACAGCACAGCAAACCAGCGATTCTCCGTTGTGATTTCCACAGCTTCTGCTGAATTTCAGCTTTCTCTGACAAAGTGAAAGGGAGGAGAAGGACACCAAGCTCTCCAGGAGGATGTCTTCAGCATGGCTGGAGTGCCCCTTGGAGTCCCCAACCCTGAATGCCTCATTCCCATCTGAATGCCTAAGGGAAATGCTGCCTGTGGGCCAGGAAAGCACCGTGTAAGGAGAAGTGGAAGGTTTCCAGCTCCCAAAAAGCTGTTGGTGAGCATTTCCAAAGGAGCGTAAGAACACTTTGATGTTCAGCCCATGAGTTAATAACCTGCTTTTGGGGGATGCTTTCAAATTGCATCCCAAAGGACCAAGCTGCACTTCATTTTACTAAACATGGACACACAAGGTGCAGTGAGGTTCACCAGGGTGTCCCTCCCACGGTGATGTGCTGTGACAGGAGAGCTGCACGCCCTGCTAGCTGATGGGCAGGCTCACAGATCCACATCCCCACCAGCCCCACAGACACTGCAGGAGACCAGATCACAAAGCAGCACTGAGGCTGCACGGGTCCGGTGATGCGCGGGGATCCCCTCTGCTGCATGGTGTGCACTAAGCCTCCAAAGCTGACATCCCTTTGAAAGCCCTCTTAATATATCCAATTATAGATTTTCAGCAACTTTGAGGAATGTTGGCTTTCCCAGCAGCTGACCTCAGAAAACACCATTGAAACCACGAGGGATTTTGCTGTTGAGCTCAGTGGGGGAGGATCAGGTCCTACATAATTTTACTGTCAGCAATGATGACCTCTCTTCACAAATGAAGAATGCCCGTCCTGAACCATGCCCTTCAAAATGCAAACTGTTTATTTTTATAGCCGGATCCTTCCCCAAGTGGGATATTTGTGCATGGTTAACTTATCCCGGGCTTTAAATGCTTGCCAAGTGGCTTTAATAGCAGGATGTTGTTTAGAAAGATTGGGAAGGATTGCAGGCAGCAATAGAGATAATTGCCAAGGAGAGATAAATGAATCTTCAATCTCAGACCAAGATGGCTTTATTGTTAGGTCAGAAGGGAAGGTCCAGAAAAATCCCTTGTCTGCAACTAAAAGTGTAATGATAGTTTAGGATTTAGGGAAGCTGGCAGCTGTCGAGATTTTCCAATAAAAGCATCTTTTGAGGCTTAAGACAGGTTTGTAATTCCATATAAAGGCATGAAAAGCCCTGTATGGCTGCAGGAATTTAGCATCACGAGATCCAGAAAGATGGAGGTGAGTTTTGGGGAGAGTTGCAGCTGGTGAGGCCCTGCACGTTATTCATCCTGCGGGCAGGGAGCAGGCCAAGCATCATCCTCCAACCAGACATTATCCCACCCCATCATGCAGAATTAAGGTGCTTCATGACATGGCAGCTTGGCAGCTCAGCCTTGTTTCCAAAACAAGTCACCTAAAATGAAGCTGGGGCAAAACCACTCCAACATATCAAAAATATGGTAGAATTCTAGAATCGTTAAGGTTGGAAAAGACTTCTGAGATCATCCCGTCCAGCCCCAACCCACCCACACCATTGCCCACAAACCACATCCCTCAGTGTCACATCTTGAACACCTCCAAGGACAGTGACTTCACCACCTCCCTGGGCAGCCCGTGCCACTGCATTACCACTCTTTCTGAGGAGGAATTTTTTCCAAATATCCATCCTAATGGTTCCTAATTCCCAACCTAAAGAAAACCCCATCTGTAAACACATCTCCCTATCACACGACAGGACAGCATCCCCAAAGCGGCTGGTTCAGTTCCCCAGCCCGGGGCTGCTTTCCCAGCCAGCCTGCAGCCCCACTTGAGGAGCAGCCACCGCAGGCCCCCAGCCCACCTCACACAGAGACGTGCTCACACTTGGCGCATTTCTCAGAGATTTGGGGCTGAGGCGCGTTCCTGTGGCTGACACCCAGCCCGGCCTGCCCGTTCCTGCGCATCCCAGTGCAGGGCTGTCATGGCTCATTACCTGTCTGTCTGAGGTTCAAGCCTGGGTGACTTCTAATTTTTTGAAGCTTAATGCTGGGAAAACAGAATTGGTTCACTTCACCTCCTGGATATGTGTGTTTATGATATACAACGTGATACCGTGCACAGCCTCCCAGCTGCTCTCATTGCTGAAAAACGGCCTTGCTTTATTGGTAACCGACCTTTCTAACAGCGTATCCACTGTGTGTGAGGAGGGAACACATCCCCAGCGTTACCCCAGAGCCTGGGTGCCATTTGCTCCTGCTCTGTCCAGGCCTGCAGCCTGCAGTGACTGCAAGCCCCTTGCCGCGCCATTCTCAGCTGCTTTACAAGGCTGCAGCTAATGTCATAACAAGAATTAAACTGTCTCATCCTATTACGCCCATCGTAGCTGACTTCACTGCCTATTAAGGTGACAGTGCAGTGATTTGAAATTTGTGTTAATTGTTTACCTCGTCTTGCCGAGGCCTTCTTGGGGTGTGTGTGGCAGCCTGAAGATTTCCTCCAGCCACGGATTATCCGTGTGTTCTACTTTATATGGACTCTCAGAGAATACCCTTGTAGTCCAGATCACACTGTCTGCCCATGGAGGTCTTTGGCCCATTCATTACCCCACTTTGACCACAACGGAAAACAAACCCATGGGAAGGGCATGGCTGGCTTTGGTGCTACGAGGCTTTAAGAGCCCTTTTGCTCTCTCTGATTTCTGTCAGCATCTGCTGCCTTCATTCTGTGCTCCAGACAAAAAAAAAAAAGAATTTGTACACGAGCTGCAACTGGGTCTGAAAATCCTCAGGCACCCAGCACATTTTGCACAGTTTATAGCTTATAAATGCAGTTGCAAGTTGCAAAACTTGCTGGTTATTTGAATTCCCAGCACTTCTACCTGGGGAAAAGCAAAGTCTCCCGGCTGCCATTAGAGAGCATTTCATTAGCGCAAGCATTCACTATTTATGTTTTGAGCAGAAACACGCCTTTTGCTGACACAAATAAAGTATAAAGCTCTCTCATCCCATTCCTGGCCACTCCCGCACCCGAGCACTGCACTCAGCAGGGTCCTGTGCTGCTGGAAGCATTGCCTGCATTTAATGCCAACTTTGCTACCCTTGGAAAGCACCACTTGTTGCCCTCCAGCCTTCAAACACCCATTGTTCCCCATCTGTTTGGATGAACTCTCCCCATGTATGTTCATCTGGGATTTAATCATGATAAAACTGCACACAGTGACAGATTGTGGGCGAGCGAAAGGTGCCGGGTGAGCACAATGCGGTGCTTCAGCCACTGCCTCTGCGTGCTGTACAGGAGTGAGAGCAAAGGGAGCCCAGCAGGCTCCATGCGAGGGGTGAATGCGGGTGAGCACGGTGTGGGCAGGATGTGTCCTAGCTCCCCTGCTACCTGGCAGCCTCACATCTGCATCCACATCTGTGTCCACATCTGTGTCCACATCTGCATCCACATTGAGTCCTCTGCTCCTAGTCCTTCTAGCACAAGAAGCTGCAAATTGGAGGTAAAATTATTATGGGATGACTCTGAAGCTTTCCTCAAACTTGCAGACATGGTCTTATTTCTCTTGGCCTCTGCCACCAGCAACCGCCTGAATCGCTGCTTTAGAGGAAAAGTGCACTTAGCTCTTCTGCGGCTACCGCTTCTCACCCAGGAACATCCAAGGGTGTTTAAGTATTCATGGGGTGTGGAGTTTGGGGATCAGATGGTTTCTGTACTTTTTTGCTTGGATTTTTACCCTTATGACATCTGCACTCGTTGATGATGTGACCTACTTAGGAAAGTGCTGGCACCTGCAGCAGCGCTGCACGGCACAGCGTGGCACACCATGGCGTAGCACAGCACGGCACAGTGTGCTGCAGCCCATGAGCCCCAAATCGTGTGGATGCACAGCAGGACATGGGCTGTTGGCAATACCTAGCACTGCTCCCCAGCCTGAGCCTGGCGGAGCTGCTAACATCATTTTTAGGGTTTTTTCCAGGAATGCGCTCCTCCGTGTCCACACTATGAAAACAAAAGGCAAACAAGTTGCAGCAGACTTTCTCTTGCAAAATGAATTTGTCAAGCTCTGCTGCGTTTTGCTGAAGTGTAAGAAACTGAAATAAAAGTGATCAGAAAGTTAAGAACCTGGCTCCAGGGCAGAGCGCGGCGGGGATTTCGCTGCCTGTTTGCTCTTCCCAACGCTGGAGGTGTGGGCAGGTTTCCTTGTTGCCAGAGGAAATTATTAATGGCTCCAAGACCTTTCCAGACTGATCTTCTCCCTTCCCCATTGCATTCTGCAGATAATACTTTGATAATGTTTTGCAGACAGTAATGAAAATAGCTCAGGAAATCACATTTTGAGACAGCATTGGGGCTCTTCCCTTTATTCCATTCCATTTATCCATAGGCTCTGGCAGCAAATGGAAATTCCCAGTGCCCCCCCGCCAGACATATTTCTGTCTGCATTCGACTGATTTTTCTACCCCATCTCCTTCTGCTCTACGTGATCTGTCAATATTGGGTACCCCTTCATTACACTTTCCCCCCTTAGCGCCTGTTCTTCCTCGCTGATTTCTCCTGCCTTTACCACTGCTGTTTTCAGGGTTTGCTTCACTTCAGGACTGCTGTGCTGTGCCTGAAAGCAACAAGCACAGCTGTGTCTATCACTACAGAGCACTATTTGCACCAGCTCTGTTTTGGGTCTCCGGCTCCCCATGCACTGTTTGCACTGCACAGCAATTACCCGGCCGAGGTGGTCGGTGCAATGAAGAGCCGTCAATACTGCGTCTATTGCAGATGAGGCATCTGCAGGTATGGATCAGAGCAATCTGGCCATTGATTTGGGGATTCTCACTCCTCTGAGGACAGTGACAAATCCATACGCTGTTCCCAGGTGATGGGTATTGCCTGTAGATTCCTGATTTCTTCAGGCTGTACTGGTGTGTCAGTCTCTCAATGCCAGTGGGTAAAGCTTGACTGGAAGAGCAGGTACAAACAGCACAGAGAAAACACTGCTGTGCTGCTGCATCTCCTATTACGTCTGCGTGTGTTGAGTCAGCCCTCTGAAGGCCCTCTGTGCTGCAGAAGATCCCGAGCAGGTAAGTGTGTCCTTATTGAAAGATTCTCTTCCTGAGGGAGCCAGAGAGTTCTGTGAGGCCATGTCTGTGTATATGGCTGCACAAATGCAGCGAGCATTCTGAACCTGCATCCCTGCACAGCTTCCTGCTCAATGGGATCACAGCCTGCACCAGCGTTGGTGAGGAATGGGGCATCACCATGCACACTGCCGGTGACTGCTGGAAGTATTACATTTGGAAAGAGTATGTCCTCACCCTTTGCTCCCTGTGATGATGTGCCGTAGAGACAATCTTTCTTTAAAACTTCTGAAACTTTTGACACTGAGTTCGCTTTTATAAAGCAAGAAATGGTGGCCAAACTCAGGTCCAATGAAGGAAAAAATAGAGGCGGAAAAAATTGGGGCTGTTCATTTGGAAACCAAACGAGGGTTGAGAAGTTGTGAGTTCTCCCATGTTGGCACTGCCCAGTCATGCATTGCAGCCTCACCGGGTTGAGGGTCTCCTGCCCAACGTTGTCCCTGCACAGAGCAGCCCTGTGCCACTCCAGCACGCAGAGGTTTCAGTGAGAGGGTGGATTGGACCCGCAGAGCGCTTAGCGCACATCCGACCGAAAAAGATGTGACACTATGAGCAGGGCACGTGTGAAAGTGTGAACGTGTGGCTGCGGCGGTGCGCAGGGTGTGCGTGCTGCAGGGCTGGGAGCAGCTGGGCCAGGGCCTGCGGGGCTGTCCTGGGGACAGCATGGTGCCACGTCCGTGTGTCTGTGTGTTTGTATGCTTGTGTGTCTGTATGTCTGTCCGTACATGTGTCTGTATGCTCACATGGGCAAGGAGGGGGGCATCCCAGATTCATTTCTCCCCCAAGATGCGATGGAACACCTGACCCGTGAATCCTCGCTCTCCAGGCTGACCCCAACGACTGCCTTGAAGAGTCAGCCCTTCCCAGAGGGGAAAATCCTGCTGCCTTGCCCAAACCTGCTCAAACTCTCTGGACTCCCATTGCCTGCTTACTGCAGGATTTTTGGCAGAATGCAGCAGAGCCCTGAGCTGGAGGTGGGCTCAGCACTGCTGTGGATGAGCTTGGCCATGGGGCCAGAGCCCAAGGTGGGCTGGCCCTATCTGCTGCCTGTATGGCTCCGTTCAACCAGCAGCCTGGGTCCCCTGCCTGCCCGTGGGTGAGCGTTGGAGCCATTGGTAACAAATGTGTGCTGCCGTTCCCCTTGCCTTGGCTGCAGTATTTTTAAAGCTTTTTATTAAAAATTAATTTCTTTATTTTGTCGGAGACCCATCGCTCGGTCACGTGGCTCCCTGTCATGTTTCTATCCTTCCTACTCATATTCGAGTTATGCCATCAAGCTAATATATTGTGACTGCTCTTCTCTCTTGTGACAAAGCCTTGCAGCTGCCTCCAAATCAATAGATGTCAAAGAAATATGAAAACAATCATGACAGAGAACTTAAATCCTGGCTAGAGTCTGCATAATAAAAAATGTGCTTCTGTTCTCAAGGCAGCGGATTAATTTATCCAAAAGTTTAGTCAAATTTTATTCCGGTACCTTTTTCCCAGCAGATAGAGCTACATCTGTTGGGTTTGTAATGTAATTTGTAATTACTGCCCTTCATGTGGTCCAATGCCTTGAACCATCTTTAATTAAAAGCATAATTAAGGGAAGATCTAAAGGAAGACAATTACCAGATGGTCTTTTTTTTGGAAGCAGTTCGTTGCACGGAGGGAACAGCCCGGTTCGCTTCGGACTCCGCTTAAGGGCCGGAGGGGTCGGGGGGGTCCGGGCCGGGGCTCGGGGGCGGGCAGCCCCTGTCCGGGCTGAGAGAGCGGCGGTAGCCGTGTGAGAGCCCCGGGGCGGCCCCCAGACCTCCCCATCCCCCCCCCCCCCCCCCCCCCCCCCGCCCCGCACCTGGAGCCTCCGGAAGGGAACGGCCCCGAGAATGGGAATCAGGCAGCAGAGCGCGGGGCGGTGCGTGAGCTGTCGGGGGGAGCCGGGCTCGGAAAAAAATAAAAAAGGAAAACCTCGAGCGGTGGTGTAATGTAAATTAAATTTTTGCTGTATTACGAAGATTTCATTATTTGACTGTTCACATTCAAAGTAATGCAGCAATGAATTGTAATCATTTCAATTATCTTCAAGATAGTTTCTTTAGGACACAAGTTGTCAGAGATAAAGCAGCGTTCTCCCGCTCTCCGCGGGTCCATTTTCCGGGCGGTTTGCCGCTCCGCCCGCATCGCTGCCCCGCGCCCCGCTGCCTCTGCGGGGCTCCGGCCCGGCCGCTCCCCGCCGCCCCTCTGAGGGAACTTCAGCCCCACGCTGAGGTTCTTTTTCTTTTCTTTCCTTTTTTTTTTTTTTTTTCCTTTCAAATTTTTCTCTCCTTTCCCCCCTCCTTTTCTTTTTTCCCTTTTCTTTTTTTGATTTATTTTCTCCTTTTTTTTCTTTTTTCCCTTTCTTCTTCTTTCTTCTTTTTTCTTTCTTTTTCCTTCTCTCTTCTTACTTTTTCCCTTTTCCCTTCCTTCCTTTTTTCTTCCTTCTTTCTTTTCTCCATTTTTCTCTATTTCTGGTTTCACTTTTTTTCCTTCTTCCTTTTCTTCCTTTTTTCCTCTCCTTCCTTTCTCCATTTTCTTTTCTTTTTTTTCTTTTTCCTTTCCCTTTACTACATTTTCTTCCTTTTTTTCCCTTTTTCTTTCTAATATTCTTCTTTCTTTTCTCCCTTTTTCCTTTCCTTTTCCTACATTTTCTTCCTTTTCCCCGTTTTTCTTTCTGTCTCTTTCCCATATTCTTCTTACCTTTTTCCCTTTATTTCTTCTTTTTCGTCCCCCCCTCCCACTCCCCTTCTACCCTTTTCTTCTTATTATTCATTCATTTGTTTATTTATTCCGTTTTCTTCCTGTGTCTTTTCCTTCTCTCTCCGCCCTCCCTTCTGCCCCCGGCCCGGACATTCCCTGCCCCAGTGGATCCGAGAACGCGAACGCCCCGCACCCACTCGTCCCCGTCCCACCACCTCCAAGGCTCTGCGGTCCTCCTCGGATCGCGAAGTCCAGAACGATCCGGTGCCTCTCAGCGCATTTCTCTCGGCTGCCGTCGGGACCGCCACAGCTCGGCTCTTCTCGCACCCTCGGCTTTGGTTGTGCCGGAGCCTCCGCTCCCAGCGAGGTTCCTTGAGAATAAAAGAGCGCGTTTGCGCCCATTATTCATATCTCGGGAGTCCCGGGCCTTCACTACGTTAAAAGAGCCCCGAACGGACAATTCGCCGTCCGCAGATATTATATTTGTGAAACGCGCCTTTGTCGGAGCTTTTAACACCTTCTTATAACGAATCATTTGTTCTTTTCTCTTTAATTTTGATAGACAATTAGCCATCAAATATACACCAGTTGACTGTAACCGAGCATTAAAGTGCCCTTTATTTAACGCTAATTTAGCATGGCCGCTTTGTTTCACTTTGCCATCCGCGGACCAGGTTTTGTGGCACAAATAGGTGCAATTTGGGGGCTCCCCGTCCCTCCCGGCCGCGGAGCTGCGCTTTGTGCCGCGGAGCGGGGCCGCACCGCGCCGAGCGGCACCTGGAGCCGGGGCATTAGCATTGATATGGAGTTAGTTGCGATGTAATCTCCTAAATCTGCCCGAGATTCGGGGAGATAATTACACTTTCGCTGAATTGCCAGGGGTCAGCGTCTCTGTGGACCTGAGGAGTTGATTTACTAACAATGGTGTTACATAAAAAATGGTGTTTGAGATTATAATGTTAATGGATGCAGCCACTGGGGAAAGCGGGCGGGCTCGGCTCATTCGATGGAACTCGCTTCGTGCTTTACACGGATTCAAATCACAGCAGCATTTAATTTAGAGGAACGAGTTCGGCGGTAATTACAGCGCGCGGAAAGGTCGCGGAGCCGGAGGAGGGGGTTTGCCCCAGGTTGGGACGCGGGGTTCTGCGGATCGGAGCTGCCTGCGCCTGAGCCCGGCCGCAGCCGTGGGGCCGCAGCTCCGCGTTTGGC
This sequence comes from Perdix hodgsoniae, assembly GCA_035772895.1. NCBI lineage: Eukaryota > Metazoa > Chordata > Aves > Galliformes > Phasianidae > Perdix > Perdix hodgsoniae. Next base: position 38,330,153 of record JAPSGF010000001.1, read on the forward strand.
ATCGTGGGCCCAGCAGAAACCGGCTCGGAATAAAAAGAAGAATTTAAAGAAGAAGGAAATAAAATAAAAGAAACAAATAGGTAGATAAATAAATAAAAGGGAGAGAAGAGAGGTAGGAGGAAAAGAGGGGGGGGGAGAGGAGAGGAGAGGAGAGGAGAGGAGAGG
>JAPSGF010000001.1:38330717-38342832 GCA_035772895.1 Perdix hodgsoniae
AAAAGAAAAGAAAAGAAAAGAAAAGAAAAGAAAAGAAAAGAAAAGAAAAGAAAAGAAAAGAAAAGAAAAGAAAAGAAAAGAAAAGAAAAGAAAAGAAAAGAAAAGAAAAGAAAAGAAAAGAAAAGAAAAGAAAAGAAAAGAAAAGAAAAGAAAAGAAAAGAAAAGAAAAGAAAAGAAAAGAAAAGAAAAGAAAAGAAAAGAAAAGAAAAGAAAAGAAAAGAAAAGAAAAGAAAAGAAAAGAAAAGAAAAGAAAAGAAAAATAAGCAAATATATACGGAGGAAATGCCCCACGGATATTGCCCCCCGCAATGCCCCGGGGACACCGCCAGCTCAGGGCAGTGTTTGGGACAGGGCCAGGAACTGCCCCAAACCTGGGACACTGCGGTGCTCTCGGCGGGGCCCGGCCCGCCCCAGCCCGCACACTTCTGCTCCGCACCAGGGGAAGCGCTGCCCGACGGGCACCGGGCGGCGGCTGGGACCCAGCACCCGCCCGGGTCCAGACCGGCTGCGGACGGAGGCGGCCTCGGGAGAGCCCCGCAGCGGAGGAGGCGCGGAGGCTGCTGGTGATCCCCACGGCCGCGGTGCAAGGGCACAGCCGAGCCGCAGCCCCTCGGCCCCCGACGGCCGCCGCCCGTCCGCGCGGACTTTTGCGCAGCGGCAATCTATATGTTAATTGAAAAGTTCTGAATTTAAAGAGGTTGTGACAAGTTATAATTTGTCTCGTCAACGTCTGGGGTCCGCGCACGGCGCTGAAGCTCGGTGCGCCGCTCCGTCTGTCAGCGAGCAGCTCGCCTCGCACTGCCTTCCCCTCGCCCCGCGCGGAAATGACAAATGCGCGCCTTTATCCATACAATTTATTTCATTATTGTTGCCGGCACGAAGCATCACGATCAATCATAAGGAAGTCCAGTTGGCAGGTGTCAATCTCGCTCTGTTTTTGTACGTCTCGGTCTATATTTAATCCAATTACAGGGGTCACGGAGTAAGTGCAAATCCCCTTGTTACAACTCACGTCTTATTCAAGATTTAAAGTAAAAAGTCACCGCGGTCACATGGGCGCGTTGGGACCTCCGCACCGCCGCCCACTCCCCGCGGGCGCTCCGCGGCGCGGTCGGGCCGGTGCGGGACTTTACGGCTCTTTTCCCGAGCGTTTGTGTGCAAATGAAGGGTCTCGTTATTGCGCGAGCGGAGAGGGAGGCTTTAATGACGGGAGATCTTTCCGCTCATTGCCCTTTCAAATACAATTGTAGATCGAACTCAGCCTTGTCACGTTGAGGAGCAGTGCGTCCCTAACATCCAGGACGTGCCTGTCGGCTCTCGGCGGATTGCATCCCATCACCCCCGGGGAATGCAGCCCGCGTCGGGGCTGCGCGGGGCGCGGGAGGCGCACTGCCCGAGCGGGGTCCCGAGTCGCGGTTATTATGGAAATGTTCGGGAGGAGGGAGAAGGGAGATCATTCCAGACAGCCCGGGCTCAAGTTTTTTGGTCAAATTAATACCATTAGGAGTTCTCGAGAAGGGAAAAAAAAAAAAAAAAAAAAAAAAAAAAAAAAAAAAGAGCACAGAGATAACGCTCAGCCACGAAGTGCAAAGAGCTGATTTACGGCTGCGTTTCTTTTTTGAAGCGAAGCTTTTTTTTTTTTTTTTTTGGATTAAAGCACGGGGCGAACACCGCGGCTCCGTCCTCGGGACGCGCCTCTGTCCCGCAGCTGTTCCACTGCGGCCCCGGACCCCGCACGCCGGGCTCAGCCCCACGCACCGCTCCCGCGCCGCCCCGCCCGGCGGGTCCCGGAGCGCAGCACTGAGAGGCCTTTCGGTGCCGACCCCGCGGGTTTTGTTCGAGGATACGGTGCTGTCGAGCTCCGTCGGGACGGCTAAGAACGAGGCGAAAGCGGCGCAAATCCGCGTCGCCGCAGAGGGGCTGAGCGCGGTCCTGGGGCGAAAGGCGGATGTCAGACGGGGAAAATTCTATCAGACTATGAAATAAACGTGCGGGTAAATAAAACCGAAGTACTGCAGACCACGTACCTTGCGCACGGTAGCACGTCCCAGCCAAGCGCTCGCCGAGCTCACTCCGAGTCGGAGCCGCCTTTCCACTGCCATATCCCCCCGTTCTAGAGGGTTTCCTTTGGGTTACACCGTTTCCCACAGCGGTCCCGGCCCCGCAGCCCGCCGCAGTAAACAAACGGTTCTGATGTGCTTATTATTATTGCTCAAGTTCTGCTTGGGTAGAGAATTAACGCTCATTATTGCACCTCGTGCCGCGGATCGCCCCATCCCTGCGAGCGCGGGGCTTCGGGGCACCTCGGGAAGGGGGATTAAAAGAAGGCGCAACTCCGCGTCGCGGTGTAAATCAAAGGCGTTCAGAGTTTCTCAGTGTGCAACGCTCCACGGAGGACGACCCGGAGGGGGCACGGGGGTCCTCGCGTCCATCGCCCCACCAGGGACACCCCGCCCGGGGCAATGGGGCGCAGCGCGCAGGTTGAGCGTAGGGGCGGCCCCGTGCAGTCGTGCCGCCGCGACCCCGCTTCGGTGCTTCGGGCGCAGAGCTCTGCAGCTTCCCCCCTCCCGTATCCTATTTATTTTTATTATTTTTATTATTATCATTTTTCTGCGGCCTCTACGGCGCTCCTCAGGCACACACGGCCCGCTCTCTTCCTCCTCCTCCCTCCCCGCTCCGCTCAGCGCGGATTTTTCCGAGGAGATAAAAGCGCAAACAGAGCGAGCGGCGGTGCTGCGGGGGCACCGCGTGCCCGGCCGAGCGCTCCGCTTTACGCCTCATCGGCTTCTGGAGAGCGGCGCGGCGCGGGGCGGCAGCACCTGGCCCTGCTGCGGGAACCGTCTCCCGCTGTTGACAGGCGGATAAGCGGGCGGGAACCGCGGCGTTCCCGTCGCTTCCCTCCCTCGAGGGCCCCGCCGGGTCGTGGGGATCCGCGGCACCTTCGTGGCAGCGGCTCCGAACGCGCCGGGAAAACCCAGCACTGCCGCAGCCCGGGGTCGGGGTCACCCCGCGGGGCCAGACCTCGAGGGGGTGGCGGAGGGACGGGCCTCGCAGCACCCCCAGCTCATCGGCAGCTCCGCAAACACCGAGTCTGTACCTCCCCAGAGCCGCCGGCCGGAGGGGTGCCTCCGCGCCCATACATTCGTTACCCTCTGACACGTGGGCTCCGGTCGTAGCCCCTCTCGGCGGGTGGGGACCCACGTCGGGGCCGGCCACGGCGGCCGCAGCCCTAAACGTGGGCCCGGGCCGGGGCAGCGCGGGGCGGGGGAGAGCCGTCGGGGGCGAGGAGCAGCCCCGGAGCCCCCGTCGGACTGGGTGAGGGGCAGCCGGCACGGGGGGCGGGGGGCGGGGGCGATCCCAGCAGTCTGGCCCCGGGCGGGGGCCGTGCCGCGAGTGCCGTCGGGGCGGGCGGCGGCCGGGCTCGTGTCGCCTAAAATGTCTCATTAGCTAAGTACTGTCCGCCGTGACGTCACCGGGGCGGCCCAGCCAATGGGGGAGGCGCTGGCGTGGATATTAAGGGAAAGTTAGTGCAAAGGCAGCACCCCTCTTTTATTGTCATTGACATTTAAACTGTGTGGCAGGTTCCGGCGTAGGAATCGCCGAGCGGAGCCGCCAGGTGCCTCCTCGGGCCGCCGCACCGCCGGACAGGTAACGGCCCCTCCGCGCCCCCACCCTGCGGCCGCCCCCGCCCCGTCGGGGCCCGGGGACGAGCGCGCACCGCGGGCAGCGCACGGCCCAACAGGTGGGGAGCGGCTGCCTCGCCGTCGGGGGCAGCGCAGGGCCGCGGGACCGCGCGGGGCTGTGCGGCTGCGGGAGGGCTCCGCGCAGCCGTCGGGGGTTCGGAGCGGGTGCCGCGCAGCGGGCGGGAGAGGAGAGCCGCCGAAGGGCGTTCTGCTCCCGAAATAACGGCGAACAAAGGGCCGGCGGAGAACCCGCAGCCCCGCTTACCTGTGAGCGGCGTCCCCGGGCGCTCCTCGCCGCTGCTGCGCGGCTATATCGCGGTAAATGGACATTCTCCTGCAGCAATAAATCAAACAGCATCTCTGCGAGATCCTCCTCCCTAATTAGAGATGTTTATGGGGACGGTGTTTATCCAGCTGTCACGCCGGGAGAAAGCTGTGACATAATTACCTCTGACCAGAGCCGCTTTTATATGCGCATCCCGCTGACGTATGGCGCGGCGGCACTGAGAGATGCGGGATCGGGCGTGGGGTTCGGCCGAGGGAGGACGTTTGCGGCCATTACATCCCTTTAACCCAACTTTCGGGCTTCCCAGGCGGGGAACGCCGCGAGTTCGACTTGGTTCCGAGCGCTGCGTGCCGAGGGCCGGGCTGGAGGAGCCGCCGCGGCCGGTGCCGTACGCGGGGCAGAGCGGCCCGGTGCGGGGCGGTGCGGGGCGGTGTGCGGGGCTCACGGTTGGCCACGGACCGCTCGGCCGTTGGAAGTGCATTGGGGAAGGGCTTTGTGGGTCCCGAGGTGTGGGATCCTAAGCCTCCCCTCTCTCGATCTGTAATCAAACCCGCGTCGCGCTGGGGAGCGGAGCTCAGCTGCTGCTCGTCCCAGACAACGGCATTTAAAGAGCCGCTCCGCTCGGCCTTATCCCGCCGGTGCGGTGCTCCTTCCGAACGGAGCGATCCCAAAGTTTGGTTACCGGCTCGGAGAGCCCCGTGTAACTCTGCGCGCTGCGGGTCTCACCCGCTGTCAGCACAGATCCGAACAGGCACGCGGTGTCCCGGAGGCAAATGCAGCGTAGTCGGAGCCGTCAGGGCTGGTGTATCTCTTCGCTCTCAGACCGGACTGGACAAGGGGACTTTAAGCATTTTTCTGGGTATTAAAAAAGGTACTTCGCAGCCCGGACATTAATCCGAGGAGACGATACGGGGTGTGTAGTGCTGTACTCAGCGCCCGACGGAGTGCGGCGAGAGGAGACCGCTGCGCGGCACAGAGAGAGCGCTCGGGTGGGAGAGAAGCGTGAAGAGAGGGACGTTAAATTAATTAGGGGCAGCAATTAAAAAAAAAAAAAAAGAAAGGGAAAAAAACACAGACAAAAAAAATCTCACCACGTATAGTGGTTGCTTACCTTTATATATATGTGTGTGTGCATATATATTATATACATATGTATATATATATAAAACCTTTTTCTTTTTTTTTAATGCGCTCCTTTTTATGTTTTTGTTTTCTTTTTGTTTGAATGGTGTTCAAAAAGAAAAAGGGAAGAGTGGAGGCACGGCCGAGTGCGGGCGGTGCTGCTCTGGTGCGGGGCTGCGGGGGCCGGAGGCTCCGCTGGAACAGGAGAGAGGGGAGAGGAGAAAGAAAAAAAGGCAGGCAGCCGCAAGCAGAGCTGTGCCGGAGGGCTTCACCTTCTCGGCGGGACTGGCAACGGGGAGAAGGCTGCTGGGTGCGAGAGAAAGTCAAAGAAAAATCGTGACAGGAGCAAGCGGGCATTGAGTGCGGAGGGCTCCGGGCACGGCGCTCCCCCTCCCCGCCCGCAGCCCCGCCCGAGGGCACCGGAACGGCCCCGGGGGCGGCTCCTCCCGGTGCGGGGGGGTCCCGTTGCGGGGCTGCCACGGCCTCGGACCGAAGGAAAATGGCGGCGGAGCTGCGACGGGCCGGGCCGGGCCGGGTGGCAGCGCGGGGCGGACACGGACAGGGCCCCGCACGCTGCCCCGCACCGCCGCTTTCTTCCCTTCAACTTTCGGCTTTCTTCGCCCCCCGACGCGCACCGCCGTGACGTCAGCGGCCTTCCCCCTCCCTCCTCCCTCCCCTCTTTGGCGTGAGGGGGTGGGGGGGGGGCGGTGAAAGTTTTTTGGGGCGGAGGGGACAGCAGCACGGCCCCGGGACGGGCGTGGGGAGCGCTCCGCGGAACTGCGCGCCTTTCTTCTCCCTTTAACTCTGAAGACGGGATTGAAGAAGCGAGGGCAAACCCCAAACTTGCTCGGTTGGTGGAGAGTGCAGCAGGAAGAAACTATCCGGGAGAAAAAAAAGAAAAAAGAAAAGAAAAAAGAAAAAAAAGAAAAAAAGAAAAGAAAAAAGAAAAAAAGGAAAAAGAGAAAGAAAGCAAAGTGACAAAAGTGAGGCCCGCGGACACGGCTGACTTCACCCCGGGGCAGAGCCCATCTCCGCTCCCAAACTCCCCCCGGGGCTGAGTGTCCCCCCGGGTGGGGGGCGGCACCCGGGGTCGCTTTGCGGTGGTTCCGCTCTTCTCTCGCTCCGCAGAGCGATGCGGGGCTCTCCGGTCTGGTCCCCCCCTCTGCCCCCTCCCGCTCCCAGGCAGCTCCGGCGGCGCGGGGCGGGCAGTGCCTGCGGCCGCGGCCCATTATCCCGCTCCCATTGAGCGCCCTTTCACTCACATGCAAACTCCTTGGCAGAGTCGTTTGTCTCCTCATTGTACTTTATTTAAGAATGCAATGGTTGTCAGCGCTCTTATTCAGTTTCAAGATACTTTATTGATGAGCTTTGACTTTTAGCACTTTTCACATGTCAAGAGAAGTCAAGTGTATGCGGCTACGACTTCATTTCATGCTCCGCGCGTCCGTCCCTCCCTCCCTCCGCCCGGTGCCTCCCGGAATCCCCAGCCCCTCTCCTCCTTCCCACCGCCGTTCCGCCCCGCATCGGGGACTCCCCGCGCCCTCACCCTCCGTCCCCGCACCAGCGGGGCTCTACACCTGCGGGGCGCGGCCGGGGCGGGGTTCCCCGCAGCGCTTCGGCACGTGGGGAGGTGCGCGAAGGGCCCTCCGGGCCCCCTCGAGAGCCCTCCACGCACTGAGTGCGGCCGGGCCGGGGGGGCTCGGAGCCCCGTTCCGCGCAACGCCCGCCCCCCCCGCGCTGCGCCCCCTCTCCCCCCGGCGGTCTCTGCCCCCCGCCGCCCTCGGCCCGGCCCCACCTGGGAACGCGCTGCTCCCTCCGCCGCGCCGCGCAGCACCGCTCCGCTCTGCGCATCGCATCGCATCGCGGGGGGCGGCGGGGCCGGGCCGCGGGTGCGGAGCCGGGGCCGGGAGCCGGGCCCATCGCATTCATATGCAAACGGCTGCGCCAATTGAGCCGTGCCGGGCGCGGGGCGGCCAATCGGCGGCGGGGAGGCGATGGCGTCGCTTTGCATAAAGCAATATTTTGTGTGGGAGCGAACGGAGCATTTGCATGTGCGGAGTGATTAGTGGGTTTGAAAAGCGAGCCCCGGCCCGGCCTCATTTCCCGCTCTGGTTAAGGCGCAGGGAGGAAGTGTTTTGCTGGAAGATGATGACAGAGGTCAGGCTGTGCTAATGGGCCAGTGAAGAGCGGTGGAGGCGAGGCAGGAGCGGCCGCATCCATTAGCGCGGAGCCGCCAATCAGAGAGGTGTGCTCCGGCCCCGCTCCGCCGCACACCGCGCCCGCTCCGCGCTGACAGCCACCGCGGTGTCAATCTCTGTCTCCTTCCCAGGACCTCGGCATCGCACCGCCGCCGCAGCCTCAGTGGAGACAAACTATTTTGCGGGCAACTCTTTGGGAGCACGTCAGTGCCCGGCGGTGCGCCCCGTCCTGCTGACAGCAGCGGTGCCGCGGACGGGATATGCCTCTGCGAGGTGAGTCCGCGCCGCTCCTCGCACCGCTCCGCAGCCCGGCGCGGGGCTCCGCTCCCCCCGCTCCCCCTCTCCATCCCATTTGCATTCCGCGGAGCTCCCGGGGAACTTTCCGGCCCGCAGCTCGCAAACTTTCTGCTCTTGCGCGGTGCCCTCTGGACGAGCCGCATTGGGATAGTGCGGCCAACGGCACCGCGTTCCGTGGCACCGCCGGGCCGTGCTGGGCCGTGCTGGGCCGTGCGGGCCCTGTGCGGCTCCGGGCGAGAGGCAGGGGGCGGGCGGGCAGCGGCGGTGCCCGGGGGGCCGCTTTGTGCCGCGGGGCTCGGCCGGAGCCGGGACGCCGCTGAGGCAGGGACTCGGCCTCGTGAGGTCGGGGCTCGGGGGTTCGGGGGAGAAAGAGGACGGGGAGAGGCACCGCGCAGGCCGAGGCGGCCGGGCCCGAGCGGGGCTGAGCGTGGCCGAAGGGCCGCTAACTCTTCTTGCCACCCCGGGCTCTCCCCGAACCTCCCCGGGCCCAGCTCCGCGAAGCTCCGGCTGCTGCTGTGCCGTACGGGACCTTCTTCGGTTCTGCTCGTGACTCCCCTCGATACCGGGCCTGGGAGTCCCCTCTGCTCCAAACCCTTTTTCTTTTCTCTCACTCTCTCTCTTTTTTTTTTCCCCCTCTTTTTCTTTTTATTTCTTTTTTTTCCCCCTGTCTTTTTCTTTTTATCATTATTTCTTAAAGAAGTTGCAAACTTCTCCGAGCAAGCAGCAAAGTTGGTTCTTTTCCCCTCGGGTTCTTTTCCCCTCGCAAAGTGCCATCGGAAAACGTGTGTTTGGCTCTCAGCCGCCCGGAGGTGTCACACCGCGGTCACTTCGGGAAAGTTGGGACAAAGTTTCGTGGGCCGCCCACACGGGCAGGTGCCGCACGGGGCCAGAGAGCGGCGGCGGCCCCGTCCCGGGGACATAAAATAATCAAAGGGCCTTCGCCCATAAATGTTTACAGCCGCTGACCTTTCCCGGCGCCCCATCGCACGGCGATTCGTTTCGAGCTTTTACTCCTTCGCCCCGAGAAAGGGAAAGTTTGTCAGCCTCACCCCTCGTTGCGTTTCTGAAGAGGTAGAGAGGGGGAAAATATTCCAGAACGTCACCGGATCTGGGCCTGAAGCCCGAGCGGCGAACGGGGCCCGGCCTGCGGGGTTGGGGCCCGCACCGCTCCGCCCCGCACCGCCCGGCACCGCCGCGGGGCTCCCGCGTCCGGGCGCTGCCGCGGGGCTGAGCTGAGCGCCGTGCCCCGTCCGCGCTCGGGCTGAGGCCGCTGTGGGTGCATCTCCGGAGCCGGGCGGCTGTTTTCTGCCCTTCATCCCCAACGCCGGGTGCGGATGCCGGCGGCGCGGTAAATATTTACCCGGGAACGTCCGCACGCTGTGAGGAGCGCTCGTTCGGGGCCGCTTCTTGTAGATTTCAGGTTCCTAAAAGCCGCTCCATAAATCGCAGCGTGGCTCGTCCTGAGCGAATCCCGTCGTACGCGGGAAGAGCAAAAATTGATATTTGTTATAGGTGCAAAAGAAAAGCAATATACTGGCTTGGGAAAAAAAAAAAAGCAAAACAAAACAAAAAAAAAAAGGAGAGAAAACGAAGGCTGCGACTATTTCATTATTTTCGCTCCTTTTTTTTTCTTTTTTTTTTTTTTTTCTTTTTTTTTTTCTTTTTTTTTTTTTTTTTTTTTTTTTTTTTTTTTTTTTTTTTTTAGCTACCCCCGTGAATGGGCTCTTTATTGTAATTGTCCCTCCCCAATTGAGCGCCCCACTGCGCTGTTGTATCTTTTTACAGCCCCGAACAACGCGCACCAGTAACACAATTACCGCCGATATTTATAACGAGAAGAAATCACTGCTCCATTCTCCCCCGCGCCGCGTTCAGATAAATAAATACGCGGGGGGAAGGACGGGAGGGGGGACGCGTAAATAAATAAATAAATAAGTGTTGGGGGTGCAGATGAAGGGAGGGGGGAAGGAGGGGGAGGAAAAAACGACAACAACAAAACCACACGCAAAATAAAATAAAATAAAATAAATAAAACCGAAAGAAACAGGGAGAAGGGAGGGGAAAAAAAAAAAAAAGAAAAAGAAAAAAAAAAGAAAAAAAAAAGAAAAAGAGAGAAAGAAAGGAAGAGGGGAGGCTCTCGGGCCGGACTGTGCGAGGCCGCGGGGCGCATTCGGCCGCGCTTTGTGCGCGCTGCGCCGGGGCTGCGCGGCCGGGAAGGAGCTCCTGCGCCCGGGGTTGGGGTAGCGGAGCAGAATGGAGGCCATTGTTCGCTTTCTGTAGGCTTTGTTCGGCGGCTCTCACCCCCTCCTGTTCGTACTTTTTAAGGCAGTGAGGCGAGGTAGACAGCGTGTGTCACAGTACAGTGCGAAGGGGGAAGATCTAAAGAGGAAAAAAGAAGTTAACCGCGAGGCGCGGAGAAAAAGTTGCGGGGAGAGGGGAAGGGACGGAGGGAAGGAGGCGAACGGGGAGCGGTGCCGCGCTCCGCTAACGCGCTCCGTCTGCTTTGTCCTAGAGGGCCGCCGGGAGTAGAGGCACGCAGATGTGCGAGCCCCCACGTTGCAGGAGAGGACAGCGCGCCCGGCTTCCAGGCAAGTGGCCGCTCCCCGACGCCTCCCCCCGACGCGCGTCTCGCCCCGAGACCCTCTGCCCCCCAGCCCTCGCCCCGGCCGGGGACATCCCGCACGGTGCGCGCTGCCCCCGACTAACGCGCGTTTCGTTGCCGCAGACCGCTCCAGGCGAGCCCCGCGGGACCCCGCTGCCCCGGCCCACCATGCAGAACAGTAAGTGCCGCGCGGCCCTGCGCGGCTTTTGCGCGCCCGCGCACGGGCGAGGGGCGGACGGGCGGCGGCGCGGCGGGGTCCGCGACCTCGGAAAATCGCGGCGGCGGTGGCTGCGAGGTCGGGCGTCCCCACCGCGCCCGGGGCCGGCGGCGTCTCCGATCGGGACGGCGGAACAGATATCATTCGGGTGAAGCCTTTATTTTGTTTAAAGGTCGCGGCGGGCTCTCCAGGCTTTGTGTTAATAACTCCTGGGTGTATATGGTGCCGGGCGTCCAAATTGACACCATATGCTTTCCCATTAGACGGCTGGCCGTACAACACGAGGCGCATAATCATCGCCACTGGGCGAGAGCCGCGCGGCTCTCCAGGGAAATTACCGCGTGATTAAGGCTTAACCTCTTCCGCGAAGCGCCGCGGAGCGCACCCTCAAACCGCGTCCCCGACCCCCCCCGCCCGACGGGGCGCGCGCGGAGGAGGAGGAGGAGGCGCCGCTCCCCGCGGCCGCTGCGCGCCGGCGTCGGGTCGGGTCGGGGGGCGGCGGCGCGGTGCCTCCCGCCCGGGTGTCACTTCGCATCCATTGCGAGGGGAGCGCGGCCCCTCGGCCGTGTCCTGCACAGCCCCCGGCTGCCTCCGAGCGCGGCCGCCCTCGGAGGGAAAGCGAGCGGAGTTCAATCTCGTCTGAGTGATATCCAAATGCGGACGGAAAGGGTCGTTTTATCATGCTACTATTTGTCGTGACGATGCAATTTTCAAAAGCAGAGGACTGTCATAAAGTGACACGCCTGCCACAAGTGCTCCAACTGATCTTTTCAATTAGCCTTCCATGCATGATCCGGGGCGACTTCCGCCTATTTCCAGAAATTAAGCTCAAACTTGACGTGCAGCTAGTTTTATTTTAAAGACAAATGTCACAGAGGCTCATCATATTTTCCCCCTCTTCTATATTTGGAGCTTATTTATTGCTAAGGAGCCGGGGCTCTCGCAGCCCATTTATCAGGAGGCTCCGACGAGAGGAGAGCGCAGCGAGCGCGGAGCGGCGCTTCTCCAGGGATCCTTCCCCCCGCCGCAGCCCCAGGTCGGCCGCCTCCGAGCAGCTCCGGCGGGCCGAGCCGCGCCGCGCGGGGATGCGGCGGGGATGCTGCAGGGATGCGGGGAGGACGCGGGGACGCGGGGAGGATTTTATTTCATTTTTTTTACATTTTCGGGAACGGCAAAGAAAGAAAAAAAAAAAAAAAAGAGAGAGATAGAGAGAGAGAGAGGGAGAGAGAAAGCGATCCGAGGAGCCGAGCCCAGCGGTGCGCAGCGCAGCCCCGGCGTTGGGCTACTCTGGGGGTTGCGGGCTTGGAGACGGGCGGCGCGCGGGGCGGGCGGTGCGGGCCGGCGGTACCAGGGCGCTGTGCTTCCCGCAGGTCACAGCGGCGTGAACCAGCTCGGCGGGGTGTTCGTCAACGGGAGGCCGCTGCCCGACTCCACGCGGCAGAAGATCGTGGAACTCGCGCACAGCGGCGCGCGGCCGTGCGACATCTCCCGAATCCTGCAGGTGAAGGCGGCGGCGCGCCCGCTCCTCCCGGCCCTCTGCCCGCTGCCCGCTGCCCCACGGGCGCCCGGGGCCGACCCCGCTCCCACCCACGTTCCAGCCTCACAAATCTGCTGATCGTTGCTGTGTGCGGCCGGACCTCTCGCAGCGTATAGATATTTATATATCTTTTGAAAATCTCTCTTTTTTTTTTTTTTTTTTTTTTTTTTTTT
>JAPSGF010000001.1:38342932-38370432 GCA_035772895.1 Perdix hodgsoniae
CCCCCCCCCCCCCCCCCCCCCTTCTTTTTCCCACCCGGTGGTAACCTGCACTCCTGTTACGGCGAGCTCGCAGTAACAAAACGAACGCACCGCTCGGCGTCATTGCAGCTTCCCTCCTCCCCCTTCCCCCTGTATTTACTTACTATGATTTTGTAAGATCCGTATGCATTTGGCGTGGCTTAGTGGATTACTCTTATTTTTCCTTTTCCTTTTTTTTTAATTCCTTTTTTTTTTCTTTTTCTTTTTTTTTTTTCGGAGGAAAAAAAAAAACAAAAAAAAACAAAAAAAAACCCCGACAAACCCCATTGTAATACTAAGGATGCAAAGCGCTCCATCGCACCCCTCCCGGGAGCCGTGGCCGCACTCTGCCTGAGCGGCCCCGGGGTGCAGCGCCCGGCCCCGTCCGTGTGGTGATACCGCAGTGCTGAGCTCCGGCGTTAGGGCAGACCTCAGCTGTGGAGCCGGACGGTTTCCTTACGGAACCGATTTAAAAAATATATATATATCTATATATATCTATATATTTTCCTTCCAAACGTTTTTAAAGTAGCACTTTTGCGGAGGGTAGGGCCACGAATGTAATTTTTTATTTTTTATTTTTTTTAAGAAAAAAAAAGCCTCTCTCAGTAAGTTCTCATACCATTTAAGGTATATTTTTGTGTTATAGACCCATGCAGATGCAAAAGTCCAAGTGCTGGACAATCAAAACGTAAGCTTGTCATTGTTTAATGCATACTTAAACAATTTGATTTTTGTCTTGAGATTATTAATAATGTGGTTTTCTGTCCGCTTCCCTATCCAGGTGTCGAATGGATGTGTGAGTAAAATTTTGGGCAGGTATTACGAAACTGGCTCCATCAGGCCCAGGGCGATCGGAGGTAGTAAGCCGAGAGTAGCGACTCCCGAAGTTGTAAGCAAAATAGCGCAGTATAAACGAGAGTGCCCCTCCATCTTTGCGTGGGAGATTCGAGACAGATTACTCTCGGAGGGGGTCTGTACCAACGATAACATACCCAGTGTAAGTCCACGAGAGAAACCGCGCTGTGTGCTGTGTGGTGCTGGGTAGCTGTAGCCTCTGCCTCCTTTGTTGTGCTATCAGTGAGCGGAGAGCAGGTTCGCATCATTTGCATGTGGCAGGGTCAGGCGCATTTTTTTCATACAGAATTTGACAAATGCCTTTAAGCCGAGGCGGGGGGGGGGGGGGTGGAAAACAGCAAACAACGCGGCCATCCCCAGCGCCCGCACAGCGAGCATCAGCCGCAGCGTCCCTCCGGTGGCGCAGCGCCGGGCTCGGGGCCGGGGTCGGGCGTCGGTGGTGGGCGCGGGGCTGCGGGCGGCTCGGGGGCAGCGCTACCGCCCTACCATTGCCTTCTGTCCTTTGCCTTGCAGGTGTCGTCGATAAACAGAGTCCTCCGCAACCTGGCTAGCGAAAAGCAACAGATGGGTGCCGACGGGATGTACGACAAGCTAAGGATGCTGAACGGGCAGACGGGGACATGGGGCACCCGGCCCGGCTGGTATCCCGGCACCTCGGTACCCGGACAGCCCGCACAAGGTGAGTGCTGCGCGGGTCGGGCAGCTGCGCCCAGACGTGCCCAGATGTGGTGCCCAGATGTGGCCCCGGAGGTGGTGCCCAGAAGCGGGTGCCCCCGCTCCGGGATCAGCTTCCTGTAAAGGGCGGGCAGCGGTCCCTCCTCGATGGGAACAACTTCGTAAATACAGGAAAGTGTTTATCCTGAAGATTAATAGGTATCGGCCGTAGGAATGACAAGGGGATAATATGAAGGATAATGGGATGCCGCGTTGCCCACTCGGGATGGTTAATGGCCGTGTCTGAGCGCGGCTCTCCGGCCGCGGCCGCTCCCCTCGAGGAGGTGCCCGCACACAACAACCTGCTTTTTGTTTTTGCCCCGCGAGGAAAAAAAATCGGTAACAGTGTGCAGAATATCTGGTACAAAGGATGTTTCTGTCGCACGCAAGAATTTGTTATGGGAACAATTCTGTCGCTATGTAATTGCTCATTAGAGATCGTTTTGTTTCTCATTAAGGCGACATGAATAAGCGTCTAGTTGAAGGAGACAGCTGTAGAAATGTTCCACAGGAGACCTCTGGACACGATATGGCACCGCTTGCCAATTAGACATGTCAGTTTTAAGAGAAGAAAACAATCTATGAAGGACACCAGAAAGATAGAACGAGGCCCTCGCTCCCCCCGTCCCCCGCTTTTTTAGCCCACTTTCCCCTCTGCGCCCCGATGCCCCCTCGCAGCCCAGCCAGCGCCCTCCGCACCGCTACCTGCGGGCAGCCCCGGCCCCGCAGCGCCCAGCACAGCGGTGCTGAACCCCGAGCCCTGCGGGGGGGGGGGGGGGGGGGGGGGCTTGCAGAGCTGGAGGGCGCTCAGGGGGACCCCCGGTGCGGGTCTGTGGAGCCCCGAAAGGAGCGGGGAATGGGGGAGCGAGCGGAGCCGAAGCGAGCGGGACGGCTGTGCGCTGGAATATTCATGCCGCCGCTAGCGTTTTTCCCTTGCAGGGGAATGTTACTGGATTTTAAGAGTCCATTACTCAAAAAGCATAAGGCGAGGTTAGGTCTCAGAGGGGCACAAATATGGTCTCAATCTGATAAACGCCATGCGGCGGTGAATAAAATAATGGATACGCGGGGGCTGACAGAACAAAAAAGAGACATCTCTATCCGGGAGAAACTCTCCAGCGATTTAGCGGGTTTAGGGATCACCGCGACACTGTTTCTTATCTTTTTTTTCCCTCCCTCTCTTCTAAGTCTAAAGCCTTCTATAGGATTTAGACACTTTCTCTTTCAACAGATGCTACAATGTTTTGATCCCGGCTCTGTGGCTGAGCGGTGCCGCAATTGGTTCGCTATCTTTTTTTGCTCGTTTTCCGCCTCGCTGAGTACGGCACTGAGAAACCGAGGAATGATTTTATTTCCCAGCGTCTTTTTTTTTCTTTTTTTTTCCTTTTTTTTTTTTTTTTTTTCCAGGAAACAAATCCTATGCCCAGCGTCAGATGGTCTGGCCATAGGATAATAGGGACGGACATTCACTCCCTTTCTTACGGATTAGGTCTGGAAGGTGGAACAGCCCTATTATTGAGATCGCTCCTTTTAGGGCCTTCTTAAAAAAAAAAAAAAAAAAAAAAAGGCAGCGGAGGGGCTCCCGGAGAGAGGAGACGTCTTAATTGTCCGCGCGGGTGTGCGGGCGGCCCGAGAGCCGCGGTGGGACGCAGCGGCCGCCCGGCCCGGCCCGGGGGCAGCAGCGCTCGGGTAGCGGGGCGCGGGGCGCGGGGCGGACAGTGATGGATGAGGGCGGTGGCGGAGGTGAGGCTGCCGCCCCCGGGCCGGGCGGGCGGCCCCCGGCGCTGCCACCAGCGCTTGGCAGGGCGGCGGCCCCGCCGCGACGGCGCGGCCCGGGCGGGGCGGCTTTGTGTGCCCTGAAAGGCAGCCCCCGGCTATTCACCCGCCGGCGGCCGCCTCAATGGGGCTGCGGCCGCCCATATGGTGGCCGCTGCGGTTGAATCCCCGTGTTTAAATGGGGGAGAAAGTGCGGGTTTTAAAACATTTCAAAGTGGTTGAAAGGGTCCCACCAGATCCCGTCACAATTCCCCCCGCGCTTTGAAGGCCGGGGCCATTGTGAGCCGATTAGAAATGATATTACTTGAAAGTCGATTTCCCACAATATTTCAAGGGTGTCGAGGGAGCGTCGCGACGCGTTCGTGCCGTAACTTCGCGGCTGGAATGATTAGCGTTCGGCGGCCCCCGCGCCCCCGCCCCGCTTCCCCTTCGACGCCGCGGAGCGCCGCGCGGAGCGGGGCCGGCATCGGGACCGGGTCCGTGGCCGCGCTGCCCGCAGCCGTGCGGGGCCGCCCCGCTCCGGGAGCGCCCGGGGAGAGCCGTGCCAGGCGCTCAGCTGCGCTCCGCTCGGTCGCGAGCTCCTCGCTGCCGTTCCTCTGAAAATTACATGTTAAAATTTTGAAAGAAATCTTACTTTTCTCTGGTGCGCCGCGTTTACAAAGAATGGACGGTCCTTTTATCTAAATATAAAATTCCATTTTCGGCAATTATAGCCTGTTCTTGGTGATGATATAATTACAGCTGTGCTCAGTAATAGGTGTCAAGGCGATGCACACTCATACAATAGTTGAATAAAACTGCAGAACAATGCAGGCACTTCTAAATTCACAACCTTTAAAATGAAATTGACTGTGCAGAATTCAAATAAAAACGGGATAAATATTTTTTAAAAAAGATTACAAGCTTGGTTTGGTTCCTTAATAGCATTTTCTGCAAACCTATCAACATTTAATTGATTAGATGGGAATTACTGATTATAGATAATCCGAAATACCGAACATCGCTCTTTTAAATACAGCAATAGGTAAATACGTCGGGCGGGCAGAGGGGGCTGCCCCGGTGCTTTGGCAGCGACCGGATAATGAGTCTCTACCAGTGGAGAGGGCTTTTAGGCAGGTTTTATGCGGGAGGAAAAATAACGTGGAATACAGAGAGGGCGGTTGAAATTCTCTGTTCGGAACGCTTACGGTAGCGCGGGGAGATGCAGCATCCCTGTGTTAGTGGTGTCATCAGGGCCACACCACTGAGGTACCCGAGATTGTTTTAGGAAGCTGCTCAGCCCCTGCTCTGCTAGAGCTCCTCCCGCTCGCGCTCTCGAGGTGCCGTGCCGCCGTCTCACCTCCTCGCTCTCCTTCCCGCAGACGGCTGCCCGCAGCAGGAGGGAGGAGGGGAGAACACCAACTCCATCAGCTCCAATGGGGAAGATTCCGACGAGGCCCAGATGAGACTTCAGCTGAAAAGGAAGCTGCAGAGAAATAGGACATCCTTTACCCAAGAGCAAATCGAAGCCCTTGAGAAAGGTGAGCGACATTTTGCTGCCGCTGAGGTAGGAGAGAAAGGCAAGAGACACCCTGGCTGCATTAGGAGCTGAGCAGATTCCTGGCATTCACATGCCTTATAGAGATACAGACAGCTCTGAGGCCCCTGGCTCCTTCCATGCCATTTCATTCTGACCCCCATTGATGGCTGCGGAGAACAGAAAGGGCAGCGCAGGGCTCAGTGCAGTGCTGCACCCCTCCTCCTGCTGGGGCAGGGTACTGGGTGCCAGCATGTCAGCGTGCTGGATGCTGTCAGGACAGGGTGCTGGATACAGTCAGGATTTGGGTGCTGGGTGTCAGCACCATACTTTCTCCCCATCCCCAGTGCTGCTGCTGCCCAGGGCTGGCAGCCGATGCCCTTTTCCCCAGCCGTGGCCGGCTCTCTGCCCAGATTTCCTGTCGTCATTCGGCCACGTGCCACTCAGCATCTTGGTCATGGGGTCAGGGTGCCATGGGAGCTCCTCACAGGGGTAAGAAGATCATAGCCAGCCCCAGCCCCAGCCCCAGCCCCACCATGCCCGACAGCCTGGGGTCCTTCCCAGCACATATTTATGCAGGAGCTCAGTGCTGTCTTGCAGCACTGACTCTTGCAGGCACTGAGGGTGTGGCCGTGCCACAGGGCTGGGACCTGACCATCAGCCACATTCATTCTCTACAACTCACATGGCAATACTTCTCCTTGCAGAATTTGAGAGAACCCACTATCCCGATGTGTTTGCGAGAGAGCGACTAGCTGCTAAAATAGACTTGCCTGAAGCAAGGATACAGGTATGGAGCTGCCATGTAACTTACTGCCGTTATCGTTCTTCCTTTAACCACTGTAATTTGTTATGAGTGGCTTCTTGAAGCTGGGTGTAACGCCAGTTGTTCGCCCATCTCCTCCATCAGGAAGTAGCAGCAGATGGAGTTGGCTTTGCTGTGCTGTGGGGCAGCTCTGTGCTGGCCCTGGGTGACCCGGGGAGCCACGTGCCCTTGCCCCACCAGGCCACTCACGCCTCAAACGCTGTGCTTCCAGGTGTGGTTTTCTAACAGAAGGGCCAAGTGGAGAAGGGAGGAGAAGCTGCGGAACCAGCGGAGACAAGCCAGCAACACTCCCAGCCACATCCCCATCAGCAGTAGTTTCAGCACAAGCGTTTACCAGCCGATCCCACAGCCGACCACCCCCGGTAATGCAGCCAACCCGCCCGCGTGAAGCCATCCTCGGGACACCGAGACCGTGGGACTGTGCCGCCGAGCGCGATCGTGGTTAAACTAATGTCTCCATCTATCTGTCTATTCTATTATAGTTTCCTCTTTCACATCAGGTTCCATGTTGGGCAGGACAGACACGGCGCTCACGAACACGTACAGCGCATTGCCACCCATGCCCAGCTTCACCATGGCCAACAACCTGCCTATGCAAGTAAGCACAGCACCACGGAGAGGGCATCGTGCTCGGATGAGGGCTTTTCTGGGATTTCAGGAGAGAAGGGTCCTCAAAGTGGTTGATGGTTGGATGGCTTGACGGTTGGACTAGAAGGCCTTAGTGGTCTCTTCCAACCTTACAATCGCGAGGCAGCAGGCCTGGTGTGAGGAACCCCATTTCAGACAAGAACACTCTCCCTGAGGTTAAGGCATGGCAGCGGGGCTGCGTGCTGTCGGAGTGCTGTCGGAGCGCTCCGCTGCGGGAGGGACGCGCGTGAGGGACACCTGAGCGAGGGGAGGGTGCGATTAGCATCAGTGGTTCTGCCAGCTAAGCCAGAATTGCAAGAGCTGTCAATCCTCATGCCTGAAAGCATTAGCTGATCACCAGCTGGGTGAGGAAGAAATCTATTCCTTTGGGGTCCGTTTCTATAGACCTTTCAGATGCAAAATTCCTCCTTTTTTAATGGTGGGGTTGGCCTAGGAAGGTGCTGGCCAATTACGGGAGCTGTGCAGCTTTGTCTGAGGCACGCAGCATTGACCACTGCTGGAGACGGGCGAGCCGATTAGAGAGCCTGACTCCTTCGCTGCGGCAATTACCATGTTACTAATTGCTGAACCAAAATTAACCAAATAAAGTTAGAGTCTCTCAAGTTCAGGGAAAGGAATTGCGTCGGTTAAGCCCTTATTTCACGATATCAGAGGCGGGCAGCACGGCTGACAAAGGATCAAAGAGGGCTCTGGGCAAGGCCGTGGCCCCACTGGGCCTCCCCAGCTCCTGTGGCCTCCTGACGGCCACCTCTGGGTGAGGATGCTGTGTGAGCAGGTCTCCGTGGCCGTGTTGTGCCATCAGTACATTTGGGTGGAGGGCACCTACACCTAACTCTGCTCTATCCTTGCAGCCCCCGGTACCCAGCCAGACCTCCTCCTACTCTTGCATGCTGCCCACCAGCCCGTCGGTGAACGGCCGGAGCTATGACACCTACACCCCTCCGCACATGCAGACACACATGAATAGCCAGCCAATGGGCACCTCTGGCACCACTTCCACAGGTGAGCAAGCAGGCCCTGCTGGGAAGGGGGTGGGAGGTGCTGGGTTAATGAGGCCATGCCTGTAGCTGGGTGGGGGGAGGCTTCTGGGGGGGCCCTAGACTTGCGCAGACCTCGGTGTGTCTGAGCACAGCAGCATTCACAATGGTGCGAGGCATTGGCACAGCCACGCTCACTGCAAAGTGAAGCTTGTGTGGGGCTCAGCACGTCACTGCCATGACTACACCAAAGGATGCTGCTTGCCAGGGCTCCGTTATCTAATAGGCAGGTAACTCTGGTATCACTGACCTCTGCTAATAAGGCACAACAGGGTAAAAGGTTGTCAGCATCACTGGGAGCAACAGAGGAACATTTAAAAACCAGGAATGCTCGGTGTATTTTGGGCTGAGTTCCCAGTGGATAGTGTTGAGCTGGGGCTCTGCCACTTACCTCAAACACAACAGTTTAGTCATAACAGCTCGGCTAGATGCACATAGGCTTTGAAAGCGTATCTTTCCCAGCCCAATCCTGTAGGCTGGTGGATACAAGATTTCTTATGAACCTGAAATGGGTGAGCAAATATAGTGCTATGTATAGAAAAGCTAAAATATCCATTTTCCCACTCAATTTCCAGGTCTCATTTCCCCTGGAGTGTCAGTTCCAGTTCAAGTTCCTGGCAGTGAACCTGATATGTCTCAGTACTGGCCAAGATTACAGTAAAACATGTGTTAATTCTGTAAATGACTATATGGACAACAGTTGGATGTTCAGCAGTATTTTCTAAAGGAAGAATGGCTCTCAGAGTACTTCTGTACTGCAACTGTGCCCTACGCTGTAACACATGGAAAAGACTCTAACATGGACCTTTGTACACTGAAGGCATTATATCGGTTGGAACAAATCTTCATTTTGGTATCCAAACTTTTATTCATTTTGGTGTATTATTTGTAAATGGGCATTTGTATGTTATAATGAAAAAAAAAAAGAACAATGTAGACTGGATGGATGTTTGATCTGTGTTGGTCATGAAGTTGTTTTAAGAAAAAAAAAAAAAAAAAAAAAAAAAAAAAAGAAGCCATGATCAACAAGCTTTGCCACGAATTTAAGAGTTTTATCAAGATATATCGAATACTTCTACCAATCTGTTCATAGACTATGGATTGACGTTCCAAGTTTGTATCATTCCATTGCATATAATTAAACCTGGAACAATACGCACTAGATTTATGTAAGAAAAATATCTGTTGGTATTTCCAAAGGTTGTTAACAGATGAAGCTATGTGCAAACAAGGGTTAAGAGAGAACTTCGACGGAGAAAAGAGTTTGATAGATAAAAGGTAGATTGTGTCTTCGATATAATCCAATTTGTTTTATGTCAAAATGTAAGTATTTGTCTTCCCTAGAAATCTCCCAGAATGATTTCTATAATAAAGTTAATTTCATTTATATTTGACAAGAATATTCTATAGATGTTTTATACACATTTTCATGCATCATACGTTTCTTTTTGGTCGGCAAAAGTTAATTGTTCTTAGATATAGTTGTACTACTGTTCACAGTCCAATCATTTTTGTGCATCTAGAATTCATTCCTAATCAATTAAAAGTGCTTGCAAGAGTTTTAAACTTAAGTGTTTTGAAGTTGTTCACAACTACATATCAGAATTAACCATTGTTGATTGTAAAAACCATGCCAAAGCCTTTGTATTTCCTTTATTATACTATTTTCTTTTTAACCTTATAGTGTGGTGTTGCAAATTTTGTTACTGTGCTAGGTTAACCTTACTCAGTTTAATGTCGAGCTTATTTTCCGCTTGCAGTCAGGAGGGTTCTCATGAGCCGCTGGCACCTCCAGCAGCCTGTAACTGGGGCTGATGGAAAGAGGATGGGTTCTTGTCTCTTAACTGCAGTCAGGGAGCAGGAGGCTGCAGATTTAGCCCGTGTTTCTGGGCTGCTCTCAAGGAACGGCAGAGCCAAGCAGGGCTCCCAGCCGGCAGCTTGAGCCGTGCTGCTGTGTTTATACGTGGCATACGCAGAAATGCATATGTGCACAAATGTATGTTCCCAGCTTCTAAAAACGGTTTTTGTTAGGATGTTTGAGAAGAGAAAACAAGCTGTGTTTTTAACAAGCTCTTTGGGAGAGTGAATACCATCCTTTTATACCGCCACACAGCACAATCTTAGTGTAATTTTCCATTGAACTTGTAACCTGGTTAATACCTCAATGTGCTTTGTGTGAGGGTTGTTAGTGTGGGCGTGGGTGGAGAGCTGCATGTCAAGGAATAATGAGAGAAGACAAATCAACAGGCAGCAACAATGCGAGCTGGGACTGGCTAGTGAAAGCTGGAGGCCTTTAGTCACTGGCAGGAAAGCCAAACATTCCCGGACCCCGAGCCTGGCTCATTGTGGTGCTGCCGGCTCTGGCCATGCTGTGCTGAAACACGGCTCTTGCGCCTGAAAGGCCGGGATGTGGGGAGCACCGAGTCAGAGCCCAGCCCTCACAAACAGCCTTTGTCAGGCAGAGATGCTATCGGGGCCAGTTATGTTTTCCTTTCTGCTCGCTCCAGCACATTCGTAGTGGCAGATAACGCCTCGCTGTGAAGCCAGAGAGCCAAGTCCAGGGCTGCCTGCAGACGGGGTCACACGCATGGAAGGGCCGTGTTCTCAAAGCATGATATGATAGCTCATAACACTGAGAGCAGGACCATTAGGTTAAAATATTTCTTTTTAATTGATGCTGGTCAGTTGTTAGATCAACTGTAAATAGTTTTAATTACCTGGAAGCTATCAATTTGAGAATGTTAATTACACAGGGAATTTATTTTTATTTATATCCACGTTGGTCAGACGTGTGCCCTTGCATTGTGCATTATTTCCTGTTTCTGGCTGGATCGCACGAACGCCGCAGCGGGCAGGTCCCTCATGCATGGCGAACTTGACCCAGGGAACAGCTGACAGGAGGTGCAAGCCCTGCGGTCATCACCCATTGCCGTGTCTATCTCCACCACCGCAGCCTGTTCCTCAGCACCAGCTCCCAGAGCATGAGCTGCCCGTGGCTGGACAACTGCTCTCGGCGATGGGGGTGGGCAGGGAGCCCCTGTCCCGTGCATCCCGTTCTCATGAAGGAGGCAGGGCCTTGCGGTTATTTGGGCAGCAGAGAGGAGAGCTTTCTGGCTCGCTGGCTCGCTGTTGTGCCCCGCGGAAGCAGGTCGGAGGGGAAGGCCACGGCTGGCCGCACATCGGGGAGCAGCAGGGACACGGCGAGCCTCGGAGAGCTGTGTGCCGGGGGCACGGGGCTGCCGTGCCTGCTCTGTGGTTAAGGATTTTCCCCAGGGTGGGGGCTTGCCAGTGTGGTGTAGAAAGGAGCTGCGTTTGGCTGCAGCTGCCTTGTCCAGCAACACAAGGAACAAACAGAAAGCTCTAGCATGCTCTGAGTGGTATCTAAAGCCCATTCGCATCTCTCTTCTTCTTCTTCCAGAGCCATGTAGCTTCCTAAGCCTGAAACCCACTGCCTAACACAGCTATTTCCAAGGGTCTCCATCTTTTACCACTAAAATCAGTGGGAGCTTTGCTATTGATTTCAATAGGAAGGAGGCATTTCTGTGCATTGGGTTAAAATGTATTTCATAATAACACCTTCTACTTTATTTATAAGCCCCTCCTAAGGCATTTCACAAATTATAGTCACACAAGAATTGATGTGTGAGCGCTGTCTTAATAACACCGTATTTTGTATTTCAAATATTGTGTTTCAGATACAATATTTACATCACAAGCGAAAAGGCTGCTAACCTACCCGTTATTGTTCTGAGCAGACAGATGATGAGCCACAATGCTCACAGACACGCGTGCAGTGGTGCCCGTGGCGGCACTGCCTTGCACCACGCTGATCTGGGTTTGGATCTGGAAGGTAAGCAGCAGTCAGACTGTAATGCCTGTCAGACAGAAGAAAGGGGACTGCACCCCTTCTTTCCTCTTTATCTGGGCCTCCATTTATAAAAATATATAAGTGCTGGTCTACTTTGGGCAGCCTAACGTGGGGTTGATACTGCCATTGCAGAAATGAGCCTGGGATTGGTAACACACAGAACCCTGATGCAAGGTTTTCAGCCATCAGTCCTATTTCATGGTCTTTCTGTGTCTGTAGATTTCTTATGTTCTTTTTTCCTTTTTCTTTTTTTTTTTTTTGCTGATTTCTCAGGTATTCCTGGCTGAAACACATTGCTTTGTTTTCACTAGGTAATAAGCGCAGTTTTAGAGTTGTGCTGAGGTTTGAATTTGATTTGTGCTTCCACAGTACAAACAGCAGTAGGAAGGCTGAAACAATATCACTCTTTTTCCTTTTTTTCCCTGTTCATTTCCATTTGCTGTTGTGCTCAGCTCCAGCAGCTGTGCATCGCTCCACATGCAGCTAGTGAGGCTCTCCTGCTCTCAAAGTGGTGTAGCATTTTTTTAAACAGCTTTTCTTTGACAAGACACCTGCTAAATGAGCTCCTGTAGCCATGTTCCTCATCAGGAGTGCGATCAACGCTGACAAATACCCCAATACAAACTGCACTCCCAGCAGGGAGAGGTGTAGGGATGGAGGACGAAGAGCAGAGCCCATGATGGCCGCTCGGCCTTGTCTCCCCATCAGGCTGCAAATCTTGCTTTCTCTGGAGCCTCATCAGGAACCTGCAGTGTCTGTGCTGCGCTGTGCTCTGCTTGCAGACAGAAACCATGTCAGGGCCTTCCCTCCTTGCCCCGCATGCAGCCCAATCCCCTCGGCCAGGCCCCAACCACTCCACAGGCTTCCCATGGCTAGAGGAACGGGCAGCCGCATGCAGGCCTCCAGCAGAGGCTGCCTTGCCTCCAGGCACCTGACAGCCCTCACGTACGCTCCAGCAGCCGTGCTGTGAGGCTGCGGGCTGCGGTTCCCCTCCCCAGGGATGATGAGCTCTTCCAGCTGCACCCGCGGAGGTGGGAGATGCACAGATAACCTCTGCCATGTCAGCCCCATGCCGATGGATTTTGAGACATTTACGAGTGATTATTCCATAGAAATCACACATGGGGCACCAGGATTATGGTTTACATGGAACTGTTTTACCTCTACTGTTTCTGTGCAAATTTGGCTCCATATCCAGATTCATAACCTGTAGTCAGCAGCTCTGTGATTTGCATTCTGTAGGGGAGGGCTTATTTATTTTTAAAACTTCCTTTGCCAGATTGGATTAAATAAAAGATCAGTCATTTAAGTTTTATAATTTTTTTTTTTTTTTTTTTGCTTTTAAAGAAGCAAGTTGTCCCCTTGGATTTCTCTGAATTGAAGTCAATACCATCCATTTCCAGATGAGGCATTCAGACCCCAGCATCTCTCCTTAAAGCAGGCTTCTTCTGGGCCCCATGTTTTTCTGGTCCATGATTAAGCTGCTCCATGTTGGTGTTCACCTGTTTGGGCAAGGGCAGATCGAAAACTCTACATGGCCAGGCCTACACACATTTCCCTGCTGTGTTTACCTGCCATGCTCTTCACCATGCACTAATTGTGCCTACCAACCACACTACTTGTTCTTTACCCCCTTTCCCAGTGTTTGACCATGCTGAAGTCTTCTCTGATGCCTTGATGCTGCCATGTTTGAGGCTTCTGCGCTGGTTACCCTTTGTGAGTAGTCTGGAGGGTGTTGGGGAAGGCTCTGTGTCTCATTTCTGTTCAGCAGGCCTAGCCCAACAAAGTTAATGCCAGAGCTTCCTTTGCTGTGCTCTGCTTCAATCTGAGTCCAAAAAAAGATTAGCTAAAACTGCACTGAAGTTTGCCTGCTTAAAGACTTAAGAGAATACCTGATGCCTTCCTTCGGTGCTGAGAGAATTCTGAGTGCACAAAATCAAACTCTGCCACATTCTTCTGTTCTTTTTTTTTTTTTTTTTTTAAATTCTTGTTACATTTGGGATTTAACATCCAATACCATGAGACATTACTTTTTTTTTTTTTAATATTATTTATTATATAGGAAAACACAGATGCATATTCTCCAGATCTGATACTATTTTTACAAAGATCCTCTGGACCTAATCTTACCAGCTAGCTCCTCATCTAAAGCTGCACTCGCTTCCTGGAGACCTAAAGTTTTACAGTGCCAGAATGTCCATTTGGAAAAACATGTAGAAAGCACAAAAGATGTCTTTGTTTTGATAGGAGCAGGAGGTCTGCAAATTAACTTGATGTGTCTAACAACTTTCAAAATTGTTTAAAGCAGAGTTTAAATAAGCGGGCAAGTTCTCAGCAGATGCTCCAGGATGTTTGGTGCTCAGCGCTTCTGAAATTCTGCCTGTCCATCCAGATGTGGGAATACAGATGTAGGCATCCACTACATCAAGGAACCGTGTTTGGAAAAAACGGAGCTTAACATTTGCTTATATTAGACTAGAAACTGAAATTAATCATTATGGAATTTTTAATTTTTCTTCCATTCAAGCTGCCTTTTTTTTTTTCTTCACATTATGAGGATTCACTTTCATTCCCTTATTCTACACAAGTCCACTTATTACTGATTAAGCACCATCATGTGCTCAATGTGATTAAAAAAGAAATGCAGGCCTGGCTCTCAGGTAGCTCATGAAAGAAAACAAGAAAACCTCAAGGGGACAGAACTTGCTTCCACCACATCTTAGAGGCATAGAAGCCTTTTTTCCCATTCTTCATGTGCCCCATACAATGACTTTTCTTCATCATAGGCAAAGGAAGAGCATTTTACTCGATTTCCAATACGTGATCCTGGAGGAATATATATATTGTGTGTGTGATATTTGTAACACAGATAAATGTTTAAAGGGATGCATTACAACCTTGTGGTTTCAGAAAGGCTTGATTACAGCTCACTCTTCAATATTGGTATAGTACAGGATTCTTGTAAGTAGATGTGCACTTCTCCAGAAGCATTTGGAACAGCATCGCTACTTTATATCAAATTTAAAGCTGAAACTGGTGTTGTACTATCATATGTCTCAAGTTTGAAGTAGCTGAATGCCCATTTACAGATGCCTGTATCCACTATTACAGATAATTGAATTCAGTTGCATCCTTGAAATTGCTTTTGTAATTTCTTTACAAGTGTAGTAAAAGACTTAATCTATCATAACATTCTTCTCATGTTCCAAATACTTATGCTTTGAAAACCTCAACGGAACAGAAATTACATAACAATTTTTTATCAGACATACGAGAAGACACAGTGCTTTAACTTTCATGATTGCTTCTTACTGCGTGTCACAATTACGTTCAGCTCGGGCAATAACTGCAGTGGGAATGTTGTCACTGTGGCAGAATCCTTCTTTCTCCCTTGAGTTTGGTGGTTTTGGTTTGTAACCTGTCAAAATAAGGGAAGTTCTGCCCGAAAATTCCAACAAACAGAAAAGCCTTGCACCCTCACTCCTGTGGAAAAAACCCTTCGAACACTGCAGGGACTGTGTTCACCCTGCATGCCATTGCCATCCAGCACAGGGCTGCAACGATGCGGGATGCAGCTGGTAGCACACTGTGACAGCCTGCCAACAGAGCCCGCCATAGCCTGTCTTCCATTACCCGAGCTGCACTCCTTAGTTCTGTTTCGTCTTCAAGCCAAGAGAAGAAAGACCCGGAGGATTCTTTGGTGTACAGGAGCTTGACATTCAAAGGGTGGCTATGGGAAATCTGACGAAATCGCCACCTCTGCCTCCTGAGCCCAAAGTGAGCTGGGGCTCTTTTGGTGCAGAATGACACCTGCGCCCGTGTGGCATTGCTGCATCCTCCATTTATAGATGAGCCGAGTCACTGTCACATGTTGTTCTCACTGATACGGTATTTTGGAAGGAAAGAAGAATTTTGCTACATGTTTTTGCCTTAGGTAAACAACCACGGTACATCTGTATACCGTGACACTTATTTCACAAAGCGTGTCTAGTGGATCAGAAAAAAAGATTAATCCAGATTTGCAGGAGGAGTTCCTTTCATTACTAAAATAATTGTTAGCTTGCTAAGCTATGGAAGCTTCTGAAATGCATGTCTTCTAAATGCACGGGAATTGCACACGTACGCGTGATACGCACACTGCTTGCTAACAATTCTCAGTTAATACGGTAACTAGAAATGGTCTGTGACTTCCATGATATTTTCTCTCCTGCGTGTTAGGTCAGTGACCTATTTCAGTATGTTGGCAGCAATTCCTGTGTCTCGTGACTTTGTATTTCACAAAGAAACACTGTGTTTTGTGTTATTTACATTAAAAAGACGAAATATGTAAAACTTCGCCTTTGTTAAAAATCACTTTATCCCAAGTATTTGAATCACTTCACGCTTTCAAAAGGCACAATTAAGTATCTAATGAGAACTTCCATTCAAGGTAACACATAATACAAAAAAGAAAAAAAAATGTTTGAGACATCAACGATAATATTTTAAATATATTGGCATAGGAAAGCAGATGTCTTCTTGCTTTATTAAACTGACAGTTCAGTTCTGAAACTTTATTTTGAAAAGATTAAAAAAAAAATTGTGTCTTTAGAAATAAAAAATATAACAGGCATATCTAAAAAATATAGAAGAGAAAACCTGATTGTTACTACTAATGAAATAGCTGATGACAAAATAGTAGTCTTTTTGATTTTGATCACAAAAAATAAACTGGTAGTGACAGGATATGATGGATAGATTTGACATCCTGGCAAATCACTGTCATTGATTCAATTATTCTAATTCAGAATAAAAGCTGTATACAGTATGTGTTTATGCTACAGTGGAGTTTTTTAAGTGATTGACATTCATCATATTAGTTAGACAGTTTTAAAAGCTATGTCTTTGTTTTACACGGCGTTGTCAAAGAAAAAAAATAAAGTAGAACCTGGACTGCATAAGAAAAAAGCAAGCCACTTAACCAACTCTTGGTTCCCAACCCATCAAAATAAGTTAGCATTACTGCATCATATTAGCACGTTCTCCGAAGAGTCAATTTCACTCCAGCCATGTAATATACTATTAGAAAGACAAAAATCTGCAACTGTAATGCAATCTTACAGTTGGGTGGCTTGCAAGTTCGGCAGAGAAGAATATATTAGCTTTCAAAATGGAAGGAAGCCTCAGAAGAAACAATGCAAACCACTTTAATTTACAGGTCAGCATTGCTCTACCGTTCTTTTGTTTGATGGTACGTACATGGAGATGCATACAAAACAGCTGCAAGTTCACAAGCAGAATATATACGATGGCAAAGGAGCCCGAATTACTTTTGTGCTCTGCCCTGCTTTAGACCAGCATGTTGTGATACTCTTCCCCAAGCTCAAATGCACTCCTCTGGTATTCCAGCATTAATGTAGCTGTCGGCTTGAATTTCAATCTTGAATTATGTCTGTTGACATAATTTCATAGTGCTGACTTCAATTGTTCAGGATTGCTGTTTTGAAGTACATAAGGAAATCAGTTCTTTTTTCTACATTTAGTAAATTCCATTCAAGTGCATTTTAATACCTGTATTAACCCAAAAGGCAAACTAATTATCTATAATATATTCCTATTAAAAAAGAAAACAAAAAACAACAATTCTCAATTACTGGCAGATCAGAATAAAACCTAGATTTATTGTTACGCATTACATAAGACATCTAGAGTATTTTCTGAAATTTCCTTATAGTATTTCAGCTACAAAAAAACAATGGTTTTAAAAACAGTAAATGTGCAGTTAGATCTTGGAATAACACGTGATAACAAATTGCTTACTTTCATTCATTTATCTCAATAAAAAGTCCAACTTAACTTAATAGTCATATAAAATATTAAAGGCATGTATATACAAATGCCATTAAGAAAAAAATCCTTTATTTTTATTGTTAAAAAAACATAAATGAAGGAGCAATATTCGTTTTCATATTTGAAGGATAAAAACACTGTACATTTCCAGTAGGGCAGAACAATGGCAGGAACCAACATAACAGAAGCTTTAACCAAAAGTAAAATCCAATCAAGCCCCAAATTAGCACAAAGAAATCAGGACAAAAAAAAAAAAAAGGCACCATATGATAATGTGTATTTTTAAAGACTGCTGGGTCAAATCATTAAGAAAAATATTTATATAAGTCATTAACACTCATAATTAGAGTGTCATACAAATCTGAGTGGAACTGCTAAGTAGAAATCACTAGAAGTCCAGGTGCTTCTTGCCGATGGCCATAGCACCACATCCTGAGCTCAGCAGTTTGGCGGATTCTGCCAGATCCTGTTTGCTTGAGCGGCTCACTGTGTCTGACAAGTCTGGAGGCAAGTGCAGGCGCTGTGGCAGGAGGTTTTCAGGAGGGAGAGAAGAAAGAGAGAGGGAAAACAGGGAGAAAAAAAATAAGAGTAATTGCAGCAGAATTCACTTTCCATAGCATATTTCAAAATGCACTTTTTCCCGATTGTTTGATGTTTACGCACACAAAAATGTATCCTATCCATGTATGCTTCTAGGCTGACCTGGAAATAGCTTTGTGCATTTTCACTGTGTGCTTCAACACAGTGGGTTCTGTAAATCAGAATACATTTTTCTTCAGGAAAATTTTCTAAACATAATCCAAATTTGCTGGAGGTATTTAGTCACATTGCCACAATTTTCCCTGAAAAACAAACACTACAGCATATGCTTTCATTTCTGTGTCATGACAATATATACGTAGCTTTTCTTCACACACTTACGCATGCTTTGTGGCAGAGTTTGAAAATAAATGATGCAGTGGACAGAAGATACAGAGGGATCACCCTGACTGCAACACCACTCTGCTATGTGCTTCATCCTCATGTCCTGCTGACAGCGTTCAGTGAAAACTACCAGTGACATTAGCTGCATTTCCACAAGGCAATCATACATGCTAAACAAGCTCTGCTGTCCCTTCTGAGCTCCACGAACATGGCATCCATTTTGCTGGTGTGGGAACCGAGGCACAGGTTCTGAATGTCCACAAGTACATAGCTCCTGCACAATAACCCTTACGGATCAGCTGTAACAAAAGTACTCCCACTCTCTCCCTGAGGATTCCTTTATATTGCAGATAAATAGCAGTACGAGTTAGCTGTGGTAACATAAGGTAAAAATTAATGTAATATGGAGGTTTTGGTTTGCGAATTACTGGCTGGCTTTTGGACAGCGTGGTGCTGAACGCCAGCAGCTGAAGCTGCTGAGCATCTTCCACACCGTGCAATTATTTATGACACTGGTATCATGGAAGAAGTGTGTTCCTTGAAAGATTTAGCAGGCAGAGCCTGAACTGCACAGCTTACTGAAGGGAGCAGGGCAATAATAATGGCTCCAATGCTCTACTGAGCGGTGCAGACCATGCTTATGCTCGACTTCTGCTGTATTTTTGCTTTTGTCAGAACACAGAAACATACACAGCTGCCCTTAATTTGATACTTTTGCTACTTTTCTCATAGGAAAAAAGGATCTTGACATATCTACAGGTAAGCTTCAATATCAGAGTTCTTTCCCATCACCCTGTTGACTGAGGCTGGCAGGGCACCCTGTACCTGCAGGTCCCACTTGTTCCTAACGTTAGTTACAGCCATGGACAGTGACTATGCTTCACCATGTCCCATTTCTGCATCACTGTTAAGTCCTGCTATGCTGGTCTGGAGTTGAAGAGCTGCTCATAAGGAAAAAAATCAACTTCGACATCTTTACAACCTCTTACTCCATGCTCTGTTCGTACATGAAAACATACTATAAGCAGAAGGCAAAGACAGAAGAACATTTCTAAATTTGCAAAGATTCAGATGGGAAGTCAAAATGAAGACTGCTTAGGTTGGTGAGCAGCTTCAGGTGAGACTGAATTAAGCTTTTACAGTTGAATGTGCTATGATACAGCATTTAGTTACATACGCATATACTCTTTTCCTCCCACCTAATTCAGTGAGGAGGATGCACACTGCTCACTTAGGGACCAGCAGTTCAGAATTTTGTTTTCTTGTCACTGTTTGCTCTGAGCTTCTTCAGATGTAGTTATTGTATGCTATTCAGAACTTGTTCTAAAGACAGAATGGCATTTCACATGTTAGTATATAGCAGTAGAATGCTTCACAAATACCAGCGATGGTATTTTCCTGATATTCCTGTGAGATAAGGCAGCAAAGATACTTCCATGTCATGGATAGGGAACTGAGGTACACAAAACATGGCAAATGGTATCCGCTAATTTCAGGAGCATAACCTGAGCCATTCAGGACTTGATTGTCCATTGTGCTTAGCCCCGTGCAGCACTTCACATGATCAACCACAGCTTCCAGCTGCACCGCAAGCACTCGGTTGTTCTTCAGGAGCTCCAAGCCAGGGGTTCAGACACCAAGTAGGAGCACAGAAACACAAACCCTGTGCTGAAATGACATGGTCACCCACCAGCTCGGTGGGACGAGATGAAACACTTTCCAAGATATTCTCCTACTGTCTTCATTATGGCACCATTCTTTCCACAGGCCTTGCCCTCTCTACAGGTCAATTGTCAGGTGCTGGCTGCATCTCCAGCAGCGTGCCTCGCTGCATATGCCATGTTTACCCTCAGATCAGGTGTATTCTGACCAATATACAGCAGCAGGTTCCTCTGAAAGCAGATGACTGCTCTCCTGCCACTAAGATCTGAAACCCAGCACACAAATACTACATCTGAACAAAGCCCCAATAGCCATCTCAGGATGCAATTCCTTATGCTTTCTGTGTGCAGCTTCAAAATATATTAACCCTGAAAAATATTTTAACACCATAAAAAAGAAAATTGCAAGCTTCTGAACACAGACAAACTGGAAATGCATCACATGGCATTACAGAGGCATCCGAGGGATGAGCAGCAGCCCTGTAGTTTTGGCAGCACTGCAGGACCTCTGCTCACACAGTAAGTGAGAGCTTGAATAGGCTGTGATCCTTTCTGAGCACCAGCATTACAGAGTGGGCAGACACTGACACAGATATTTGCTGACCACAGAGAAACAGCCGCATTTAAAGTTCCAGTTTTGGACAAAGTGCTTCCTGGTGGACAGACTTCTCTGTTATTTCGGAGGCTCCCCTTCAGTCTCTCTCACTGCTGTGAATGGCTTTGCCCACTGAGGCCTTTGACCCTGCAGCTGGTTTTCATGAGAAAGCATCTCTCCTCCAGCTACCTGTACCCCAACCACTGCCAGCTTTCTGCTCCCAACTCCTCCACTCGCATTTCGCTGAATCACAGAATCGCTAAGCTTGGGAATGACCACTGTCAACCCACCCATTTCTCCCAGTCCTGCCTTTCTCTCACTCCTTTCTGCCCATATTCCACCCCCTGTTCACATTCCTGAAGCCATGGTCCCAGGCCACCTGCCCTTGCCTCAGCCCCTCCACCTTGTCCTCCTCTGGGGCTGTGTCTGCAGTTCTGAGCATGCAGCATGACACCATGAGCTCTGTGTTTGAGCTGTAGCTGTGACTGGCACACGGGCATGATTTGCTGGTGTTTCCCACTGCTCCCAGGTCAGGTCAGGAGGGCTTTGCAGTAATAGGCACAATTACACAGAACACAGCTAAGCACACAGCTTCAGGGCATGCCTTACGAAAGGAAAACAGCTCAGACAAAACTTATTGCATACTTTGCCTTACTTTGCTTCTGCTCCTCCCTCTCGGCCTGAAGAAAACTTCTAATGACTTCATTTGTTCTCAATGTGGAAAAAAAAGTAGAAGAGGAAGATAAGAAGACGTAAAGTGTCAGGCCAGAGGGGACAACTGGGCAATCCTTTAGTCCTTTAGTGAAATCTCGTATTGCACCTCCGTAGTAGAAACAATAATTGGTTCACCAAATTACCTTTCATTTTTGTGGAAATATATGTCTGTGTGAGGTACAGATTACTTTTATACTGGCTAAAATACTCATAAGTAACTGAAGTCCAAGACATTAAAGAAACAGCAATATTTCATTAATTGAGGACAACTAAGAGAAAAAACTCTTGGAAATTCTTTAAGTATAAAAATATTTAGTAATAATATACTAACCATATATACATATATATATAGGCAAAGATCAAACACTGAGTAATTCTTCTTCATTTCTCTCCAAAACCATCATTGTATTATAAGCGTAATTCTGTAGCAGGCAATGGTAACGTGAGTGATGCAATATCATTGAGTCTGATCAGAAAATGAGGTGGGACATTGATCTTGAGATATACTAAAGCAACTAACCTTGTGATTCTGCTAAAACCACCATGAAAATTTTAACAACTGAGCCCAAACTTATGAAATCGCAACTTTAAACAAATAAATCTTCATAATTCTATTTGGATGTCTGACCAAAGAATTGCTTATTAGCCTACTATGGCTACAGTCATGCCTTGGGGCAGGGAGATGGGTTAATGACCTCTCTAGATCCCTTCCAGTTCCATTTGCTGCAACTCTGTGAAGACTGAAATCACCAAAGCCTAAGGGATTTGGTTCAGGGGGAAGAGGAGGGTGGGGAGAAGAATTTTAGGAATGCTGGGAAAACGAAAGATGCAGGCTTCTAGTTGGGGAGCTTTATATCCTACTCACTTCTCTTTGAAGCAGAACTCTGTCCATTCTGTACAAGCCCCTGCACAAGAAAACAAGCATGCACAGAGGTACAGCAGTTCATCTGTTATTGCTTCCTTTTCTCCTTACGATGCCCATAACGTGCCCCATGCTTTATGCTTTCTTTTTATATCTTTTTTTTACTGCCTCATTTATATCAGTTAGTATTTACTTCAATTACCATGGTACCTAGGAAAAGACTTGGCATGTTTGTAGGTGACATGAAAAAGATGGGGTTTAAGGAGGAAGCTGCAGGAGGCTGGTAATGCAGCTTTATAAAGCCTGCCCTTGGAAGAACCTGGTTTCTTACTTGAAAATAATGAAATTGTCAAGTGATTGTCACCGTCACCCATCTGGAAACAGATTCCTCAACAAAGAATAAGATACCATGGGCAGGTTGGGGAGAAGGACATTCCGTCTGGAAATGCAAACCAGGAATGCATACTTTAAGGAACGAGGGAGCCCGTGGAGGATGCACAGCCCCGTGCTGCTCTGCTACCCATGCTGAGCATGTTACCTGCACTAGCCTCACTACACTTTGTGTTTCCTGCCTTCCTCACGGGTCACTGCCCAGCATGGGAACCAGCTGTTCTTTTTGGCAAAAACAAATTGCTGTCTTGAGGTTAAATACAGAAGATTTGCAGGTATGAAATTAAATCTCTTCAAGAAAGAAGAGTTTGCTCAAATGCTTGACATGGAGGTGGCTTTATGTTTTGGCTTCTTTCCTTGCCAACTTCCAAGTCCAGAGCCACCAGAGTTGTGTACTATGGTGAAATGATTTACATTTTAATATGACATGCAGTCTAATGGAGTGACATCCCACTAGTGTTGACATTCATTCAATAACAGCATTACAACATCACTATGAAAAGATAAAAAACTCTTACTGAGGTCACAAATTCTAAAAATACTTCTGAGTTCATTTCTCAGTGGCAAAGCAGAAAGCACTACTGGGGAAGCTGCAGACTCTCACTGCAAGTCATCCCAGTCCAGCCTAGGCCTGGGTCAGGCAGAAATCACAGTGTAGTCCTGGACTTAGGCTACTGCTCACATCTCACAGTCCATGTGCACTTTTAACCCGTGGCGAGGATGGTGCCAAACTATCCTCCCATAAATGCAGTTAGGCCTTAGGCAAACTGTGTTAAAACCAGTTTATTAAGAATCTCACATTACATTTTTTCTGAGTATTTCAATAAAATGAAGAGACAAACCAGCAGGTAGCTGTATTTTTGTATAGTGGACAAGAGCTCATCTTGCTTACAGATATTCACATATGTTACATTGCCATTTAAAAATCACCATTAGGTAAATATTTTCTGAATTGATTATAAAGATAAAATACATTTAAAAAGAGCGTTCTAAAATTTTCTACTTTACAGGTAACTGTGATTGACTTATAACTAATCATGACAATACCTACCCATGTTAAAATAAGCACACCTATCATATGCATTTCCTACTTCTTTTTTTAAGTTGAAGCATAATCGGAACTGTCAAAATTAATTATTGTTAACACCAGGTGATGAGAGAAAGCTTCCAGTAAGAAATATACTTGTACCTACATATCCCCGTCTGCTTGCTAAGGGACGCATTGTTACTGTGAAAATAATTTTTATATATAGCTAATAGCTCTTAATATATCCCAATACAATTATAAAAGCCTTACTTCCCATCACTTATAGAACATAAAATAAAACAAAGGTAATTCTGACTTCCAGCTTATTTTCAAGGCAGTGATGTTCTGCCTTGATGTAATACTACAAAACGTATTTAAACAGACTTAAAAGCATCTTGTTAAAATTAAGAACAACGAAACCACTTCCTCTTGTGATGATTTTGTAAAAGACATTTCACGTTTCAGAAAGCTGAATCTCATTCAGTATGTGCCTTTTCAGGGCAGCCTTCCAACATACCCCCCGTGCAGACATACAAGCTGCGCTGGCTTGCTGGGATATGCTGCATGGCACTGCTTCTGCTCTCCAACTAGAAAACTACATGTCCCATGTTCTGGAGTTAAAACTTGATTTCTTTAAGGTGAAAATATCTCAGAGATCGTTTTTACCAATAAAATACTGTGCTGTATGTGTTTGTGTAAAGTGAATCCCTAGGGGATTCTGGATGCTGAGGGACTTCTGTTAATGCATGAGCAGGCACTGCTAGGTTTTTACATGTGTAGCATTTGTCAATACTTTACCAAAAACACCAGCAACCAACAGCTGTTTGAACAGACTCTGTCATTCCAAAGAAAGACTCCAAGATGTGCTGAAGTTGATTTGCTACATGTGAAGGAATTGAAGGGAAAAATATCACAAGATTTCCATTCTCTGATGCTTCCAAGCCTTTGGCAATGGAGAACTTTAGATCATGCTTACAAGAGACAGCTACACTTTGTATTACAATTGTAATCTTTGCATGGTGAAGAAGCTCCCCATGCCATAAAGGGGCCTGGAATACTCACTGATGGCTATAGGCAGTCCAGATACTATAGACATTCAGCCAATTATCCCATCCCTAACTCAGGGAAATACAATCAGAATTATAAGCTTAGCACACTATCATAATACTTATTTACCATGCTCTTTTCAAGCACATATTGAAAGACTGCCTTTGTCCTGAAGAATTTACAGTCTGAATATACAAAGTAGATAGAAAGGAAGAAGTAAAAGCTAAAATATACAGGCAGAATGAAAAACATCATGACATATAAATATTGTATTAATGCTAAAGCTTTTTTTCTTCTTCTAAGTGGAAAAAAAAATACCACATTTTTCTATCAAAAAAAAAAAAAAAATCCTGCATAGAAAGCCAAGTGTAAGAGAACAGGCATAGGGGAAGAAAAAAAGTGACAAAAGGCTGATGGAGTGAAAAAAGGGAAAGCTAAAAGGCGTTATTTAGTCCAGTTATAGTTGTGATTGGAGTATATTGTCTAAAAGCTGAAGAGAAATACTGTTCTAAATTCAAATAGTAGTTCATAGATCTGATGGCACATATGTAAAGCAAGCAGACTAACACAGATCCTTAGATCTGTTCTTTTTGCTCAACCTCTCCTCCTGAGCTTATGTGAGAGGACTGTGGGACTGTATAATCTGAATAATTCTTGGGCTCTCAGGATAGTCTGGATGGACGCTAATGTTCATGTCACATTCTCTTCCCCGATGGATTCATTCAACCTCGTTGCAGCTGTCTACAGGTCAGCTGTCTAACCTATATAATATACTTACTATGAGATGAATCATTCCTGCAAGTGCTTGCCCATCTCTGTTGCTTGTGCAGGAAAGCCGGATGACTAAAACCAAATTCTTAGCTTTTAGAGTAAGAAGTTAAGGAGAGGAATTCAGTCCTGCAACTACATGAAACTGCTCACTGAGACTGTGACTCCACTCCTCTTTCTTTGAATGACATTGCAACATGCCATGAAGTATGGATTTCCTATCACACCACAGATGGCTCACTGGAAACGTTCCAGAGCTGCTGGCGAAGCCCGCGCTGCTCTAGGAGAACTTGGGTCTCTCTGCTGAAATGTTTGAGAAGTGTTCAAGCTTCCCAACCAAGACTCTGTGTATGCAAACAAAAGCTGTGTGAGTGAAGAGGGAAGAAACAGCATTCAGAAATGGAAGCATCTGTTCTGTGGAAGCCCAACATACTGCAATGTCATTGTCAACCTCTAAAATTCCAGCCTAGCTGGAAAAGTAACCAAATATTAGAGTCCTCATCCAAAGCTATCTGCTAAAGTTCATTGCTATCTCCCAAGCTTCCGTCTCTGTTCAAAATTTTTGCTGTGTTTCAGAAAACTCATTAATACACCAATTTAAAGATTAGCCTTTCATCTGAGGGTGTGGAACAATACAAATAAACTGATAACAAGTGTTTTGCCTCTTGTTAAAATTGCCCAGATTTCAACGCTCTGCAGAGGGGTTGATTGTGCTCTGAGATATAACTTGCCCCAGCAAGTCTGCATTACAAATGAATCTCAATGCCCAAGTTAGCAACTAAAAAAGGAATGATAACAGAACTGCAAATGGACTCTGAATTGAAATTTCTGGACAACACACATCGTCTAGAAGCCTCTATCTGACTCTGAGTATTTAGTCTCTACAGATCCTATGAAATCCAACTTTTAATGAAGTGCTTTCCTAAGGAGAGCAATAGGAAGGAGCTGCTTGGAGGCTCCGGAGCACATTTAGAGCACATTCACAATGCTCATGTTCTCCTCCTCCCCTAAAAATGCACATTTCTGTGCAGAACACAAACAGAACATGTAACCATACCTGCACATGCACACTTTGCTTCTGACTGCCTATTCGTTACCGATAATGGCACAATGGCCAAGGTGTCTGCCTACAGAATCTCTCCATCATAGGCAGTACTGCTCATGCTCAACGTGAGCAAAGGGTTTTACGTTACACTACACAATGTAAAACACACGCTACGAAAGGCTCTGTTTCAAAGAGAGCAGTGCCACAGGTTTGGCAAGTTTCTGCTTAGGAAGAAGTGTGGGGGGGTGGTAAACGAGAATGCAAGCTGGGGGTCACTGCTGCTTTACACTGCGAGTAGGCCAGCACTTGGCCGTCAATCTACTTTTTTAGGTCAGCTGGAATTAGAAAATTTCCATTGCTAGGCAGCGCAGCACATCTGCAAAGCATTTCTGGGCTCTCCAAAGTGAGGCACGCGCTGCCCAGAGGAAGATTCATCGCAGGCGGCCGGCCAGAGCCCGCACCCTCCCTGAGCAGGCAGTGCTTTGGGAACAGGGGATCGACCTAACTCTGTGCACAAACATATTACACGACCAGAACACAGCAATTAGCACATTTGTAAAGCTTCAGGGATAGGAACAATTTAATAGCTTTTTGAAGCAGACTAATTTTCTAGAGCTTTTAATCTTTTCTTTTTTTTTTTTTTAATTTTATTCTGCTTTTCGTGTGCAGACAAGTCCTTTGCTACAGGTATTTTCTCAGACAGCCTGGCAGGAGTAGCACGTGAAGAAAAACAGGGATTATTTAATCACTTTAAAACAGTGCTAGAGATGAAAAAGTGCGATGTAAGTGCAAACTTATCACTAATCCCTGCTTTAAAAGTACACGTTACTTACACAGATGAATGCATTGCTGTTTCACAAAATCCTCCACACTTAGGAGCCCAGGCTGCCCAGCAGATGACCAGTTTGTTTGTGTTTGCAAATTTTCACAAGCTGGAAACTTCAGCTGTGCGACAGTAAATTCAGCTGTCAGATGCTCCACAGCAAAGCAAAAATCAGGCCAATAGAAAGAAAAGGAAATCTGCTATCATTGTCTGCTCACACACACAAAAAAACCTGCAGTGATACCAGAAGCGTGCTCAGTTCCTGTAACTCCCAGGTGAGGTGGAAGAGACCATAGCATTCATATTTTGGTATCTCCTACTTTCAATACTAATTTGTTGTGAGTTACCAGGGCTTCAGTTTAAAACCCAAGTAAACGAAGCCCTTTAATAATGTTTCTACCAAATAACCTTAGACTTCAAAAGCTGCTGAAGTGTAATTTAATATCCACAGTGTTGGAGCAACCTGCTTTGATATGAAAACATCCTGTGGCATATTTTCAATCGGTGATTGATACTGCTTATAGAAAACCCATGAAAACTGCACTGGTGATCCA
>JAPSGF010000001.1:38377932-38382288 GCA_035772895.1 Perdix hodgsoniae
GTGTGTAGCTGCCACACAAATCTCTTGGAAGAGAAAGGATCTCAAGATTATCAAAAACTGAACAAACTGGACTTAGTATTTGGATGCCTTCTGCTGACATCAAGGCAACAAGTGAAAGGCCAAGTCAGATAGATGTGGATGTGTACTGTGTTGTGGGACTATTTCAGCTCAAAATGCAGAAATATGCCTTACTGATAGAAAATATAAACGTGGAAGAATACAGGCAGGATATTATCTAATTCAACGAGAATTGCCAGCATTGAGGGGAAAATTGCATGAGTCTTTTTTTAAAGAGCTTATTGATAGGGAAGTAGGGTACTGCTCCACTGAGCTTTCTGTAACATGAGTGGAAGTGATTGTTACCAGGAAAATACCTTTTCTTTTGTCACACCCTGTGATCCATAGGCAGCAAAGGACAGGGAAGCCCAAGAAATACCTCGTTGTTACTTATCAGCAGGGTAATCCTATGTTCATGTGTGGGATAATGTGTCTACTAGAAGGAAGCAGGCCTGCCAGTTTCATTAGCAGTGAGAACTAGATTTTGCCATGGCAACAGAAATCTAGAAAAGTCCTGAAAGCGCTTCCAGAACTAACTTAGGATTTCCACTACAAGAATAAATGCAGGAAAGGATTTCCTCCATGCATAACTGGTAACTGCCATATTTTTTTCTTGATTTCTGGTGCTCAATATTTAACACTTAATTTTAACATTCCCTTCAGAGATGTAAAAAAAATGAATCTTTTGTATGTGGCATCTGTGAGAAACACCTGTTTGCAATCAGTTTAGATCTTAGTTTTTCATTTCTAATGATCTGGCTCTCCTTATTCTTCATGATGGTTTCTTCAGTGCTAAGTGAATACCTTCAACTCTCTTTACATTTTTTTTTCCACTCTGATAAATTCCTTGAGAAATCATCTTTCATTCCAATATATTTCTATTCACTAATCTCTTACCAGTCCTCCAAAACCCTCCTTATAAAAGTAATGTTGTTTTGTTCCACTTCATGCTACACCCTCCTTAAAAATATCCTTCAAGGCATGAAAGGGAAACAGCTGACTATTTTTTCTTGGACTTTCCCATTCCTCAGCTGTTACCCAGGGGCTCTGACGAGGAAGAGAGGATGAGCTGGCTGCTGAGTCCTTGTCTATCGGTCCCTGATCACCACTGCTCTGGGCTTTAGACAGCTCTAGCCAGGTGAGCGTTTTCTGGCACTGCTTAAAGATGGGTGCCCCTCACACCCAGCACCATCCTGCTTTGCCTGAATACCACCAGCATCTCTCCAAGGAGCCTTCCCTCTCACGTGGGCCACTTCCTGAAGTCACTGAACTGCTTACCAAAGAACAACGTGGCAACGGAGGCATAAGATTCCCACTAGAGGTCTGCACTTTGGTAGTGTACTTGAGAAAGGTACAGCACATCATACGCAAAGCCTGTGAGGTGAAGACGTCTCCACTCATGTAAAAAAAGACAAACAAAAAGCAAAACCACAACTATAACTTAGCGCTGAAAAACTGCAAAGCACAGTGACAATATCTTTCAACATTAAATATGACTGTTACAGCATGTGTCTTTAAACAGATATCAGGGCAGCTCTTCAGCAAATACTAACAAAAAAGGAAAAGACAGTTACAGTCAATGCTGATTTTTTAAAATTTTACCTAGGGGAGTTCCCACTACTCAGAAACTGAGAAAGCATAGATTTACCAACCAAGATCT
This sequence comes from Perdix hodgsoniae, assembly GCA_035772895.1. Lineage (NCBI taxonomy): Eukaryota > Metazoa > Chordata > Aves > Galliformes > Phasianidae > Perdix > Perdix hodgsoniae. The sequence goes on from JAPSGF010000001.1 coordinate 38,379,650, forward strand.
ACTATTAAAATCCTTACTTCTGAAGAGTTTGAGTACTTCCAACTTTATTTCCTATGACTGCAATTACACACAGGTAGGCACAGGTAGGCATATTTTTTCAGAAGGAAAATGTTATCTGAATTAATGCAGTATAAACAATCACTTTTTAATAAAACCAATGCATGAAAAATGAATGCTTTTTTTTTTTATGCCATTACGTCATAAAAAATGGATTTTATTCGCAGTACTTCTAAGGAACACATTGTTACATGCTTTTAATTAGTTTCTACTTAACGTCGAGTGTTGAATTCTTACCTGTATCATACATTATATGCAGGGGAAAAAGACAGTTCACCATGTTACATAACATGACATCAGCGACATGGGCTGTTATTTAAGACTTCAACATTTTAATTTTTTTCTCATTAAAAAATTCCACCCTTCTTGTCAACGTATCACCATCATCAGAACGAGAATCAAAGTTAAAACCACTTACTCTGAAGCGTTCCCATCTAAGGTGAGGTCTTGCACAACACCTAATGACATGCACTGCCTGACAGAACTTGTGCTGGATACGAAATGCCAAAGCAGACTACTTTCCAGGTTGTCAACTTCCAGCAGCAGATATTTATTGACTAATTAAATGCTCCTGTCACATTCTTGTCTAATTGAAACTTAACGTCAGCACAATTGTAGTGCAGACTGTATTTTGGATGATGCGTTCATTTCCCTCTTTATTAGCAAAGCTAAAATTCAAAGGGTCTATGTAATGTAACGTGCATACACCGTTCAACTCAGTCAAATCATCTGAGAATAACAGCACACTTTCTGTACTCTCTTTGCATTTCTTAAAGCTGCTCGAATTATGCCAAGACTTAAATTTTCTGTGTTAGGGGTAGTTATGTAAATTCTATGAAGCTATTTATTATTACAAGCTAGGTGTAGCTTGTACCCTGGGAAAATCCAACTTGTGCCCAAAAGTATACTAGCAAAACGCCAATGCGGGAGGGATTACATTTCACTCAAGAAAATATCAACTCAACTATAACAAAAACAAACTAGAAGAATACTTCCACCAGTACCACTTAGGATCTGAGAGATTGATTTTGTCATCTAGCTTAGTCTTACTGAACCTAACAGCTTGTTTATTTTATTTGAGTTTGTTAGAAGAACCATTCCTGCACTGCATTGTTACACTGCTGCAGCTTCAGAAACATTAGGCAGCTGCCAAAAATCTGCCAGGTATTATAGAGAATATGGGGTTAAAACAAGTTAAACTTGACTAAACATCAGATCAGCATTAGGAATCCAGTTTGTGACCTATCTTCCTGCTTTGCACTTCATCCCTGAACTTCCTTATAATTTCAGCAGCTCCACAACTGTTGCTGAATAGTTGAACCCAAGTAAGAAATACCAATTTACTATTTTTGGTGAAGTAAATTATTCAATTCAGCGTGAGAACTCCAGTATTACACAGTACTTCTTCACTTGGGACACAAAAATTAAGAGGCGGAGCAACGGCTGGAAACAGAATATCCTTAGTAGAAATCAAACAAATTGGAAGCTAAAAAGAAAATATTTTGCTCTAGTTAGATCATCTAAGGAAAATTCTTTCACTTAGTACATAGATGAATTTCTTAATTAAACAGAACTTTTCACTTTACATATGGGTAACATTATTAATGAAAGTAAACAGAACTAATTATATGGGACTTTTCCTCCATTCTGATATAACATAAATATCTGAAGCTTTGAAAAAGTGAGTGGTGAGTCATGAAGAGCCTAAAACAATCTTATCACATACACAGTGTGACATTGCTAAGTAGGGCATGCACTGCAAAATGCTGGGGCTTCTAGCCTGAGAGTTTTCACATGTTTAACTTGGGTCATTATCTTTCCTTTTTTCCTTTAGAATATTAAGAATAACAGAACTGATGGAGAACACATTACAAAACAAACTGTTTCCAAAAAATCCCATGGAATTATTGCCCAGCAAGTCAACCCTCACGTTCCCCCAGTAACATACTACAGATTACATGCTTTTTGAGTAGTTCATACTACACTCTGGTTAACTTTCCATCCCCAAATAACACCCATATACAAGGCAGAAGAAATCAAAGGAAACAAAGTATGTGGCTCTTAGTAGAAATCAGTGACTGCTATACCTCCTGCACCTTTACATTTCTAAATTTGTAGTATGTAATAATCACTTAAAAAACAGACACTGACATTCAATGGATTAAAAAACCTTAATGAAAGTTATCCCCTACAAAACCCCTGCAAAAGGGAACAAAAGACTAATTAGGTTAGCATGAAGTAGGGTCTGCAACTGCACCACTGATTTAAATGGTAAAGAATATTAAATTTGATTTCTCTGCAGTTTCTTCCTAAGTTCACAATCCTTAACTGCCATATAGCTCAACAGAGCTCTTGTCTGTTTCTAACATCGTGTTTATTGGGTGAAGTATTCAGTAATTGGCCATCAGATAACATTCCAGTTTTTCAGTGTACATGTTTGAATATATGAGTGGTCCAGATGTGGCACCTCAGTTAGGAGGTGAGAATTAAGGTGTTCCTTTGATGTAAACAAAGTCAATTTATTTATAAAGGAGACTTCCCTTCCCTTCCCTTCCCTTCCCTTCCCTTCCCTTCCCTTCCCT
>JAPSGF010000001.1:38382298-38594812 GCA_035772895.1 Perdix hodgsoniae
TCCCTTCCCTTCCCTTCCCTTCCCTTCCCTTCCCTTCCCTTCCCTTCTCTTTTTTTTTCCTAATATATCAAATTAAAGAAATTTACTAAGGAACTCCTGACTTTATCAGTGACTTTTTCTCTTAGAAGGAAAAAATCTTGGCTGACTATTTTGGATAATAATGGAGAAAAATTGAAAACCTTATGCAATAAGAATTTGATTTCTAAGTGGGTAATAGGCTTTCTTTTGTGCATTGCAAATAAAAAAAAAAATCTTTGTATGAAATTCTGGGGTAATTACAGTACTAAAATGTTAGTTTCTTCTGTCCCTCAGTGTTACACAAAGGAAAATACAAGAAACTCATAAAGAAGATCTGATCTTCAACTCAAATGCTATTACTACCTGTATGACTGCTATCAGAGAGTCCTACTACCCATTCTAAAGCTCCTTCTGTACCTAATAAATGAAATAAGTTGGTTTCTTCTAAGATGTTCAGTAAAGGTCTTTACTCTATAGAGGATGGAATGAATTAATAATTGAGGGTTTTTACCTATTAGTGATAGCTAACAAAGAACTGTGCAAAATGAAGATGAAACTTTAATAAAATACGTATGGAAAACATTGCCTGCTTTTTTCAATTCTCACTTTCTCATTTTTCTTTGCCATATTTTCCACTTCAGTAGTAAGTATTTCACAAGCAAGACTTTGTCTCAAAATGTGCAAAACTTCTGACATTCTAGGAAGCAGATAAATAAGCAGCAAAATCTCCTGAGTGCATATAAGACCTGAAAGTGAAAGATTTAAAGTAGATAATCTTTTTTTCCTCTGAAGGTTACTGAGTGTATACATATAGAAAACATATATAATACACACACAGACACAAATACACTTATTTTCTATTAAGTAGGGGTAGTTTATTTGCAATGGTGACCCACCTAAGCTAGCTAAGTTTAGCTAACATTAGCTAACTGTGGTTCTTGTTCTCTGAGAACAATTTTCAGATGATAACTAAGGAACACTTTTACCATAACAAAAATAAAATGTTTTATCTTTTAATAATTTAGACATTTTTAATGATCCTGAGCCCTCAAAAGATGAAGCATCTTTATGGTCCTATGAACATATGTTATATGTCAAGAAAACTGTATTTTTATACATAATATAGCCCCATAAAAAGACTATGTTGAAAATAGCCCTAAGATAGAACAAATCAAGAAGAAGTTAGTGCATGTGTTAAGCCAGTAGAGCTAAAGCATAAAAATAATATTCTTCTGACATTGTGAATGAATGTCACTTTCATATTTTTGTTGGAAAATTTACATGGACATTTTGAAGGCAATTTGTATCTTGTGTATATCTGTTTGGCTTTTTTTTTTTTAAATTTTAATCCTTAAATACATTTATAGAACTTAGTGAAGATAGTTTTGACTACTTGTGTTGCATTTGTTCAAACAAACAGAACACCAAATGCACCATTTTTGTATGCTACTATTTATTTTGATATTTTCCTACTACCAAGATGCTCAGGTACTATGTAACTACACTGAGAAAGAAAAAAAAATGATAAATATTTTGTACAACGTGATATTTGGCCTTTCTGAGTAGCATTTGACTCTCAGATCTCAATCCATGTGCTAGGCAGCTTGGAAAGCACCCTATGAATGCAATTCAAAGCTGGATCAGAATTTTTTATTGTCAAAACCCAACAGTTGAGAAGCTGGTAAGAATCTTAAAAAATAATAATTAAAAAAAATAATCATAAAGCGTCAACTGAACTGCAAATGATGACAAATGTGCTATTTTTTGTATTACTTGTCATTGTAAATCTAAAGGTTTTGCCGCTAAAAAATACTCGAGAATTGTATCACTTGATTTTATTTATAATATTAATTACAGCCTATTTCAACCAGAAGCGCCAGCTTTTACACCAGACATATTTTTTATTTCTGCTGAAGAACATTAAGTATTCTATTTCAATTACAAATACACTGTATTTTATGACTAGCTAAATCATTAATCAAGATAAGTATGGGAAAGCTTAGGGACCTTAGTTTACTTGATGGCTGATTGCCCAGCAACCATTCCCTATAATTGTTTTCAGCAGCAGAGCAGTGTTCCTGGAGACCACAGGCTTTCACTGCGTATGTCCTTTTCCTGCCCTGGTAGAGCGGAAAACTAAAGAATCCAAACAAAACATTTACATCCAGATCTCAGATTACGTCCATGCTCAGTGTCACTGAATGCAGCTTCATCGTAGTCACTTAGCAATGCGAGATGAGGCCTCTGGTGAAGCCAAGCTTGATTGAAAGTAGTAACCCATAGCTTAAACATGACCTTTGGACTAAAGAAATTACATCTATTTGATGATCAAATGTTAAAAGTAAGTTAAAACGTAAGTAGCTAACTTTTTTTACTGAATTATTTTACACGATGGTCGGGATTGAAAGATTAATATATGTTTCAATTTACTGCGTAAAATAAGTAAATAATAAAATATTAATAGTCACAATAATCTTCCAGTCCAATGAAATATAATAATCTGTTCTTAATATAACTTTTGAAGCATGCAATTTACCTATCTACTTCAAAAATGATCACCCTCGGATACTCTCTTCACCTTCACTCTAGATCTTCATAGATCCTTTATTTTCCTGTTGAGTCCTGTCATTATCATCCTGTTGATTCTTCAAGATATATTTCCATTTCTCTCCAATTTATTCCTTTCTCCAATCCATCCATACAATGTATGACTTCACAACTGAGAAAACCCAGCATTTCCAGTACTGAGATCTCTTATATCACTCAGAAATTAGCAACCTGGATTTCAGCAGAAGCAGGCCATCCAGGGACTGCTTTTCCCAGCCTGTGTACATTCTGCAGCACAATGACCCACAGGTATCAAGCCATGTTCTTACCCTACAGTAGGAAATCTGTTTGGAGACGAAAAAGGGAGGAAGAAACTACCCATACCTAACTAGATGTCAGAATTGTAGGAAAAGACACTGAAGTAGCGAGATTTGGACATTCAGAAAAGCTCAGACTTGGGCAGTATTTCTCTGCCTTGTACAGTTTTCTCCAACCCTCTCACTTCCTAATCCTCTGCCTCACACAACATCTATGTGCTCTGTTCTCTAACCCCATTGTCAGCATCCTTTTGGGCTCAGTGCTTTTGTTTTCTTAATTTAGCTTATCGTTTAAGTTCCTCTCCCCCAAATGAAAACAGAGGAATAATCCATTAATACGACATTTGGTGGTGTCAATTTCTTTATTTGTTTTACTTGCATGTTTTATGTTTATTCTCTGCCAGGTGTCTGTTTGGATAGAGTAAAGAATATCTGCTCAGTGTATTTGTATACTTATGGGTCCCTATGGCTCACTGGTTCCTACTTGATTACATCATTACATTATAAAGATTTACCTTTATAAACATCAAAAATAGTATCATAGCAAAACACTTTAGTGAAGTGAAATATTACATACAGTTTCCTATAAAAGTAGCACTCAACAGCACTGAGTAGCAATGCAGAGACTGGATTTAGAGTGCAGTATTTTTTATTTATGCTGTAGTCATTGTCCCATTGCTAAATCCACTTGAGTTTGCCTATATGGCACCAGTACATGAACAAAACTGTAAAAAGTGCTGGCAGTATCTTGGCATTAACTGGAAGCAGGTGATCAATTTATCAGAATGGAAAATGACATATTGTTACTTGGTTACTTACTCTTTAGTGGGTAGTTACCAGATTATTAGTCCTACTATTTGATGCTTCAGAGAAGACACAAGATTTAGAAGTAAACTGTCAAGGAGTATTAGAGAATATATTTCTGGAGAGGTCATCTATTAATCCCAATCTAGCAAAATCCTATCCTTGATCATTACTTAATCTTTGCCTACTTTTAATGCTAACATATTTTTCTCAGGTAAAATATTTTTTACATTTTTCCAAAACAAATTTTAGTTTTCAGGGCTTGGATAACAATTGCATTTCATTCCTTAATGAATGCTTCAATTAAATAACATGTGAATGATTTCCCATATAAACTTAGTTGTTAACAGTTCTTTGGGATCTCTTATGCTTGAAGGCAGACAATATATGCATGTAGTATGTAATGCAGCACTCCTGATGATTTTAGAATGATAACTTGAACCCTAGTAACCAATAGCAAAATCTTTAAACATCAATTTGAGTTCACTGGAATTATCATCTGGTTTTTCAGCCTAAAATCATCACTGTAGTGAATCAGATAATTAATGTCTTATGATTAGTTAAACCATAAGATTATGACTTCTATTCCTGAGCACACTGGAAATGATATACATGACTTGTCATTTACAAATACGAATATCTTGAAGTTTAATTAAAGTATGCAAACTGTTTTGCGTAACACTGGATGAAAGGCTATAACTACAAGTTATGAGGAAAACTCCTATATTGGTATTAATATTACGAATAATATGGGACTTAACATAAGGTGGTAGTTGAAGCCAATCACACTCAGAACAAAAACTTCTACTACAGCTGAAGAATGTATCTGCCCTCATGCAGGAATTACTGTGCAAAATACCACGACCTGCGTTATACAGGAGGTCAGATTAGGTAATCACAACAGTCCTGAGCACCCTAAAATCTTGTAATATTTCAGTCTGAAAAGGAGTTAAATACAAAGCTCTGCTTGCTTCTTTCTTCAGAGTACCAACTATATGAGTGCCATTCAGCTATATAAACACGTTCATTAGGTTTTCAGTAGGCCTCCTTTATAAGGAAAGAAATTACATACTTTTGAGCTCTTGAGTGAACTACAGTGTTTTATGCCTTTAATTCAACACTCTTAGGGCTTACAGTTCATTGAAATTCAAAATCATGAGTGCAAACTGCGTTCACAAAGCAAATGTTGACCTTCCTATACAGCAAATGCCTTTTATTTATTTTTTCTTCAAAAAAAACCTAATGAAGCTGAAAGAGGTAAAAGATTCGAGCTTCCTATTAAAATAACAAATGTAATAAAATTCACATATTTCAGCATGTTGGCTACTGCTCATGAAATAAAATACTGCAGCAGAAAGAGTATATTGTTTCCACACATCGAAAATATGCAAATTAGACAAGTATTCAATATTCGCTTGAAAGCAAGAAAATGTACCAGACTACCAATGGTATTTAGGAAAGCAAACTGGTTTAACATGATTATTTGAATTTAAAAAATGGGTATGGGATTCCCCTCTTTGTTTCTTACCATATATGGTATCTGTGTAATATCCGCAGGGCAAATTATTCACTACCTTTTTTCAAGATGAAAAGCTACTGATTGGCATCAGACATCAAGAGGGATTTTGGCATTAGAATAGATTTACACTTGATGACATGTCAAAGCCTTGAAACAAAAACTACAGAATTTACTCATGAATGCCGAAGGCAAGCCACTTATTCAATACTAGCTCAATGCCCATCTTTCCAAGGATGGCATTCAACCACACCAAGAACAAAATACAGCAAACAAAACATGGTTATATTTGGAAATGAATGTGCTTGACTAGGGTGAACAAAATAACAGCCAGCATTACCTGTTGCCAGCTGTCAGTGAAGAATAAAGAACTGTAACATCCTTGTAATAAAGAGGGAAACAGAATCCAAGCTTATAATGAAAATACAGCGGTAAGTGGGATGAAGTAGGATCAGCAGCACTATGTGTGGGCATGATAACTCCCACTCGGAGACTGCTGTTCCTCTAGCAAATGTGCTCTCACTTTTCCCTTCCCACTAAAACTTGAAAAGAGAAGAAATAATTAAGAGGAGGAACGAGGTTGTTGCTGTTCGATAGGGTAGATATGTATAAGAACATATGACATAAAGCTATACTTTGCTATTTCTCTTTCACTCTCCGCTATGGTAATTTAAAAAATGGTTTCATTATTTCTATTACTATCTAGTGCCTGTAAAAAATTATTACTGGTGGCAACAAGATCACAATTATTTTGACACAGCCAGTTTAGCAAACTGCTACAGTCTGCTGACTTCATGCTAACAGAATGAAAACAGAGGTATCTTCACTTCAATAATGGACGGTGGGAAAGATCATCTAAATAGCTTTGGTATGAATAACCTGAGAGCAATGACAAGCACATGTATGATACAAGGAATAATCAGAAAGAAAACTGAGAAGCAGAAGGGAACACTTAGGCATCTATGCCATATCCCAATGGAAGTGGAAAATTATATAATTTTACTAAAATTATTGTATAACTTTGTCCTTCTAGAGATCTGCTCAAGTCATACTGTGCATACAAAGAGAAAAGTTTTCTCTTCCGATATATTGAGAGTTGCAAGTGTAGCTGGTATGAAATACCCCCCAATTTTAAGCAAATGAAAGGAATATTTCACATAAAATCTGAGATAAATCAGAAAAGAATGAGAAAAGTTGGTAGCTACTTTTTCCTTATGACAACAGATTCAAAGTATAAACACTTTTTTTTTCCAGAATCCTTCAATTATATTTTGACTCTCAGTTAGCAACAAAGCAATTTCTGACCCATATTGTGATAGTCTGCTTGCTATTGACACTGTCAAGCTAGACTTGATCAATGAAACTATGCTTATTTCTAATGTTTTCATTAGGAGTTTGACAAGAGTACAGTTTGGTCTTCAATTTTGATATGCTGTAATGATTGCACTGAGAGGGATACCTACGTGCTCTTAGAAGAAAAAGACAATTTCACAATGTATTTTCAAATTCTGCACATTTGCATAAAATATTCAGTACCTATACGTTAACATAGTTTACTGCTTATTTTGAGCATCTTCAATGGGAATACATAGTGTAAATTACGTAAAAAAAATAATTCTACTGTCAATTATATTGTGTGAGAATGTTTAGCAAAATGACCTAATAATATTCACAGCCTATCATGATTCAACTTTTCTGATGAAGATAATAGAAAGTGTCAGCCTGAAGTAGCCATTCAATTTCAAATGCAGCCCGTTTCTATAAGGTAGATAAAAATAGGAGCTGAAATCCTTGGAAATATGGTCCAATTTGTAGATACTAATCACTTCAAGAAAAGTGACTCAAAGTATCCCATCTCCTCCTTGGGTCTCTACCACGAGACAGTGAAAGAAATATTTCCTCTTCAAAAAGCATCATACATTTCACATAAGGTGCTGACTTCAGATCAATCATAGACAAAACATAGTGCACAGTGTCTATGGCATCTATAAAAAATATTCTGGGTCTGTATTATGGCGCAGGCTACATCTAAATCCACGCAGAAGGAAAAGCCATGATGCATCAGCAAGTCATTTCAGTAGGAAGACTGAAATTCACTGCTGACAAGAAAAGAGTCAACTGATAAACTCATATGACTGGGGAGACAGAAGAAGTGCAGCACCTTTCTTAAAATCTGACCATGTATTATTGGCAAGTCATAATTCAGTGAGAAAAGTCCCTATTTTGAATTCCTGATGTTTCAACTTCTTTACTACAGTAATACTGGAGGCTGATGAGCGCAGTCTCGTTGATGGTAATGGGAAAGTTAGAGATGGAGATCCACACTTGGTGAAAGCTGCATTTCTGAAGTGTCTGCCTTAATTCTTGTAGCATAAATCTACCAAATTAAAGCAAAAACAAAACAAAACAAAAAACAACAAGGCTCTTCCTACTTGTAAAAACAAATCACTACTTAACTCCTTAATATAAGCAGTTTTGAAGCCAATTTTCAACCTTTAAAAAAATTAATAAAGAAAATTAAATTTATAGACACGTGAACTAAGTTCAAAAGTCATTTCTACTCTGTATAATTTTAAAAGCTTATTTTAAAATATGTTGGTCTATGTAAACCGGGAATTTAAGTAAATTTATTCAGAAGATGGCTTTTTGACAACATATTTTGGGCATAATATATGCAAAAGCCAAACCTAATGTTCATATTAGGCAAAATAAGGCTGCATCAGTTCAAAGTAACTGTCTTAACTGCTTTTATGCACTTATTCGTACACTCAGCACTACTTTCTTCTACTCTACCAAAAACTGCTCACAATTCTTGTTTCTGTTTCCATCACCTCTCCACTTCTAAGTAAAAAGGATAACACAATTATTGTAAACACAAATTTAATTAATTTTGTCTTGTCTAACACAGGATGTGAGGTAGAAGGTTTTCCTCCTGTGATTGTGGAGGAATAAAAGGTAGTCATCATTTTGTAATGGGAATCTTGCTACAAAGATCATAGTACGTGACTTTCTTTCATCACTGAGTTTTCAGTCTTTCAGATGTCTTTGACAGGTCTATCTAAAGTGAGAGTCTAAACTTAACTTCTAATGTACGCCTACATTTTGGCAAAAACTGGCAGGACTAATAAAAGAGACCAAAAATGTCACAGAAACCCTACACCTGACCTATAATTTCTCACTAATTATTCCACACTCTTTCTCGTACTGACAGTATAAGTTATTCTCTTTTATTTAATCAGATTTCTCTCTTTTGAAGGGCAGATGTTTCCCTATTAATATGGCAGGATGTCTTTGTTTCCTCACCAAATGTAGAGACAAATGATTACTACAATAAACTCTGGCAGTTTGCCTTGCAGTTCCTTGGTGGAGACAAGTAAAATTGTTTCGTGAAGTATTTAAATGTTTCAAAATCCAGAAAAACCCCATCAGACCTATCAATTCATCTGTAAAAGGAAAAGTAGACTGATATTCAATCCAAAGGTTAGCAAAAGTGTTCTAAAAACTGATTGCAATGACACTTGTGCTCTACAAAGTTCCCTTATCAATTTAAGTAGTGATGGAATAACACCAGGAGGCAAAACAAATCTTTTGTTACTAAGAAATTCTGATTTACAGATGTGGCTGAAATAGCTTGGAGGACTTTTGTAGTGATATAGCAGGATTTAATACATACTGCACTGAAAAGTGAATAAGGCAATCTTGATGATGCTGAGTCACCTAGAAGCCACAGCTTTGGAAAAAAGCCCCCAAGATACAAGCATTAGCTTCTAGTGACATAATGTAGTAAAAAATAATACGTCAAAAGGAGGGAGAAAGAAGAGATCCTTTCCCTTGGCAAGCGGACCCCATCAAACCGAAATACACAGCTGTTGTTACCGAGCAGTGTTCTCCCAGTGCAGAGAACCTTACAGATGACACATGAAAAGGAAACATTCAAAGCTAGAATGGACAAGGACTGATGAAAATTTTTGACAGAACTGAAAGATACATCCTTGAGAGGCAGTGTTAGAGAGGGAGAGATATAAGCCTGTTATGACTTACAATGAAATCTACCTTCTCTGCTTACACATCCTACTGAGGAATTCAGTGAAGACTGTAATTACAGTTGAGATACGATGCATCAGAAAATGTAATGCTGACTGCAGGCTAGCCACAAAAGGCAGATCAATTCTAGAACTTACTGAAGGTGAAAACTAAATTAGTTAATGGCAGGGTATAAATAAGATTACTTCCCCAAACTTACTAAGCTTACACTTTAAAACATCTGTTGATATGGCAGTAGACCCCAGCAAGAAAGAGGACAGTCTGGGATTCCTTTCATGGAAAAAGAACTAATGCAGATTTGGATTGCAAGGAAAGCTGTAGAGATGCAATTTGTCTGTGATGAATGTCACGCTGGTGAAGCTGATTAATAGAATGAAATGTCAGAGAAAACTTTTTTTTGCTAGAGAAAGATACCTAAAAGAAATGCAGAATGAGATAGAAGACAGTAAGGGCACCAAACACAAATTCAAGGAGGAACTGGTTTCTCCTCTCTGCATTTTGGGATCCTCTCATTTAGAAAAATACTCAAAATTATGTTAAAGCAAGTGTGACTGTGGTTTGTAAAATGCTTTGTCGTCTAGACTCAACACAAGACATTTTTAGGAAGGAAGCAACAGAGTTTTTCTGCATGTGATGCCATATTACTTCTCTAGTTAATTCCCTAGTATACTTCTCCAGTAAATTCCCATAAACTCTAGAAATCTGCTCAGTCTCTACAGACTTTCAGCTGATTTTACATATGAAAAATATTCAGTATACAGATTTATTTCTTTTACTGTGTCATCTGTATCACATTACTTGGATGTCACTCTAACTGGGAGAAAATATCGTTCTCTCTACCACTTTCAATATACTTGTCAAGCCAACCAGTTATTTCCCGCTTGCCCAGTAAAGGAATTACTAGCCATTATGAAACTCAATGCTAATCCATTATCTGTTTGGAACAGTACAGGTGAAAATATAGCATTCAAAGCATTCTAGAACACGTATATGTAATAACTATAAAGTTAAATACAATAACTCCAAAAGACAGAATTTGTTTTCTCTGCCACTTACTGAATACACAGTCATTTCTTAACACTTAAATGGCAATGATTACTGAAATTACTGAATTTCTTCAAGACCACAGTATATTTTTTTCCTTTAAGAAAATGCCCTACAAGTAAACATTTTTTCAAAGGAATATTTAAATAAAACCAAAACTGTACTCCATAAGAGTACAGATTCAGATTTACTGCAATTCTCTTCTAACATAGAAAGGTGGATAGCAAATTGGATTTCAGAGTAAATTCTCCATATAAAATACAGAAGTATTTCACCAGTTTTCTCTGAAATTACAGTACTAAGAATTGACACTGGAGAATACATCATCCTACCTACTTTGATGTCATTTATACATTCAAATTTTCAATATATTTGTTGTAAAAACTGTCATAATCACTTGAGATTCCCAGATCTATTAATTGTGTACTGGAGACTGTCATGTGCAAGATATCCCAATTCTTGGTAAGTATAAAATTGCTAAAGTGCTTCATCCTACAAATTATTTAATGCACAGTTTAGTTGCTTGGTAAAACAATGCTACTTGTGTAGCAAACGATGAACCATTTACATGCCTGGGGGTCTCACAGGGGTAAATCCTTTTGTCCTATTTCTGAGAACTGCAAAATAAGAAATGGTATATTTGGATGTAAAAGAGCATTTTTATAGTTCCTATCTGAGTAAAAGAGATTTGAAAGACTGTATTTTATGTTTTGAAGAGATTGTTCTAAGTGTATTATAACCATCTAATACAGAAGTATATTGTATTGAAGGGTAAAAGGAGAAAGGTAAATAAAATATTTGTATTCAGTAAGTCACACTTTTCTAACACATTGTGCTTCTCTGCTTGTGACAACCTAAAAATCCCCAACATTAGAGACTCCTTTATGACTCCTCTCCTAACACACAACTCAGTCTTTGTGTATGCTACTAAAGCAACACCTGCTACAATTCACTGTGGGAAAACCATTGCAATACTCTTTGTGAAAGATATCATGGCAAGAGCCCTTGAACTATAAACAATGCTAATACCAGTGTTAACTAACTATTGTTACGGGAATGTTTTTCAACTACACGTTTTAGAGCTACGCTCAACTTTACCTGATCATTAGGTTCAATGTTTTAAGTAAATCTAACTAAATTTTTGAAAATCTACTTAGATTTATGTAAGTAATTAAGTACGTACAGTCATATTAATCTAACGGGAGTCACCATATAAATAAGTATTACTACAACCAACTTGTTCACAACAGCACCTTTCTGTACAGAAAGGTATTGTGAATAGTATTCATACAATGCATTCATTGATTATATATGTGTTACCTCAAATTTTCTTCTGCCATTTACAACAGTTGGGTCATGTTAGCAAAAATGGTGTCACTGCCAGTGACCAAGACTAATACATGCTGAGTCACATTGTCATTAAACATCCTGTAGGAAACACACATCAAAATTAACACAGCTCATAAGCAAGGAAAAGAAGAATGATTTTGAGTAGCATCAAAAGGTACATGTTAGTAAGAAGAATGTAAACTTTTGCTGCATAGATATGTGATTAGAAACAGGTTTTTTAAAAAACGAAATAAAATCCAAGATTTGTTCTCGGTTAAAAAGAGAGCTACAGCCCATAAAACACCAAATTAAACACTTCTAAAATCAACTAGTAGATGAACGTTCCCCCAACTTTGGGAAGAGTCTTAGATACAGAAATAATTAACGGGTCAATTATTAAACTCTGTGTACCTTGTAATTTTCTACTTTAAAATATGTTATTAATTTGCACTGCCTTTCGTGGCATTCAATTTACGTTAGTATACTTACACTGATATATTTTAACAAGATGATTATGTCAAAGGTTATCATCAACAGTTCATAACAAAAAGTTACGCTCAAAAACCCAACTTATTATTTATAGTTTAGACTGCATAATAAAGTACTAGCAACACAAAATGTTAATTAATTTCTAATTCTCTATTCTTTTATTTAGATTTCATGAAGGTTGATTGGACTTGATCCATCATTTTACGGAAAATTAATTATTTCAAATACATGCACCACTTTATGCAACCTGCCTGATTTGCATTGAGGAAAATTCAGCAGAAGTAATTGAGGCACAAGCAAATACTGGCACTGACTGAACTCAATTTTCATTCCAAATTTCTGCAAAATCCCAAGACACAACAATATCAGATGCAGGGGGAAAACAAACAAAAGCAATGTGTAAAGGGAACATGAAGAGAGAATATTACAAGAATCAGAGAACAAAGGGATTGCAAAACTATTTTAGTGCCATAGATGAACAGTGAGGGCCTCATTCAGGCAAGGTGGAATAAGATATCATATGGCATCCTGACAATTGATGTCTTCATTTAAATGTAAGAATTTACATTCTAATTAGAAAGAATTTACATCTTAATCAGAGGCAGCTGTATTATCTTGTTACTGTTTTTTTCAAAGGTAATGAACTAAAGTACTGCTGTGCTTTTTCAACCAGAAACTAAATAGACAGCATACAGTGTTATTTTATAGCCTACCTGCTGTAAGCTGTTATTAATATTTTCAAAGACTAAATTCCAACAAAATCTTTTAAAATAAAAATTGTATTTGACATTGCTCGAATGATACTATAAAGACTTATTTAAAATATTTAACCACTACCCTCTGTAACTTATATTTTTAAGTATATATACTTAGAAAGGTATCATTAATATAGCACTGGTGAAGCAAACTTACATTTTAGGTTTCAACTAATACACTTTAGTATTGGGAGAAGAAGTATTTGGAAAATTTCTATTAACACAACAGTTCCATAGATATGTCTACATGCTGTTTGTGCAATAGGTAAGGAAAAATCAGTTAAATAGGACCATTTTGTAACTCATACAGATGCTGACTCTTAACTGAGGCTAACCTGAAATATTTGAGATGCTAGTTTTAAGGGCTGAGCCCTGCCAAAGATCACACAGCCGCTTTTAGAGACATTCTTCTGACTCATGAAATCATGAATTACACGTTCAAACCAAGTATCGATTTTTTGGCTCATCCATGATTACAAGAGGTTTGATATCAGTATGCCATATACAAATCCTGTTAGAGAACTTTATATGAGATTGCAGTAAGAAGTAAAGACATAATTTCTTCCTATGAAGAAATTAGACGTGGCCTGAGAAACTCCTAGTTTAGTTTTTAGCTCTGGAAAAGCTAACTCTGGAATTTTTTTTTCTTACTATCACTTTGTGTCCCCACAGTTGTAACATGTCTCTCTCTCAGCTTTACATCTACTCAGAATGGAAATGTCCTCGGGACAAAATCATTTTATTGCTACATACTGCACAGCATTACTTCCATAAAGAGTACTGAATTAGGTTGAAAGGTCTTTCATCATACTTTTCCTTTGAACTAGGGAAATGCTATGCACACTTTCAAGCATCTTCTATTACAACAAAAAATAAAGTAAAAAAAGCTCCAACTTGGAATCTTCCATCAAGTTGAAAAAGCAGGTAGTAAGTAGTAAAACAACTTATTCCATTCCTCATGGGTCAAATTAGTTTGCACTAGCCAGAAAGACTCAAATCCTAAAGTGAACATTGCATTGGCAGAATGTTGAAATTCTTGATATGCTGACATAGCATTCAGCTGGAACGTGGAAAAGACCCATTTTTCTCCAAATATGCACCAAGTCTATCTGTATCAAATCGCAGGATGGTAAACTTGCTGTACATTCTTCAGTAAAAGCAAACTTCCAATACCTGCACATACATGCTGTTTGAATCGAGTCCATCAGAATCTGGCATTTAAGGTCAAAGAAAGCACAGACTGATGGACTGTTTTCCTTCCCCTCTGTCTCCCCCCACCCCTTCTTTTTTTCCCCTCATAGAATTACAGAACTATTTCAGTTGGAAGAGACCTTTAAAGGCCGTCTGGTTTGACTTCTCTGCAATGAACAGGGAGACCTACAGCTCGGTCAGGTTGCTCAGAGCCCCATCCAGCCTGACCTGGAATGTCTCCAGGGATGGGGCCCCACTTACTGCTTGTGGTGGTGATGTATCACTATTTGTGGCTTCACCGTGATTACAGATCAAATTCACATGACATCATCACTAATTATTGAAGAGATAAGCTTAAGAAACTGAGGATATTAGAATAAAAATCAGAGAACCTCCTGTACAATCCAGAACATATTAAATATCAAAGATATACCAAAAAGTTTGGCTTTTATTGATCTTCATGGCTAGGAGAAGAGACTCTTGAAAACCCACCTATAATTTCTGCCAGATGAACCCAAATAAATTCACAGCCCGTGGGAGGTAAAGCAGTTAAAGCACACTAACTGGTCTCCGAGGAACTTTCTGATTCCCTTTCCGAACTGTGGAGAGACAGCACCACTTACACAAGCAATGAAACAACCTCTTCCCCACCATTTGGTAATGCTACAAGTTTACAGCAAAACAGCTAATATCACATGATAATCAGAAATGGAAAGATATCTGACAAAATGATCAGCACGGCCTTCTGTTACCATTTAGATTACTGTTTGCATTTACACAACTGCTTTACGTGCACAGCTCTAATCTTGCCCTCTTTCAAATTAATGGCTCATAGTTTTTACTGAAAGACCTTGGTTTCCACTACCTTCACTTAGTGCCACACACATCATGTATTGTTTTCTGACACTCAATTTAAATTTTTGAGTATCATTCCCTTCCTAAAATAGCACTTTATTCCACTCCATCCTAAAACTAAGCTTCTGTTGTTTTTACAAATATGGTATTATTACGTGGACCCAGAAATCCAACTCTGTATATAGCAAATGACAGCTTAATAATTCCTTTTCTGAAATAAAATCCTTATGAAACTGTTTCTTTTATTTAACCATCTTTTAAAATTTCATCTTACGTGTATTTTGCAATTTAATGATTCATCACTGCCAGCCTTTTTTCCATAGGTATAGAAACAAGAAGATCTTTTGTTTCTATCTATAGTTATGATACCAGTAAATTTGTAAAACACAAAATTTCACCATGGTACTTCTTTTTTTTGAAACACATTTTTCCCCTTTGAGCAACGCTGTTTCAAATACACTCCTCTGAGGGAAGCATAAAAACATGAATATGATACAGCTGCTCTCTACCCACCCTCTTTCTGCTCACAATTTTTTTTTTCCTCAACTGTATGGGAGTGTTTTTGGTATTGCAGCATGATTTGTCTGTTCTTCTGTTTAAACATGAGTATCTGTCTATGATTACCTCCACAGTAAAAGTTCTCTCTTCATTACTAGATTTTTTGCAATCAATAATAATTTGCTTTTCAGGAAGTTCTGAAGGAGATTTTTTCACCACACTAATGATTTCAGACCTCCTGGAGGACGAAGGGCTACAAGCAACAAACTTGATTATCTTCAGATTGGTCCTACGGATTGCATCCAGTCTGGATCTCTGAAGATTTTCAAATGGAACAGATCAGCACCCGAATCCTTCTAAAAGAGGAGCTACAGGAAGACTTCTCACAGAGGTAAGATACTGCAGACCCCAGCAGTGGGTACCAGCTTGTATTAGAAGTCAAGGTAGAGTTCCTTCCTACTGCCCTACTACATATGAACAAGTAGAAAAGCTAAGTGACATTAAAAGTATTCTCAGCTGTAATTAAAAGAAAAAAAAAACAACAACACAAATTCAGGCATATCTCCTTTCCATGTTTGCCCATCTGCATAAGAAGTTCTTAAAACTGGAAAAAAATCACTTACTGCTTCCCATGTAAATTTGAAGAGTGTTAGTACAGAAGTATGTAACTCATGGGGACACAGATTCTCACCCCTTTCAACAGACTCTGATTTATTTCCATGATCTTTCACTAATTAAAAAAAAATCAACTACATTACTAAAATTAATTGTATTTACAATTCTTCAGAGGATAGAATAACATCTCTATTTTGGGGCTGGAGGGTTATTTTTCAATTTAAGGCTTACTTTCCATTTGAAATGATTAAATAATACTAGAATTTATACATTATTTAATAATAATGCTGTAACTTTGTTTTTAAAATAGATATTCACTTTGCCACTACAACTACAATAAAAAGGGTATTCTCTCAACAAATGACTGGAAGTTGACAAGCAATGAAAAGTAATCCATGACTGCTTAAGAATGAAGATCATTGTTTTTCCATAATGATGTGACTGGCTAAAAGATTGCTTTACAGCAAAAAAAATAGGTTGAAATTCAATATTCCAAAATATTACTATCCTATTATGATGAGGTAATCATGAATTTGAATACAATTTCTTGATACAATTTGTTTTCTACTCCCACAAGTTCAGCCTCACTATTACATGTGCATTTATGATGTTATAACTCATATTCATGTTTTCTTCCTTGCAGTGCATCCTATTACAATCACTTCTCCAATGCTTCCCTTTTACATTAAACAAAAGTTACTCTTAAAAGACAGTGTCTTGTAGAGCTAACTAAAAGTAAAAGACTGAATCTTTTATTTACACAGTTGTAGAAACTACTGAGTAGTCCACCACTCTGGCACATAATATTTTTTGAGAAAGATTATAGTCCTAGGTCTCAAGTTGGTATTATAAAAGCAGAATGTATGTAATGTGCAACATTTTGAACATGGGATTAAATCTGGGATTAATCTAGATTTACATTTAAATTAACTTTAACATCAGCAGGAGTCCTGTGGTTAATTCTGGGTGCACAGGCAGGGGGGTAGATTGAGGCCAGCTGAGAGTGAATCAGTGTGATTCTTATCTTAAAGTCAGGTTTTGTTGAGAATATCTAATTTATTTATCGGCACCAGCTATTTAACCTGCACTCCAGCCACTTTGCTGAAGCATCAGTTATCTCAGGTAACTAACAAGCAGCATAGGATCCTCAAAGATTTTAATACACGGAAGGTTTTTAGTGATTCCCTGATCTGGTCTGCAATTGACTTCTGTGGCTGGCATGTGAACCAGGACCAAAGCAAGTTGTAGCAAATGCTTTTTCAGTAAGGGTTTCATGAAGTTTGCATTTCTGCCTAGCAAAGAGGGAAAAAGCAGTAGAGAAGTTCCCAAGTATTAATCTTGAAATAGGTCTAATTGCCATTTTTACTCAAGACTTGCATGTACAACCACAAGAATTGTCTGTAATTCATGCTGAAGGAGAGAATACTGTGTGAATACTCCCTCAGTAGGTCTATGGATTTTAATAAGAGACTTTATGGGGAACACATAAGCGGTACCAAGGAAAACAGGACTAAGCAAAGGGAAAATGTTTGTTGTTCAGTTAGCCAAAAACTCAAATAGGAAATGGGATTTTTCAGGGAGTGATTTAAGATTCAGTCTAACGGACTTTGTTTTCCCAATCACCATATCACAATCAATTAATTAGCCTTTAATTTGCAGCAGTGATCAGAATATCTTTATACTTCTTTTCATGCATGCTACATATGTGTGTACATCTTTTCATGCATTCTACTAAAAGCCCTGTATCTTCTAGCACAAGAAACAGAAAATATTAACAGAAGAGTATTTGTTTTACAGATCTTGGGAGGGGGTGGAGGGGAAGAGTAGTTGTATGAATCCTCCATAAAGACTGGGAGAGAGATTACACATGTAGAAGTTTTTTAGATCCACAAACACACTGGAAGTTTACTACCTATTTCAGTGGAAGCTCATGACATCTACCTTAAATGATGATCACTGACTGATTAACTATCTTTTTGTCCATTTTGGCAGTGACACAGTTAAGAAGAAGTAAAAATACACAGCAGCTGATATACAAAGTTGAAAAAACAGTTGAGTGAAATAGATATTTAATGAAGCCGCAGAAAGGAGAGAAGTGGCATATTACTATATTACATTATTTCAAATGATTTGTTGTGTTTGATATTTCCAAACTCACACTAAATAGATAACTACTTAATTATTAAGTTACCCCTTTTAAAATTCATTTCTTAGTTTCTCCAGTATCCCCAGCAATTTTTCAATTTATTCCACTTGGTAAGTTGTTGCTTTTTTGTTGTTGTTCTTTCTGTCTGCTTCTTCCCACTCTGTTTACAGTGTTTTAAATAATTGGCTTTGGTTTTGAATATATTTAAGCACTCTTTTAGTTCATATGAATGACTCCAACTCATTTTAACACACTATTGATAATACACTTGTTGTAGCTATACTCTGACTTAGTTCCTGTCTTCGTTGCTTGTTAACACAATAAAATGGTTTCTGACAGGGAAGAATAAGATTTACATTTAATTTTTACATTTACTGCTGCTGCCTTCTAGTAATTGCACTTTGAGGGTCCCACTTAATGCTGAATTACTTCACCTCATTACAAAAAAAAATGCTTGGTCCAAAATGGTGGCACATCTACTACTGAAGCTATTCTGTGCACCTTCTGTCCAGGTTGTGTCTGCCAAAACACCGTACTAAGCAGCTCAGACTGTGAAATAAATACAATTTGTTGTTTTCAAGCAAAATATTTTTTAAGACTGAGATGCTATTTTTTTTTTCAGAAACTATTTAAGAACTATTGAGAAGACCGGAGCTGTTTATCTGTGGTGTCTGTCACCTCAACTGTCATATTTCAGAATACTCTAAAACTGCCTCACATTTGAGCCGAGACCTAAAACACATCTATCCTAAATACAGTGAAGGGCTCAGTTACTTACGAGAGCTCACTATTTACTCTGTGCTGGACCCAGTCGAAGGGTTGACTATGTGAGTGGAAGCTGGCAGTGGGCACAAATGACCGTCTGAACTGTCTCAGGAACAAACTTTGTATTTGCTGTTTGAATTCATGCGTGGACATACTGCTTATTACAGATCAAACATGACATATGTCAGGTAGATCTAATGCATGATCGTACTCCATCTTCTTTTCTTAATTGATACAGATCCGATCCTTTACTATGGATTTTTTTTCTAAATTACATCCAAATGCCTGAAACCAAATATGCAGGATGTATAAGAAATACAATATTAATTAGTTCCTACTGATTCAGTCAAAACAAAATAGAGCTTATTTTCTAAAAGGTAATGATGTAGCCTGAAATTTTAGAATTTACTAAAAGTCACTGCACTGTGCCATCCTTCAGAGTAAATGGACTGCTAAATTCTTTCTTGACGTCACTGCTGAATCAGCCAAAAAAAACCCTGAATCCCTTCTAGGTCACGGACTCAAATGGCTCACTGAATACACTGCATCAGTGGAAGTTAATTTTGACCTGAGTCATTCAGGACACGGGGAAACATTTACTGAGGAAAAAAATATTCACTATACAAGCTAGCATAGTTACACAATTAATCAAATACTTTGGAGATGATCATGTTATAGAGCACATAAAGAAAAAAAAAAGTGGTTAACTTTACCTATATAATTCCTTACAATACTACTAACAATAACAATTAACTAAGATAATATTTTTAAATTGGACTATCTGTTAAGAATTAGAAAGCAAAATTTAGATCAGAAACTTTTAAAAAGTAAACATTGCTGACAACAAAAACAACTTTTTAAAATTCATCATATACCTTCATATTACGGTGCTTATTTAAGCTTTCCTCTGCCAGTTACCATTGTCAAAATATACAGCAGTACTTAATAAGACAAGACTAGACTTAACTATTGACTTTCATAATGAAACACGAAGATAAAAATGAGGCTTGGTGTAATTTATAAGAGAGAAAATGATGTACTAAAAGCAAGACACTAAATCAATTTTAAACACCAAACACAATTTATGCCTGACTTTAAAACTCATCCTCAAAACATTAATCTAGACAAAGGCCAGAAACTGAATGAGGCATAATTTGTGAAACTGATACCTTTCATCACAACCTCTAGCTGAAAAGGTCATTAGATATATTATATCTAAGTGAGCAGCTTATCCCTGCTTCATTACTGATAATTAAGGCAAGTAATATTTTCTTGACAGTAATGTGTCCAGTAAGAGATATCGTCTAGTTTGCATAAACTAGACATTAATTACCAGAATAGTATCAGAGATAAAAAAAATTAAGTACCTGTGTAACATCATTTCATTATTTTTTCTTCATTTCCTTAAAGAATTAGCAGGCTCAGAAACATAATGAGCATATTAAGAAATCCATTTCCGAGCATTTATTCAAATCCTTAATACACATTACACAAATGTATTTTTTATATATACATAAACAGAAATGAAGGCACTTTGGAATATAACCATTATTTGAATATTTTGTAATCTTGCTTTACTAGAGCAAAATTTGTGGGTGAAGCACAGTGATTAAATAACAGGTTTGTATTTAGACTTCATTTCAAATGTTAAGACCTTCATATAGAAAAACTCACAAATGACTCCAAGACCTCTGTCCTGCTTCACCCTATTTGCATAAATGGTAGTTCTGTTATACAGAATAGGCTACGCATGTCCATGTGACAATGACAAATTTGTCACTTAGCTCACAGCCTATTAAATAGTTTTCATTTCTCAGTTGAAGTGTCGCTCAGCAATTTTAGAAGCTATGTCGAACAACATTTGGAAAAGAGAAAAAAGAAAGGTTCTAATAAACTAAGGTATGTCATCTATTTCACTTCACCCTACCTATAGACAAATGTTACCTACAGAGATTTTTCCCTCAGTCATAACAACAGCTATAAAGGCTGTTGCCAATCCATGCCATACAGGAGTCATAAAATGGAATCCTAACCTCTTTTGTTTCTCTCAATTTCATATCCCTTAAAATAAAAATGTACATTTTACAATAAATTTTGAGGAAGTTGCCCTATGAGCAAACACATTATGGGTGTTTACAGCAATATTTATCACAAAGCATCATTAATTTAGAAATGGTCCTCGAGTCCCTTGTTGGATAAAAAATGAAGTACACCTTCCCAAAGCAGAGGAGAATACTAAAGTGAATACATGGCAGAAATGTGAAAGCAGTTGTAGGTGCCAACTCTGTCACTCTCAGGAATGGGGCTCACACAGGTGGATACCATCTGCAGGACTTATGTTCTGGTAGAGGAAGACCTCTTTCTCATTGACAGTTCCACCTATGTGGGCTGATACCACAGCCAATAACAGCTTGCACAAATCTCTAAGGTGATTAAGAAAATTGCCACCAAAAGAAAGAACATTAACCTAGGAGATATTTGCCCTTTCCGAGGTAGAGATCAAGCACTGGTGGTGCTGCTTATGAAACAGTTGTGAAACTTGCCTGAAGTTTATGACAATACATGGAGTTACCAATGGTCTGTGTTGACGTCAGCCCATTCAGTGGAGCAGTCACAACTCCGCGCAGAGAGCCATAGAGCTCTGCCTCTACAAGTGGCTGCTACAGTCTCTCACATGATTCAGTTTCTGCGTACAGATTAATTAAAAGTCCAACAGAGACGTAATGAAGGTAAATGACATATTTAAAGAGAAAATGCACTTAAAATGGAAAATACTGCCATTTCAACCTCAAACAAAAGTATTGGCTCTCTCTCTGAAAACAGGCTGTATTAATCTATGCAATACTGCTTAACTTTCTTGTGGCAGGAATCAAAGCAGCACTTTCCATGGCAGATGGCCAGGAGATTTTTTTTGCCTTTTCTTTTGGCATGGCCTGGTTACCTGCAAGCTCAATTATGCAAGGCATTAGGCACAAGAAGGAATGGCTATTAAACAGCATTAATTGCAAGAGCATTCTAACTACATAGATCTACTTGTGCTGACTTCTACCTGTCATTGCCAATTTCTTTGGCTCTTAAAAGACTGGCTGGAGTCAATGAAAAGACCAAGGTGAGAAGTCTTAGGGAATGGTATGTAAAGCTAAATCAGCTTTGCATTTTTATAATCTGATTTTACAAGACAGCAAGTTGACCATACCTGCAATCAACAGTAAATTAGTGACATAGGTTCTTCTGAAACACTCATGTCATAAGATACTTTTGCTTGACTACTCTAAACTTGTTTAGAATCACAGTAAAATAGTGATCGTCTCTTATTAAAATTGACCTCTAACAGTTCGATAAAACCCCAGAGAACTGTAATATATCAAAGACTGAGAATCTACACAGAAGCAAATACGCTGTTTTAACACTCCAGTAGTGGAAAATTTCCTCATTCTTTCTAGTTTCTGACACAGAACATGTGACACCAGTCATTGGCACCTGACAGACAAAACTAATTGATACTTCTTTTATTCCACATATACTGAATGCACACCTGAAGAAGTTCTTGATCAGCCTTCAAAAACTTTCTAAAATAGTAGCAGAACTTATAAAGTGAAAATAGTTCTGCCGAGTTAGTGACATGCAAACATTTCTCACTGATGTCAGTAGGATTATGGAATATCAAGTATGGTGCTGCAGATGGCTATTTATTTATAAATAATAGCTGTATTTCATAATGAATTATTCATATGTTGTATAATATCAACAAAAATAACTTGCATGTATCTCCTGAAACATTTGCTGTTTTCACTGCTATTACAAATTATGACTTTACACATCTGCTTTCACTCTGTATTTTGATTATAAGATGATCTGAGTAAAAACATAAAGTAACCTTCTGTGCCACATTTGTAGAATCAGTATGCTTTAACAGATCACGAAAGCCATCACTCAAAATTTCTCTGCAATGGCTTCAGCAAGTGCTTCTTTGGAACGTGGGTACAAAATAGCTACGTTTCTGCCACGGAAGAAGTAGTACAAAGCAAAGCCTGTCCACATTCATTTCAGTGTACAGTTTTGTGTACCTCTGCATGAAGAGGATACAGGCCATACGTACATTTTAGAAATGCGGCTTTTGTATGAATTTCACTGGATTACAACTGGCCCATCCTAACTACATTTTATAGCAGACACTGAGATAACAAAGCAAGCATCAGTCAGTCTCATTTAAATATCCAGTCCTTAACAAACTTCTGATCATAAACTGACCCTGGAAAAGCTGTGAAGCTGGAGTTCTTAACAAAATGAGTAATCATCTTGTTATAATTTATACAGACAGTTTAATTTGGTTACTCTGCTTGATGTGATCATATCATGTAATTCTACCACAGTGAATTGCTCATTTTATTAACATTTTATAGTTCTTACTTTTCTTCTATTTTTGATCTGGTAACAGTGATAACAGTGATAACAGCTACCTCTAATATGTTATTTTTCTAAGAGTAGGAGCAATAGGTATAATGTGATATTTTTTTCAAATAAGACAAGCAATTTCAGAAGCCTTTAGACTCTCAGGATATATTAAAGGTGTAAACTTATACTGACAAATCCTCCCAAGAAATCTGGTTTTCACAGCTTCCCTCAGTTTAAGAGAAGTTAGCATTCAGTGCCTAAAATGCTTCCGCTGCATCTTCAGCTTCTTCAAATCTGAATTCAGAAAGGGCAAAATTCAAACTTGGCCTATTAGTAAACTGGAAAAAAATCTCACAAATCCAGTCACTGCTGTCAGTCCTAGAACCAAACGTGCAGTTATGTAATTGCCTCACTGTTACATTAGAGTGGACAATCGATTAAACTCTTCTGGATGACTGTACAGAGGTTGGTCAAACAAGAGATGGGACCAGATTTTGTTTTAGAAATAAAATTCTATGAGAGATGCACAGCACTTCTCTCTTGCCACTGCTCACTTATATTAAGTGAAACGTTAAGCTTAATATGTGTTTTTGAACACTAGGGAAAGGCTTACAGACTCCTTGAGGATGTTTATAGTGGGTTTCCTCTGACAGTACGAGCATGAATGTGTACTCCTCATGTTTCCACACCTTCCCCCGTGACAGATACAGAGGAGTAAAGGGACCAATACAAACCAGACAGCTTTTCAGCAGTTTTAGGGCATGTACCTGAAAACTGTTTTTATTTTAGGTTTTGACAAATGGAAAAATCATGTTTAAAATTTTGACATCCAAACCTACAATTTCATGCTTCATCTACACAACATCCCTTTAGATGTAAACACCATTTAAAAACAATTTCTCCCTTAAGTTCAGTGCTAGACATTTTTTCATATTAATTGTGGATGTGGATTCATTTCCATTATTTGGGGAAAATATTTTAAAAAGATCACTAGTTCTCCACAGCACTGTGTATGGCTGTGCAGTATCTTCATGCTCATGTGGAACAGCTGCACTGACACAATGGGCTGCATACATTTTTACTGTCCTAATAATCCACATATTAAAGAGTCCCTAAGTACTCATTGATGTGACAGACCATAACAACTCCCTCGGAGCTGCTACAGTTTATCAGGTCAGTGATCTGCATACTGAGGATTCCCCAAGTACTCATTGACAGGTAGCTTCTCATATACACTTGTACTAAATAATAATTGCTTCAAAGGAACTGTTAAATCCCAGTTGCAAGAACAAATTAATTTAAAACCACTGAGACAGCACTTTAGTTTTTCTAAAGATGTGACAAATCTAGACAAATCTACTAGACAAACCAAGACATCTGAGCAGAACAACTGTTCTCAAATATTACAGCTGTACGGTGTTGTGGTTACAAATACCGCACATCCTGTCTTCAGTGAATTACCATCACTACCCTTCTGCTAGGCAAAGGTGACTCCTAACCTGTTCTTAAAACCTGCTAGAAAAAGACTGAACTAAAAACCTGTTATAAAGGTAGTCATGTTAATTGAAGCCTTGAAACGGTCACGCCTTACATCCTCATTTTCTGTATTTAGTGTTGCCATCTTTCCTCATATGTTAACCATATATCACTGAACCTTGGTTACTTTTCCTTTCTCTTCTCTTTCATACCTTAGCAAGTGTTTAGCTTTGCCATATCTGATCTCTTTAATCTTCCGCTTTAATGTTTTATCTCTCTACATTTATGCTCTATAGATAGAAGACAAACTTACACACATCGCAGAAAGAAGCCTTAGCACCTAACAGTGACTTATTTGCTTCCACTCACACAAATGATTTACACCCCGGACAACTTTCTGGCTTCATGTGAGTTTCCGACAAAGCCAAGCATCGAAGCATCCGCAAAGACTATTCAGGAGAAGAAATGACTACATGGAAACTACCTACAGTCAAAACACAGATCTTCCAAAAGAGTAATCCAGAAGAGAAGGCTGATTCTTAATGTTAGATTAGAATACCCTGGACTCTATGTCCATGATGGACTTTGGCATGATAATGCTGTCCTCTACCATTTGGTAGAGGGGTTGGTAATTCCAGTAATCACTGGAATTCTACAATGCCAAGTCTGATATTCCTACACAGTTTTCTCCACTGGTCTCTGAGTACTTTGAGTATTATAATTTATAGTCCGACCAAGAAATAAATCAGTTTCATTTCATTTTCATGTTACTTGGTTTTTATGACTCATTAATGTTCCAGCTAGCAGGACATGTGGATCTAGCTGACATTGGTTGTTGTGTGTTTCTGAAAATATTTTTCATGACAACCACGTTTTTAAATCACACGAGACTTCAATCAAATTTACATTAATAGTCAGGGTAGTCACAACATTCTTGCACATAACTCACCAAGTGAAAGCTGACAGACAAGCCAAGGAACCAAAACAAGAGGCAGAAGAAAAGATGTATCCAAAAACCGTTCATAGATCCACAACTTTCCTAATCCTAGCTATGACAATGGACCCCAGAACATATAGTAAGAGGTAGTATGATAACTCCTGACAGTGTGACACTTGTGCTTAGACACTGCAAACTCGGATTGTGATAACTTCTTTCCTAAAAGTTAAGTATGGTAAAATTAAGATGAAAACAACTCCTCCCTTAGAACACTCCCAGTATGCAAATTTTCTCCTCAGACCATGTAATTTATCCTTTGTTCATCAATACCTGAACTATTCTTCTGCAGTCTTTTTTCTTTACAGTTTTAATAAATCCAGGAATATTCTAAATACTATTGCAAAGATTATTTTCCTAGTGTGGTCTTTTGGTCAGGGACAGCAGCCTCCCTCTGTCCATCTATTACCCCCATTTTTATCCCCATTTTTACTACGAAGCAAATATAAAACTCTTCATTTGAAAGGGCCTTGCAATTTAACATCAGTTTAGATGTCATCTCTTAGATAGCAATACTTGTTTTTTGTTGTTGTTGTTGTTTGTTTGCTTGAGATGATCTTATGAAAATTCACAAAAGTATCTCATTATACTCCTTCAAGAATACATTAAAAATTTCCTCTTCTATGAAAACCTCTTCTTTCACTGAACTTACATGCTGAGCTAATTCAAGATTTAGGCTATGCTGATGAAATCCTAACACAGCAAGTTGCTGACTTTTGCCTCTGCTTAAGAAGATAAGACCAACAGTATTAGCCTGAACAGCTCTCACAGTCTCATTCTAATAGAGCTGTAAAATGCTATTCTTGCTGCAGCCAAAGGATTAGAGGCAGGGTCAGAGTGTGTGTGCTGCAGGGGATGGTAAAGATTTAGAAGGCAACGTTACAGAAAAAAAGAGACTGAAGGATCTTGAGAGGATGTTGGAGAAGGACATCGCCTCAGGAAAATGAACTTTTACAAGAGAGGGAGAGAGACATATCTCCAAAGCACGGGGAACCCTACAGCTTTTGTGTCTTCACCTAAAACAGCCTCACCTTCTCCAGTATTCAGCTTTGTCCTTGACAGATTTCAGTTATCCCAAAGTTCTCTGCTAGCTTCCCACAGCCCTTTTGCTTCTCTCTGGTCTCAAGTCTTTACCTTTACTGTGCAAAAATGAGCCGATAAAGGAAGAAAAAGTAGTAAAAAAATTGCGAAGGGAATGAAAAAATGAGCAGTTATTAATCTGCTGAATGAAAAAATGAGCAGTTATTAATCTGCTGAAAGTGTTGATAAACACATTAAAAACAAACAAACAAACAACACCAGTGACATTTGTAATGGCAATAACAATAATGTGATACTTTTGCCCCCATGAAGGGGCTTCAAGGAATAATATCTGAACTTTCAAAAGAAACACTCTTTAGTAAATACTGTTAAAATGTAGTAAGACTTGGAAATAGTAATAAAGATGAGATAGCAAAATCAAACCAGTAGAATTACAAACACAAGAATTGGAATAAAACATAAGGAGTTTGTACAGAAAGACAGTAAGAGATAGTGGTAGCTTAGGCTGTTGTTTTACTTTATTTAATATGTTGAATAGATTGGGAGAAGCAAAGAAGAAAAAGTTATTTTATTTCTTTTACTTCTTTTCCCTTCCTATAGTTAGCTAGATTTGCATCACAACATATTTTGAATAAAAATTTCAGCATCAGATTACAAATCTATTTAAGATGAACAAAGAAGAAAAATGGTGGAAAAGAAGCTGCTGCCAGTTAGAACAAGAAAAATCTGACATCCAGCTAAGATAAGGGACCATGGAGACTCCCTTAGCTGAAGGACAGAGACAAATCTAGTTTTGATGACAGACTTCTGACAATAACTGAACCTGCTTCTCTTTACAAAGCAATATACAGTCCTTCTTAAAGCTAAAGAGCATATTCCTTGCAAAGAAAGAAGAGGCCTGCTTTAGCAAAGAGATCTACTTATGATCTGTGCTGTTGAATGGGGCATGGCACAATTAGGATACCAAAAACCCTGGAGTTCTGTGAGAAAGGTGGGAGAAATTGGGGCAGAGATCTGAACTGGTAACTGATAGAGAACTCAATAGCTAGGGGACCTTGATCAGACAAGGATAATCATTCATTACCAGAATCCCTCTGTCCTACTTTCAAAGACCTTACGAATGAGAGAAAGCTTCAATCTGACCACAAAACCCAGAAATGTTCAGACACAGGGCAACATTTTGCTCAGAAATACTCCTGCTTGATTTCCCAGGCAAACGGATGTTTTGTTTGAGATCTCCACTCAGTCAGGCTGTCCATAGCCCCTACCTCATTTGATGAAGCTTCCCAGTCCTGGTCCAGCAGGTAAAGCATTTACCAGACCACCTCCAAACTTTCGATGTCCCAGCCCAAAGGTTACTGCTTCTCATCAAATAATATCACACGGTACCCCTGTCTGGCTGACATAGCTTCAGAGATAGGAATGAAATTCTGTGCAAACATTTCCTGCCACTCCGACTAATAGACTACTACCCAGGAATTTTGTTTTCTGAGGACCAGAGCTGATGTGGAATTTTTGTGCAATTATCAGTCTGTCACTTGGTGTTTTCCACTCTGGAGCAAAGACACAGCTTAGCAAAAGCAACCTGGCTGCCTGGATGAAAGAAGGAACTGAAATGCTTTCAACTGAAGATGCTGGATGTCTGTATTGCCACTTGAACTTTTCAAGGAGTTGCTGCTTTTAGAACAAGGGTGGGCTTGGCAGCTTTTTATGCTTAGGGTCCCTAAACATTATTGCACGTGGAGACTGTGTAACAATAGAAAGACAAAAAAAATGAACTGAGCAAGTAATGGTGACAGTATCCATAACCCACCCCTTTCATGTAATGCACAATGAGATTTGATGGCACTAAGGTGGCCTGCCTCCAAAAAATGCTAAAGCAGCAAAAGAAGAAAAGGTGAAAAATCTAAAAAAGGGAAATGGTTTGTAGATTTCTGTCAAGATGAGGAGAGGCATTTTGATAAAACACTCAAATCAGTAGCCCTGTATCAATATAAGTGGTTGGATTGATATGTTTTTCTGTTCTTTGTGATTGAAGCAAGTCTTTGAATATTCATGAGGAACAGGCTTCAGTCTGTGCAAAAAGCTTTTTTCTGTCTTTGTCTTCATGGGCTCTGGGAGGAAGCAAAGACATCTAAGGATAAGCCTAGAATATTTAATGTTATGTGGAACTTTCATCAATTGTGGAGCTGAATGAAACAATTCATCAAACAGTAGTTTTGCAACCAGAGATTGCATTTCTTTTGGCAAATCAACACAAACAAGTTACAAGGACTTTGATGTTGCTAAGGAATTCAGAAAATAGTGGCAGTGCCCGCAGCATTTGACGCAGCTTGAAGCTCTGGATGTCAGTTGAACTTCCATCCTGAGGCCAGAGAATCCTCCTTTGAATCCCTTTGACATAAGACTGACTATCTGGTTTGCTTTTGTTAATGAGTTCATATTCATAGCAAGCCAAGAGAGCTTGGTTGCTAATCAAGTGTAGCAGTAAAGAAGTGAAAGCAGTAATCCAGCTGCTAAAGGCATTCCAACTTCTGGAGTCTTTGTCCAAAGTGCAAGAATACTTAGATTTTCCTATCATGACTCCTACAATGATTCATCAAAGCATTATGAAGGTAGAGGAATTCAGTGCCACCTGTAGGAACCAACTTTTTCTTTGAATTGTTTGGCAGCGACGTGTCTCTGAGAATATCAATATCAGAACCCTTAAGCTCTGGCTAGCTTTGCTTTTGTCTTGTCTCAAAAAATGATGGCAGGGAAGAATGGCTCCAGTACTGTTGAGGTGAAGGTGTGACAGAGAGGGAAACTAATTTTCATGCCAGATGCTTCAGAGCTCTTACTTTTGGAGAGACCACAGAGAAAATAATTGATTTGACTCATCAAGGCTTTCTGAAACTACTGCATAAACAGTAATACTGGTTAACAGTTGCTGGATTCAATAAATTCCTTGCCACCCCCAAAATATGTCTCTCTCTTAATGTATCCATATTCATTTTTTTTTCCCATACAATTAAAAAGTCAGTATATTTGACACATTAGAGCTATTTAATGTGATGTCTGTTCGGGCAATTGCTCTTGTGAAAAAAAAAGCTGAAAGAATATCAGCCAACTTCCTTGGGTCACCTTTGCAGACACTGAAGTATCTCCACCTTAATTGAAATTGTAGTGCAATCCACCAAGAGGAAGGGGTCCCTGCATATAGTGAGGGGTTGGAACTAGATGATCTTTAAGGTCCCATCCAACCCAAACCATTCTATGATTCTAAGATCCACTATGGCAAACAAAATCTTCTACTATTATTTTACTTTCAGATTATCCCGTTTTTCCTATTAGGTAGGTATTTTATAGACACATCAGTGGGGTGCTCTTACCACTTTCTATTGATTCCATATACACAAGCTTATACAGGGGCTGCTCAGTCTCACAGATACCAGTTTCTGCAGCACAGATTTGTGTAAGTAGCTGTTTATTTGAAGAAAAAAAGAAAAAAGGGGCTTTGGGGTTTTTTTTATATGCTACATTTTAGTTAATGGAAAGTTTTAGTTAACACTTTTCTAACATCTGTCACATCTCAGGAACAGCAATTACACGTGCCTGATGAAGTATTTTTTAAAGGATGGATAATACATAAAGTTTCATCAACATGGCAGAGAGAATTACATAGTCTTTTCTAAAAATTATTATTTTTTTAAGTGGAAGTTTAAAATCTATTCTATTTTCAGTTTCTGAAAGCAATAATTTCATTTCAAGTGGATTTTAAAATTATGCTTCTGTAATACAAAGGCATTGTAATGATCTCTTCTTACCGCTACAATAACAAAGCTGTTATGAATCACCACAGTGCGCGTAGATATGGAAATTGATGGGGAAGCCTTCCTTGAATTACAGACTAGATTTGCATCAATTTTATCTGCTGTTTATGATGTTTTTGTGTCTTGAAGAATTCTTAACAGTAGCTTCACTGCTGTCACAACTGCTATAGTTACTTAGGACGTATGAATATCCATAGGGCCTAGCAATCCCAAATCCGTTACAGAAGGATCAGAGCCAGATTACGATAAGTAAGTTTACTATTCACCCTTATGCTTAAGAATACTCAAAAATGTTCAGGTAATCATTAATTTAAAATTGGGAAACATACATTTACTGGTCTTGCAAGTAGCAATTTTATCCTAATTAAAGTCTGCCTATACAGATCACTTTCACACATGAATCTGTAATTCCTGTTGTTTGTTGCATTGTGGTACATTAAAAGCAACCCTTACAGTCGGCAGTGAGACAAATCTATTTAGATTGTAACTTTCCTCAGCACACAATTTTTCAAAACCAGAAATATGTTTTTCCAGCATATGTTGTTAAAGCATAAAATGCCATGCACAAAGGACACCCAGGTCAGACAAGTGTTATGATCCAGCTTGGGCACTACTGACTTCACTTCCAGTGGGAAGGTGCCATGATATATTGCCCCATTTGTGTGTGCCATACTGTGTGCTACATTAGAATGTGCAAGCACTGAAAGACAATGTCAGCAATGATTTAAGTGCCTGAATTATAAATGTATTTATGTGTATCACTGAAGCGACATGAAAATACATGGAAATAGTTTTTTTTCTAAAATAACTTTTTTTTGGCCTATACATGGTTTACACAGTTCTATCTAATGATCTTGTTTATATAGAGAAATTACTTGGAGAAAATTACAAATAATCAAACTTTCATCTTTATTCATCAGTATGCAACGTTCAGTGACTAACATAATTACATGTAAGCACATTCAGAGATAATACAGTCAGAACTAGTTGGCAATAGGGGCAGTGCTGGATGTGAGAGGATGAGTAAAAAAGTTGAGTGTATAAAGCTGACAAGATTATTTTTAATATATAAGTTGTATCTTCTTTAAGTTTGCTTTTAAAAACACATCTATTTTTCTCATTTTAGGCAGCTTCTCCTTTTCTTTACAATGTACACCTTACTCAAATACCTATTATGATATACAGAATAGCTGTACTACATACTTATGTTTAATGAACTATGTAAAACTGCAAGCCCTACCCAAGTGATAGGAAAGTACTACATGACAGAAAATCATGCTTGTAATGCTACCAAATTAATCAATATTCAGCTATTTTGAAACTCAGATCTAAGATAAATACAAGAGGCTTTTACCAGCACATATCAGGACAATTTGACCTATTTGCTATCAAAATCTGGTGCAGGTAAGGATTGAATAAGTGATTTTTAAGAATTCACAGTTATTACCCAAGGGAAAAAAAAAGTTCTGGAATCATGTCGAAACAGAATAGCTACTGCAAAGAACATGAGCATACTGAGATAATACGATGCAACAGCTGTGGCTATCTTGGTGCTCTGCTTGGGCTACCAGCCCAATCACTGGCAATATTGCTTTTTGCATGCATAAAGACTTGTTTAGAGATAGCTCCATCCACACAGGGCACAGTGTTGGTCACACACACACAAAGAAAAAAGATTGGGAACAAAATTAATTATAATAAGCACTGACAGTAGGACAAAAGTTATGGATATATTTAGTGCGCTGCCACTGTAACAAGTCAACTGAACATGGCTGTGTGGCTAAGCTATTCTTCCCTACTTTCAGATCAGCTGGTTAGTAGGAGTAATGATTTATGTATGCAACAAGGTCTTGATTCTTCTGGACATGTTGTCTGTAAATAGTACAGAATGCATGATACCAATGTTACTTAGCTTCCTCCTCCCAGCTAAGATCAACACATAAACTATACTCAGCTGCCAAGCATTTGAAAAAGATTACTGATATAGCTTGAACCTAATCAGCTGAATGAAAGTGCTAGAAAAAATGTATTTCAGTTTTAAGAAAGGAGAGAAGTATGACTTGATGTGTCAGAATCAGGCTGATAGTCACGCCTTTATGAGAAAACCAATGATATTCCCCTTTTCAGCAGCAGCAATGGACTGTGCTTATTTATAAGGACAATTTGACTGCAGATCTTTATGCTTCTGTTGAAACACACAAATATGGCAAAACACGCTGTTACAGAAAGCAGTGGGAAATTGATACACCTTCCAGAATGCAATTCTTCAGTATTTTCCATTTGGATTATCAAAACAGTGCATCTTGTAACTCAATGCACTGGAACTGTAACAGAAAACTACAAAGAGATGATCCCCCCTCCTAAAGGAAATTTTATTATACTAACTGTACAGTAACTTTGTATTTAAATGAAGTAATTATATCTGATTAAACAAATCATACACATTACTAATGAAAAGCAGCACTACTGATGACGTACACTATTACTTAAATGATTATTATAAAAGTGAGCTTATACAAAAAGGACAATAATTATCAAAAATTAGGAAGCTTTCTTAGTCTGAAGACAATTTGAGTTATCTTACCTAAGAAATAAAAGGTCTGTTTTGTCTGATCATATTCGCACAGACAGCTGTTCAAGCCAGTAAGTATAAACAACATGAATAAATCTGTAATCTGGAAAATAATTAAAAGGTTTTCTATGTGGCGAAGCAGATTTTGCTTTGTCATTCTGTCTTAATTTCTGTATTAACAAAGTGCTCCAAGCAGGTGTAAGCTTTGGTAAAGGTCAGCACAGAAAAAGGCATCTTGTTTGATATTTGACTAGCATGTGGTCTATTAATAGTGTAATGTTCTAACAAACAAAACACGACGCTTTAAATACCTCTTGAATTTTTAATCTCCTATACATTCAATATTGCATTGGTTAAGCCTAGAGAGAGAGTTTAACAGTTTTAATGAATTAAAAATCAGAAAACGTCACAACAAAAATAAAACGTTTTGGTTAGGGGAAAGCAGCAGCTATGGATATGAAAACAAGGAAGTCTAAGAAAAAAAATATCTCTGCCTATACATGCTTTGCTAAAAGTCTCTTGACACAAATAAAAGGATCCTCCCCAACATATGGAAGAGCTGCTATGCCCTTCCGGGGATGGTCTGTAGCTATGTTCACCTCAGGCACGCCAAGGAGAGGTGAATTGTCAAATGTAATTTCAATCATTGGGTGGTTTGGTTGAGGCAGATTAGTTGTACGCAATCATGATAGATAGTTTATCCCAGCCCCAAACTGCCGCTTGGGAAATCTTGCACGCAAACGAACAGAAACTCAGTCATTATTAGTGTCAAGAAGGTACACAGAGGCAAAATTTGGTTGGCAGCCAGGCAAGATGAATCAAGGCGAAAAAGTGACCAATTGCATGTTCAAAATGGAAATTGATAGGCATGCTGTAGTTTGGAAAGATTTTAAACACCAGAAAAAGTCATACAATATTAATTGTTCAGAGATAAATATTTAAAAAGTCTTTCTCTATGGAGAAATACTTTTTTTTTTTTTTTAAGTCAATGTAAATTACTTGTGTAGTGTCCTAATTTTAAAGCTCTACCCCAGAAGCTGCCCTGTGATATTTTAGAGCACATCTTATTACATAATGTTAAATATTCCTTTCAGTCAAAATATTGCACAAAAAATCATTCACCAAATAAGCACTTTTAAGACAAATAAAAGGTATATTTGATTTGTATAATTGTTTCTAAGCAAAGAACTCCTTGCAGCGGAGTACAATGCTAATATTTATCACCTTTACCTTTACAAAGATATTTAAATATTTAACAGTAAAATCCACCTGTGTGAGCAATCACAAATCTTGGCTCTTTAATAAATAGCAAAAAATTGCTAAAAGAGAATGTCCTCAAGTTTCATTGCCTGAAGTGATATGCTCTGACAAATCTAACAGCTCTTCCTGTGTCATTCCTAATGCACTTGTCACTCAGTATTATCCATCCTCATTAATGACAATGGGAAAGTTTATCTTGGGAACACGTTTTAAATCATCCACTCTTTACAATGGGACCATGAAATCTCTTACAAAACATGAGGCGGGAACAACTCTGACAACAAAACCCCTTCCTGGCAGCTTTACTCTTAATTCCTGTTCAAGGAATAATGTGTTTATCATACAGCCATACAGAACAATATATTAGATGAAACTTGAAACAGGAATAGCTGGTTTGATTTTTCAAGATAGAAAGTATTTTTACAATATTTTTATTATGCTGAAAACACTAAATCTGTTAGGAACATAATTCTGTGTGGAGTCACATTCATTCTTTTAGGACAAAAACCTACCCTTTAAAAACACCCATAAAATCGCTGCAATATACATTAACTAAATAGTTCACATTAATGGTGATATTTCTCTCAATGAAAATATGAACTCTGACTGAGTACTGGCTTTGTACAAATTCTGCTACATCTATAAGAATTTTTACCAGGGCTCTACAATGCATCTATAAAAACACTTCAGTTATGCCCAATTTTCTCCCAGAAACGCTCTCTGATTTTCAGTTCTGAAAACTGATCAACCCACCCCATCTGTCCTGATGAAGTGCGTGTACAATAGATGGAATGCAACTATCCACCTTACTTTGGGTGCTCTAATGTAAAAAAGGCAACGAAACAACACCAACAACCTTCTGTAACATCTTCCATATGTAGCTACTATAACTCACTTTCAAATAGATCTTCTCCTAGTCCGCCTTGAAGAAATGCTCATCTTTTGGAGCAACTCAATTGGTAGCAATATAAAAATTTTCAAAACACAAACCAAAAAACCAGAAACCAAAAATAGCAAGAAACAAATGTTGCAATAAAGTAAGCCAGGCATGCGTGTTTGAGTGCACATAGGCAATTCCTAAGCCACAAGTGCAGAATAATGTCAGAGAGGATACATATACACACCATGGTGGGCATAGGTGAGAGGCAAAAAGACTGGAGAAGTAGAATAGCTCAGCTCATGCCATGTGTGTAATTTTTAGTTGAGACTACAAAGGAAAATGTGCTTCTAATAGAAGGATGTATAAGTAATCCACTGACAAAATCCTTTCAGTGCAGTCCTACTACCTTTAAGCATTACTCTACAAACACAGCAAAAATTTTCCTTTGTAGGTTTAGGGGAGTTTGAGAAATCTGAATCTAATTCTTGCACCTTTTTCTGAAGCTAGAATATCCTGTTAAGATCAAGAAAAAGACAAGACAGACCAAAGTCCACCACAAAACTGTGCTTTCTCTATACTTGTAACTGGTGTCCTGAAATCTTCTAAAGAAGCTCATGTTTTCTGAAGACATAACAAGGACTAGCCAGTTCTTCCTTGGGCATTTTCTAAGGTGATGAAAAAAAAAAACAAATCCATAAAATTCATAGTTTTTCTGATTATTTCACAATATTTTAGCAGTCAGTAGTTGATCATCTTTCTACTTGCTTTACAGAAAAAAAAGGAAGATCAGAAATAATGTGGCTTTAAATTAAATTTAACTGATGAGAAATAAAATACCTCGTCAGTCATTTGTCAGTATACAAAGGAAACCTAAAAAGAACAAAAGCGAAGTAGATGCAAATAAAAATAATCAATAAAACAAAAATAAAGATTAGCCTAATACATTTAATAGTGATCCTCATTTACAAAATGTCTCTTCATTTGAGCAAAACCTGAATTCCATTTAACCAGAAAAGCCTTTCGAAGCATCAGGAATCTCCTGCTAGTTACTTACTGGTATATCTGCACATATTCAATATTTATGCTGTCTCTCTCTCTATCCATTTTTAAAGAGAATTAAAGGAGTAGCTAAACCTCTGCCAATAAGATGACAGGAAGGCTATTTTTAGTCTAGATGATGCAGACTGAACACAAACAGCCCATGGCTATGGCACTGCTGAGGATCAGATCTAAACACAAATATTACATTTTCTTCTTATTAATCCCTTATTTTAAACAGTAGCAGGAATTACGCATTAAGTACTTGTTTGTGTCTCTTAATAACACTCATCCTAGAAGCAGCACCGTTCTTCCTTACATTACAGCAGCCATAACTCACATAGCTCCTCTCATTACTCTCTGGTAGCAAAAGGTTTTTGAAAGGGCATTTGAGGCAGCACAGGAAACCTGCAATTCACAGAGAATTACAAAGTCTTATACCAAAAGGTGAGAAGTACTGGTTAAGAGGCATATGTTGTTACCCGAGGGGCTTCAGATTGCAGACCTGAGTCTATGACCACAGTGATTATCGATTAAGGAGCACGTTACTAAAAACCTAATAATCAGAGAAGAGATGCAACCAACAGATAACAAAGGACATGTAATAAAAGAGCTGAAAATAAAATGTTGCTGTGTTTATTTTATACTTTGCACACTGTGTCAAGACAGGTATAGGAGGTGGCTGGTTTCAGGAGGAGCCCTTACCTGGGCTGATTGTGAGTGCGCCATGCCTAATTTTTCCTCTTTTTCTTCTGTTTGTTGGCTCAGAAATAAAAGCAAGTAAGAATGCACATCCAAAAATCATAGTCTGCTGGAACACTGTTGGCCTTGACTAAGAACATAGGAGTGCTGCTGCTGTGGTTACGCCTGTTGGACCATCACAGCTCTGAGCCAATGGCAAGTTAAGTCATCATCAGCTATTATTCAAGCACATCACATGTATTAAAAAAAAAAAAAAAGTAATTAAGGTCTTATCTCAAAAGCCCACATATATTCCAGGTATCTGGTATAGACTTAGCAGGTCCCTCAAGATTCAGCTATCATGCTCAAACTGCCTACCTCAAACATTCCTGCACAAGTCTTATCCAGAACAGGTGAATGCAGAGACGCCTAGCAAGGATTACTGAAGACCTTAATGATTTAAATATTAAGCAATTAGGTTATTTACAAACAGCAAGCACTTTTTAAATGCAAACAGAAATTTATCTCTTTTGTGCAGAGAATTCATGTGCCCAAATATCTGTAGTTCATTAGGTAGAAAATACAAGTCTACTCATCCCGACTTTGTGACACACAGATCATACAAATTTTATGAATCTCCAAGTAAAAATCCTTCAGTAATTTTTGCTATAACGGGCTCAAAGCAGGACAAAGAAGATCCCATGAACTCTTTTTACCAGCTACAAAACATGGCTTTCCCAAGCCCTTAATATCTGAAATGAGGTATTTAATATGAATTATTTTCACAGAGCATCACTAGCTGCTTTCTGAAAGTCACATAGCTTATGGCTGGTTTGGGCTGACAGCAAAGATTACGTTATTTACTTATTTATCTATGCACACTGATGCAAAGTTTTAGTTATTTTACACAACATAATTACTGTTCACTTTCTTCAAGAGGAAGGACTGTGGAAAGGGGTTGAACCTTTACTTGGTCATGCCAGACGGATCCAAACTTTTACTCTGAAGGCGATAACGCTGAAAATCAGTGTCAAGCTTTTCGTAAGACTGGAAGTGCTACCCTTAAGCTAGAATTTTCAAACTTAAAATTAAAACCATTTAGAATTTGTTTGATCAAGCTTGTTACTAGTCACAGCAAATGTTTTGTTTCGTTGCACTGTTTTCCCACAGTGACATTTTAACCCTTTCCAGGTTTCAGACGAGGCTGTTCTACAGTTTCCTAGTTTACAGAGTCCTTTCTCTGTATAGGAAAATAAATAATCAGAAGTACAACAAACCATCCTAAAACAAGAAGACACAGATGGTTTCCCAACTCTGTGACGCTGATTCATGAAGTTATCTTAATCCCATTCTTTCAGTGACAGTTCTAACTATTGCATCAGTACATTTCAGGGAGGTTCAGGTACAACACAGGTCTTTGACTAGGAAAATGTGACGTTCATTTTTATTTTCCTGCAATTAAAGATACACATAGAAGCCAGAGATATATTTTACTGCGTAGCGTCAGGATTTAATCCATTATTGTTTGTAAAGTGATAGTACCATGCAATTATGAAATATCACATTTTTATTCAAATTTGGTGGCATTTTAGAGAACATTTAATGGAAATTGCATTCAGTTCCTGCTGAGAACTACTATGTGTTGCTTAACACTTTTTGCTCCTTAAATACTCATGGTTAATATCTTTCCAATATATCCATAGACCTTAAAAAAGCACTACTTTAGTGCAAAAATAGAACACTCGTAAATACAAGAATTTTTGATCTTTACCAAGCAACACAAAACATTCCTTCAGCCTACCTTTCTCCTAGTGCTAAAACACTGGGAATATGTCAACCTCTTCAGTTGTCTGGCAAATACAAGATAAATTGACCCATTTATTTACAGACTGAACAAGGCCAATCCATTTCATGCTGCAGTGCTGACCCTTACCACAGATACTGTGAATGAGCAGTCCATTACAATATGTACAAGTGACCTTTAATTGCATTAATGGCTTTGTTGCATGTTCTTCCACTGCGACAACACAATTATGGAATAAATATTTCTAAACAACATAATTATTTAAATGCAAACATATATGAGCTTAGTCTACTGGCGAGGAACTGCAGATGTATTATGATTTAAATGTTAAAGTTCTGAAAAATTGAATGAAACCTTCATGTTACGCTTGTATAATGTCAAACAACCCATAAAATAAATGTAGTTTATGAAATAAATGTCATGATAGTACAAATCTTCATCTGCAGTCTAAAAGTTAATACTACCTTCCTGTATTCATCTTCAGAACATATACAGAAATCTACATTATTTAGTTCTACACAATAAAAAGCTGGTGATTTCAAACTAAATCTCTTCACATATTCACAAGCCATAAGTGTTCTGAAATTCCATATGTTCTATAGAACATATTACTTGATTTCAGTTCTACATACCATTAGAATTCAGAGATTTTCTTCTATTTAAGTAGGAACACTCCAAGTACTGTTTTACCTCAAGTTATTATAATTCAAAAATAATCTCCCAAAACTTTATCTAAATTGTACTGTCACAATTTTAAACACGTTTATTTATTCAAAATTGTTTGAAAGAATGTAATACGTTTTTGACAGGCAGTCTTTTACAATATTGAAATCAAATCCTTGATTTCATCAAACCCTTCATATTCTGCGCCTTATTCCTGGAAGGCTCATGCCAAAATGATTTAGTTTGATTTTCTTTAACAATGGTAGGTTGGCTTGACAGCATCTGACAAAACAATTCAGTGAAGTACACCATACCAGGTAAAGAGAACCTGAACTGGCTACTAGATGAAATAATGCAGAATAGAGCTTGGAATTATGACAGAATCAGTTTTATGGGAAAGTATTTTTTAAGTATTACTAATTTTAGATCTTTAAGTATTACTATTTTGACTTCTGCTTGAATAAGCCTAAGGTAATGTCTTCATTAATATCACAGGAAAAATGGTCAGGAAAATACAATACAAAAATGGTCCGACTGGCACAAATTTCATTTGAATGTTATTAAAATGTTTTACCCCTCTCTATTAGAAAGCTTAATTTGACACGCAGAGTTCCCTGGATGTGTGTCCCTGAGCTGAAGTGGAACATCCACTAGAGGTTTCCCAGGTATGACACTGCTGTTCTCAGCAAGCTGAGGAAAAAGATAAGTTTTCTACATAATTCCCAGAGGTACCCATGTTCTCAAATATATGGTGACGAGAGGCCCTGAAGGGTTTTATTACACAGAGAATTAAAGAAATTCACTTTCTGTAATACTTCAGAATAGTTCTGTCTTGCTCTTAACCAGGAATTACCTGCAAAGTTTCATCCATGCCACAGGCACTGGCAGCCTGGCGGTCTCAAGCCTGGTACAGCAGGTTCCACTCTGAGCTTACAGGGCCCTAACATGAGGTCAAGACTCGTAATGTCA
This sequence comes from Perdix hodgsoniae, assembly GCA_035772895.1. Lineage (NCBI taxonomy): Eukaryota > Metazoa > Chordata > Aves > Galliformes > Phasianidae > Perdix > Perdix hodgsoniae. The sequence goes on from JAPSGF010000001.1 coordinate 38,422,817, forward strand.
TCAGTGCATGACTCTAAAACACAAAGAGTTGTTTACATGGAGATCCCAATATCACAGCATACATCATGTAGTATACATCAGCTTCGGTGTTACACCGTGTGAACTTTATCCCAGCAAACATGAATTAATTTCCATATTTTACTGACTACATAACTGCTACATAACTATCATCTGAAGTTTCTAATAAACCAATCTTTTGCCTTCTGACAGTTCTCAAGCTCACATCCTTTTCATTAAAATATTGCCTAAAATAGTTCATTAATTCAAACACATTCATTAAATTCAACATTAAACAACAGCAGGAGTTAGTGAAAGATGACCAGGATTAGGGAGAGCCATTGCTTCAAGTAAAATCTTCTTGGTAGAAGCCTAAAAAAGTGATGCCACTAGGATTACAGTGGACACTTAGTTCTGCTTGTTGGTCTGGGATGTGGGTGTATATTAGCAGTATGCTGATGACGTATGTACTGGTGACGGGGCTGATTTGTTCCTTCAGGACAAGCAGCTCACTAATAATCCCAAACCACTTCCCAAACCACTGTGTCCACACTTGCCCTTGGTGTGTTTAATGAACAATTGTAAAATGTTACAGGCAACGCAGTTTGCTGTTCAGCGCATCACAGAAACAAAACCAAGGTTGTGCTACACCAATACCATACAGGAACACTGCAGATATCACTTCTGACTTGGGCTTATCAATCTCCTTTGGTAAGGAGCATATAGCAATGGCTAACTGTACTTCCAATTCTCTAACAGGAAGTTTTCCACAGTATTGTCTGTGCGAAATAAAAAATGGAAGATACATACAACACCCTTCCTGATTTTACTTGCCAAATCTACCACCTTAAAGGAAAAGAGTTTTAAGCCTTCTTCCTGCTGGAAACACAACATGTGCGTGACTATCTGGAGTCACAACTAAATCTCGCTCATTGATTTTCTCACAACGCTTTTAATGATAGATAAAGGAAGAACATTAGTATGATGCCTTTGGAATCATACAATTATTTTTAATCATATAAAGATTCTGTTGCTGTTTTCTGTGCTGATGTTTCCTTCCAAAGACATATCCTTTTACTCTGACAACTGACTCTAGGCAAAATGCACTGCAGTCAGAGTGCTCCACAGTGCCATGTTGTATCTGCCTACCACTGAGAAACTACAGCTTGGCTGCCACAGGAGCCCTTTACTGCTGACTTTCTTCCTTTCCTCTTAGGAAACATCTCTCAGAAAAGAATCTCCTGAACTCATACATTACACTCTTGAAACTTACTTATTTTTGTCGTGTGGCTCTTGTGAATTCTTCAAAATAAATAAAAATGAAAATTTCACAGCAGTTGTAATAATTGTCAGAGAAATTATATACAGCTTATAAGAAAAAGCTCATTTTCTCTACTATTAACAACTGACTGCTACCTGAAGGCAAAACTCAGGAGTTTCCCAAAAATGTGTTTATGTTTGCACACATTTATCAGAATTTATGGACAGCTTTAGCTTTAAACACAAAATTCGGGAGGTTTACGTTGACCAGACAGTAAGAAAGGGAGTTAATCAAATATGAATCTTCTCCAACTGTCTTGTCAAACCAGGTAATGATGTCCTGCCAGCCAAACTCAGAGGGAACATGTGAAACAAATACAAAAGTAAACAGGCCTTAAGCTGCCCAAGGGAAAGTCAGCAAGATGGCAATTTCAATCATTTGGAATAATACTAAAGCAGCCTTAGGCTCTTCTCAGAATGGAAACATGTCACTGTTACTGCAATATTTCAGCGAATCAGAAGGCAAAAGAAAGGAACACTTATGTAATCACAGCCGTGGAACAGCACTTTAACTCAACGTTTAGGAGGAAAATAATTAAGAGGAAATTCCCTTTCTGTGAGCCATTGTACCTAAATACCAAACAACGTTTCCTTAGACATTCTGGGAGTGAAAAAATCAGACAGATTCCTTTGGTTTTGATACAGGAAGGTTGGGCATAACAATGAGAAAAATTCTACCAAATGAAGGGGTGAGAATAATGTTTCTACACAATGTATCCAGTGTTGATAAAAGCTACACTCTGAGCACCAGCAACAACAAAAAAAAAGCAAAAAGAACTTAAAGAACAATTCTGCCAAAAAGTTTCATCAAGATGAATGAGTTGTCATATCATTTAACTGAGAAATCAAAAAATATTTCAAATATTTGGGGAACTTACCTAATCAGTAAACTTTCAGTATGTGTCTAGTCATGTAGCCATCTTTTAGTCAATCATCAGAAAATCAAAGGCAAATTGGCATGACTCAACCCAAACTTTAATACCGCATGATTGTGTCGTGTAAGCTTGTTTTGTGCGAGGGCTGCTGTGGTTTTAGCAGAGAGATTAACGACCGGACCTAAGCTGGCCTCCAAACCTTGCCCTGCTGATGCCTCAAGCCCTTTGAAGTCTGACCATCATACCTGGCAAAACAACAGTGGGAACTAGGCTGGTGTCAGATCTAATCAAGTTTCCTGCCTCAGCATAGCTAACTATGGGGTACACTAATTGGCCCAATTGCGGATTATACCTTTTGCTACAGATTCAAGACAATAATTTAGTCAAATGATGGTTTTTATCTCCTTCTAATTAAGATTCCAAAGTGGGAAGAAATAGGATTAGACAGGGTAACTTCAAAATTGTGTCCTTTAAAGAGGCATGCACATAAGATTGGTTGCTGATAATACTGCATATACTAATATATAGCTATTAACTAACGTGAAGTTTTGGGAAAACTGAGTGCAGCTACTGCACCTTTTACCATAAGGATTTAAGTGCACCTGGGAAGGGTCTACCTCATAATTTGAAAATGGAAAATGAGCGCTCACAACTACCCACCAAAAACCATTGCCATCATCCATAACGTGAAAAAATCCCCACCCTTTACAATACACTTCAGTCAATCTGATTGTGATGAAGACGCAAGAAAAAAGATTGAAACAGTTAAATGATTCTGCAGACTATAATGAGGTAGAGTCCCTCCCACAGAAGTGAAGTCTAATAAAACAGATCTGACGTTTAACGTTTGTTACTGATGAGGGCCAAACTGGTGATCCAGGCATGAGAAAATCCATGCCCCGTGCCCTCATTATAAATCACAAAATAAGAAAGTTATGTTGACAAAAACGTGTTGGAAAAAATTTTGCTATTAGTCAGAAGTCATGCATTTCAAACTTTTCTTATGCAATTTCATCTTAAAGAGGCATCTGAAGTAGAGGCCAATATTATAACCCAAATTGTGTATGTAACTAAGCAGTTGCTTTCCAAAAACTGCTACGTACTCAAAATATATTTCAAACTTGCATTTGAGCCACGAAAGAAGTCATAAACTTGGATGCACTCTATATAAACCATACTGGTGCGTGTAATGCAGGCTGTTGTGCCGCTTCATGCTTTTACACCAGAACAAAACTGACTGCTGACTCATCACATTCTAGCTGCAGAACCCAGTTTTAGAAGACTGTATTCACATCCCTTCTTAATTCAATTTTCCCTTGCTTCCATATTCCAATGGGCCTCACTGCTCCACTCAGCCTCACTGCAGTCTGCCTCTCCCAATATAAAGAAGAAAAACTTTTGGAGTAATGAAGCATGGGCAGGATCTTATGAGTTTGAAAAGGTCCAGTTTGAGTCAGTTTAACTCTGGAAAGCATATCTCCAACAAGAAATGAAAAGAGCTGTCGCTGAGCAATGAAGAGAGAAATTACTCAAGTGGGTCATGTACACGTCTGGGGCAACAGGTTGTTCCGAAAGTTCCACTGCAGCCGTTCCCAGCAGCTCTGTCCCATGGCTAATTACATTCCTTTTACAGAGCCTCCTGCTTAGTTCCCCTCCACACTTTCCCCCTTTCAAATTACATTATGAATTAGAATTACAAACAGAAAAGATATATTCTTAGGCAGGATTCAAAGTGGAAAGAATCACAATTTTCTAATTTATAGCTCTACTAACTGTGATTTTCCTGTGCTGCCTAATGACACTGTGTGCTTCTTTGCGCTTCTAAAAGCAGTAAAACATTTGTATTTTAAAACCAGTTGTGGACTATTTAAGTTTCTGCTTGTAATGTACTGCTGTAAAGCACTTGCTAAAATGGCTTAATACCTCACAACGCCTGGTTGCATTAACTGCATTCTCTGGAAAATGAGAAACATTACAAATGAACATCTTTAGGGAAAATAGCCTTCCTTCATGTATTTGCCTCTAAGTGGCTTTTGAAGAGGATACCTCTACTTGGGAAACTTCTGGCACGCATGCAGAGATGACCTACGTGAAGAAGTGGCTGCCTGATTAACTATTAACTACTCTCAATAGGATTAGATAATTAAAGACATTGATGACCATTAATTAGGAGGAGGGCACCTTAATTTGTCACTTGATAGGGCCCTTTCAATGATTTATAGGTTAGGGCTACTTGCAATTGTGAAGGGGAGGGGGCAGTGAAGAGAGGGAACCCTCAAGTTACCTTATCAAGTGGCCAGCTAAAAAGGGCAGAGGGTCAAATAAGGGCCAAAGTGGTCACTTAAGGGTGAAGTCCCAAACACCAAAGCAGTGCCAAGCCACATTGACCATCATTTGGTGATGGAGTAAAAAATATGCTAATTTATTGGTGGCAATTCTCTCTTTTTATGGTTTCAAGCAGTTAAGACAAGTGGCCTGCTTAAGAGCTTTTCATTTGAAAAGAGATTAAACAAAATGGTTTGTCAGGGATGCTTGGCTGTTTTATGTCTTTGTTAAAAAAAAATTTGCCCAGACTGTACCGATGACTATCACATCACCCCAAAAGCCATCTCCCATCTCTAAGCATTACTTGGTTAATAAATACATCAGCTCTAATTGCTTAATAGCGCTGTGTTCATTTGCTCTTTAGCAAGATTAAAATGAAATACATCTTTTGTATTACTGCCTTCTATCAAGACTGTCTGTATAAAGGTCATGGAAAAAAGTTTAAATTTAGTAGGAAATTTACTTAAGGACATTAGTGTAAATGATACTGTGTTTAAAATGACATAAAAGAGCGAAAGGTGATTTCAGTAATGCAAAGAAAATGGTTTCTGAATACTGATAAGGACACTTATCCCTCATACCACACACAATTTTAGGCAGCATTATACATTAAAATCCCTCTACCGGGGTAATAACATGTAGCTACTTTCCCACCCACTAACAGAAGTAAGAGCAAGTCATTAACATTTAATTAAATATGCTCCTGACATCCTTAGAAACATGTCACGCTTTGTTATTGAAGGTTGTGGCCTACTTTCTATGTACATTTTAAACCAAAATAAACTATTTATAACAGACCGATTTAGTGTGGCAAACGAGACGTCTTTAATTAGAAGGCATACGACAGTGTTTTATAAAACCGTTCGGAAAAGCAAAAACGTAACGAAAAGAATTTACAACCACCGGTGCATATTTCATGCATTTCACAAAACGAAACATAAGAGACGGGATTAGCTCCACCTTTTGGGTTCTAAATAGTGAAACAAAACCGCTTCTCTTACCTCAACGGTGAACTGCTTCCTTTTTAATCTAAAAGCAAGGTCCTTCGTGTCTGACACATCACAGATCAAGCTATTAAGCCGAGGAATCTGATGCACATGAAGCAAACCTTGTGGAAAGAAAAAGTAAAGGAGGGGAAAAAAATAAGAAAACGCTGTCATCCAGATGCATAAATTAGAGAGTCTTACAGCAGAATCCTGTATATTTACACACACTCATCCTCCCCTTTTTAAACTGGAGCTTACTACCAGAAGCAATGAAGCAAACGGTGCGATTATACTCAAGTAATCAAGCAGAATAAGATAAACAGAAATCCTTGTGCGAGGAAAACTAATTGCACTTTGGTACAGAAGTACAGATGTAAAGAGGGATCTTAATACTTGTCAAAACTACAGCCGGTTTGTGTGTGATTTTCTCTTGTATTTACAGTAAGCAAATATGGCTATCACCTTGCATGCTGCCCACGGCACCACTGAGTGATCTTTATTTTATTAAATGCACCAGTAAGCAGCCAGCAAAACAAGGCTTATGGGTTACTGATAACCACGGAGGCTCTAATGAGCGGTGCTGTGCCCTGCGCCCTCAAAAAGGCTGAGGAAAAGTTTCTGGAAAACACCGATTTTGAGCACCCTACGCATGAATTTTAACCCCTCTGCCATCCGCACAGAAATCCATTTTCCACGCACAAGGGGCTGAGCTGGCCTCTCAGATGTTTGCACCAGCGCTAGGTACACTGCAAGCTCTGCATTCTGTCACTCGCAGCTCAAGCTGATGTTTTCTGACAAGGACGCTGGATGGTTTTTGTGCAGCCTAATATAGTTTCTGAACAACCTAAGGGTGATTTTCTACATCTGAAAACCAGGAAAATTCTACAGGGCTTCTCGATTACTGGCCTATATTTGCTATTCATAAAGCCAGTGTCAAAATGGAAATACTGAACATTTACAAAAGGCATCTCGTCTGAAAACGGCAGCTGTGAGAGAAAACCCCAAACATTAAAGCCCTTATTTAAAGGAAGGCAAGTATTTTTCAGGGTCTTATTTCTTTTTTAAAGGGAGAATAGGGAAAGAAAGCTCCAAAAATTGAAATACTGTAAAAAGCCAAATGCTTATAAGGTACTAAAAGCAAACTCCTCAATGTTGTTACCAAAATATTTTGTAATAATTGGCTTCCGAGTATTTCAGCCTTCTACCCTTGCCTCCAATCTGATAGTACATAAAAATATTTCTTTCTGTTTTGAGTTCAGAGTATAACCATTAAATGCAGGAGCAGTAGGCATAACAAAGGGGTGTTTTTATGTCTTATTTTTAATGTTTAATTACAGCCAATTTATAACATTGCTATTTTACTGACTCCTCAACCCCCTGAATTTACAGACACCTTAACAAAATTACTAATGCAGAATTCATTAAATAATGCAAGGATTTAAACAAACTTTTCCTGACTAATGACAAAAACTCCCATCATTTGCAGTAAATAAATCATCTTAAAACATAAGCATAGACAAACATAACCCAATCATTAAAAATCTCCATTATTAGAATGTTAAGGCTGCCTAACTCACAAAAGCTGTGCACTGGCATATAATTTTATTAAGAAGTACCAAAAATTATTTTTTAAAGCGTTTACGGGAAAATAGGAAATAACTGCTAAAAAGCACATTGTCTTAAAAAGATCTCCTGACTGCTGAGAAAAGTGGTATCAAACTGACAGAATTATGTTAGCATAAACAAATGCCACATCACGATTATACAATGGGGAAAATAATTAGGCAAATCATTCCAGCTTTTTTTTAGAATTTCTTTTTCATCCACCTTTTTCAGACGAAGAAATATGCACTATTTTCTTCGTCAAAATATTTTCCCCTCATTTATTACTCAAAGCCTGCATACACATGGTGGTATCTCAACACCGTTCTTGCTGCTCTTTTTCTACATTCTGCTGTGCACTGCCACGCTCTCACATGTTTACAGCAGGTTTTGGTAAGCAGTTTACTTTCAGCAGAAGGTTTCCATGGAACTACAGTAGTATCACAATAATAATAGCTGTAATTTATGCACGCTCCGAGCACTGCTCTGGATTAGCTGTAACTGTTTGTTATTCACTGCTTGGGCTATGCATAACTTCTAATCTAATCTTCTAAAATTTAAATAGTTCTGCTGAAACAGCTTACAGAATCCTTGGGAGAAAAAAAAAAAAATACAGGATTAAACACCATTACATATTTTGAAGATAAATCACTTGAAAGGTTACATGCCTTTTTGCTAAGATTAGTTTCACATTTTACATGCCACATACATCCACATTCATTTCTGTAAATGCACAGCTGCTCTAACTGAAAGCTGCAAAACAGCACATTATTTTTAGAAAAAGTTTATATATCACATCGTTTAGCAGATTATTCCCTTTAATATAATATATGTTTTTCCATGTTCTCTACTTAAAACTTCTCAGATCAGAAGTATTGATTTCATGACAAGTTCAGCTCACTGGTCAGATGATTGCCAAGCCTCCTCTGCATGTGAATTCCCCAAAGCCTGCCTGTTGAGATGTACATCTGATTGAGCCATGCCTCAGTAATACGGCTTGACAACATGCAAGGAGTTGCCATGTTTCCTTTGCAGCCTTAATGCACTTTACGGAAAATTTTCCTAACTCAAGACTGGTTAGCAAGGAGGAACATTTAAGAGGTATATTCTAAAATGAAATCAAATTCTACTTTAGAGCAGACACCCAATTGGAGGGTAAAGCCGCTAAGTGCCCTAGAAACACTCAGGGCAGACTTTTCGCATTGCTAAAAATGGAACTTACCGTGGTAATCCTTGTATAATGGATTGGTTTCTCTCTCAGAGCCAATAAATGATTCAAGACCAACTACCATATCTGACAAGTTTGTTACACGTTCCATAATTGCTTTATTCTGTAAGACATGGAAACAAAATACACATCGTATGTGATGAAAAAAGTAATTAATGTTCATGGAGTAAGCCTTGGTCTTCTCAATGACAAACGGTAGGAAAAAGTAGGTCATCAATACCCAGAAATTAGATGAGGGCTATTTTATTTGCTTAAAATAGATGCAAATTTGTGCCTAAAGAAAAATATACTTGGCTCGAAGAAAACATTATAGAGCCAACAGCACTAAATCCATATTTTTCTAATCTTTCTAAGATAAGCATTAGTTAACACTGCAGATATTTACGAGCTATGTGGCAGTGAAGCATCAAGTTGTATTACCACTTCTCAACATATTTGAGACTTACGAGTGTTTCAGTGATGCCACAATTTAATAAAGAAAAGGCAAAAAGGGACAGATCTGTGCTAAAAAGCAAAACAGTCCTTCACGTGAAGAAACAGTCATCTCAAAACTGCCAGGACAGCTGGCACAGTCTTCTTCTCGACGGCTGTAGTTGCTGTGCCCATCACAGCAACAGGGGTATTGAGTGTAATCGCCTCACAATGCACCCATGCCAATAGAAAGAACTAGCCCTGTGGCTCCACATTAGAATTTTGTATTTTTTATTAATCTTAAATACTTTTGTACATTCTAAGCTTCTGTTGGCAAACTATGTGACTGACACTTAGTACAAAATGTGCATTTAAACATTTTTTTCAATTTTAAATAAAAAATTGCACAGTAATTGCTACCATAGAGAAAGGGAAGATGCTAGATATGTCTTTAAAATCTGTGCATTACGCTGACATGCTTGTTTATTAAAATAGTGAGCACTGCATTGATTGCTTTCAACAGCACAGCCACAGAGAAGCCTATGAGGCAGATGCAGAAGGTGACCATTTCCTACTCCTGCCAAAGAGGTGAACACTGTAACCACGGCCTGCCCTGCACAGACCAATCTGCTCAGGGTACAAGGCCCAAAGCTGCCAGTCCCCTGGTACCTCCATACCCCCTCCCTTCCCCACCTTATGGGCCAGATGGCAATAAATCCTCTGGACTGGTCTCTTTACAAAGCTGCTACTTGTGCTCAGGCCAAAATGGTCTATCCCCGTGGAATCAGAGGACTTCAGTTTTACCTGCAAAGTCTAACGTGTAAAGATAAAATAATATAACACTACAGAATTCCCTTTCTGAGCAATGATGCAAGTGAACTGAGGTAAAAGAATGCTGCTTCCAGATCAAGCCTTACACTTCATTATTGCATGCCCTAATTATATCCACCACTGAAATATTAAAGATGACTTGCAAATTAGTTCCTCTTCTAGGAAGGGAGAGACAGCATACCGTATTCTAATGGAAACTTTTAGTCTCATTATTTTATAGGGTCAGTCACTTAAGGACACTATAAAACTGAAGTAGCCAGTGACCTCTGTAAATCCACAAACTTGAAATTACTTATTTTGTTAATTCTTCAGGAGGTTGCTGGGTGTTATTTGTGTAAGTAAGAAACATTACACTGTAATATAGTCTAACAGGTAAATACTGGTGATCTCTGGAAGCTAACCTGAATTCTTAATATAGGAAAAAAAAATTAGACCATTTGGAAAAAAGTTTGCTGTTCGTTAGTCTTTTTACTTGCTGGTTTTAACCAACAAGGGTTACAAAAACTGTAGGTAGAAAGATGCTCAACCATCAGCAAGGCATCCTCATCACTATAAGTGCTGTAAGTCCTAAGAATAGCATCTTTTCTATTTAGCCCTAGATCTGGAAATATTAAAGCAATTCAATATTTACCTAATCATACACACTTCAGCATGTTGGTTTCAGCTCTTCTTCTGAATAGTTTGCTTTCTTTAATTGTAATCCGTTCGCCTATGTTGATTTTGTTGTTATTTTTAAAGTGTGTCAAAATATTCTCTGGGCTTAATGCAGTGTATCTTGGGAAATATTTTCCACAATGAATTGCCACAACAAACAGACATTTGCTTATGTGGCATTGTTGTCATAGATCTGTATCTATCGTGTATTTTCCAGTTTGCAGTGTTCAGCACATTAATGCCCAATCAAAGCTGACGTCAGCACACAGATAGTTGTGATGTATGGCATACTGACATAAACACACAAATCATGTTGCCCCATCTGGGCTTGAAAATTTAACAGAGCTCCAGATCTTCCTCCAGCCCCATACAAATCTACCTCCTGCTTCTGGCATAAACTTGGCAGCTCTGGAGATGAGCCAGGACATGGTTAGGAGGGAAGCCAGGAATGGGGGGAGTCAAGGAAAGAGTTTGCTGGCAACTACAAGAGGTATTGTTGTAAATTACATTGAGAAAGAAATAAATTAAAGAAAACCAACCAACTCAGTCCTGGAAAGTTTGCAGTCTTGCTAGATGTACTGCAGGTTTTCTAAATGGGTCAGTTCAGCCAAAATATAATTATTCTAACAACATGGTAGCAACCCTGATATGCAGACTGGGCTGGGCATTCACTCTATATCTTACTTAGTGTTCACTGTTTTAGACAGGAATTTTCTTTTTATCTCAGACTTGTAATATTTGAGCTCAAATGAAGCTCACTTTCAAAATACTGTTGGAAGAAAACCCATTTAGCTACTTAGATATGTAAATGGCAACTGTATATACATGTTTAACCAGCTTTTAGGGAAAGGCAATTATGGAAAAAGATTGTTTTGTCGTACTAATTTATTTGCAGAATCTACAGAGCTTTGAGTAATTATCTGTGCATGTCTAGAAACACTTATTTGCAAATAAAGCAGTGTACCATCTTCCACATCTGAGGACAAAGCATGGTATTCTACCAATGCAAACACACAGAGAGATTGAATACTCAAACTTGCACACTGAAATTAAAACTATATATTTTTACTGGATTGAGTTCTTAATGAAGGACAATTTTATCATAACTATTATTTATCAAATCAACTTTGGAAAAAAAGAAAAGTTTGCTTTTTCTGCTTTGCTCTAATTTCTAGTTCTCCTCTCACTTCCTGGCAAAAATTGTCTAAAACAGAGAGATATGTACTCCCATTTTTTTTTTTTTTTTTGGATTTCGGATTGCAAAGAAATTAAACGCCTCATAAAATTTATGTAAAAGGAGTATTTACATTCTCAGTAAACAAATTCAAATAATTGAAATTTTTCCCAGAACAGGTTTAACTTTCCTACGTAGAAAATACAACAAATCTCCAAATTTAAAAGGAAAATAAAACCGTTTCAGATCTATAATGAAATCCAAGTCACACCTGTTAAAGCTGTCAAGTCACATGGATTTCATATATCAGCATTTGTATACTCATCAATATGTTAATAGACATAAGATTGATTTATATATCAAATTGAAAATTAGGTGTATGAAGACTGTTTTCAAAGAGATATTTTTGCCTATGTTTTCATAGTGAGGGCTATATTTGAATTCTGTACCCTTACGCTCATGTAAACTAATTTTGATTAATTAATGTATTCACTGTTTTTATTTAAAACAGTTGATTATAAGTTAATACACTGAATCCTAAAACTGAGAGTGCAGTAATCTTGATGCTTTGTTTGAAGGGTCTCAAAAGCAAAGATCAAGTGAGCAAGTTTATGTAAAGTGATTTCATCCTTGTGAGCATAAAGCAAATTCTGGCATTCAAGTTTTCAAAACAGACCCAAAAACTGGCTGTCCCCCTTTTGTCTCTGCTACACTCACTCATGACACTGAAGTAGCTTAGTGCTATAATATATGCAACCACACTGGACTACAATGAAATACTGGCTGGATATTCAATAGGTGTAATCATTCTTAATATTTTCTGAGACATTACCATACAATAAAGTGGTAATGACTTCATGACACACAAATATTTACCACTTGTCATTACTACTTCATCTCCACAGGATTTTGAATTGAAAAGATAAATTATTAACATTAAGAGATATGGCTTAAATATTTAACCATTTGTTAATAATTACTACTGCTAAAATCACAGAATTATCCATACCTTTTATCTTGGTAAAAAGATAATAATAAAGTGAGGTATTAGGCCACTGCACTAGTTTTGTGTGCTTTTTCATTATTCACCAATCCTGAAAATAAATGATTAATAAATGTTCTGCCTGAACTGTTATATTGGTAATTAACAAAATCTGTAAAGTCAAAAATGGTGTAAAGAAGACTGTATTAGAAGACTGTACTGATATCACATGAAAACCAAATCTAAGTGTGATATCTTTGATGGAAGACAAGCTCACTTTGCTTGAAATATATCTAAAGGGTTTTCTACAGACTTCCAACACCTTCAAAGAGGATATGTCCACATTTAAATATTCTATATCTTCTTCTATCTTTGAAGAATTTTACTGACTGTAATGGAACATGGATAAATATGTGTTCATATGGATGAAATCAGAGAAGCATTGATTCTGGCTGATTTGTTGATATGTACTATATTAAATTAGAAATTTTCATGCAATGAATAGTATCTTTGAAGAATGTTATACAAGTTACAGCAGCAAAGAAAGGAAATGTAGCAAAGATACAAGCAGGTAATTAGACGCAACGTACTCACAAAAATGGGAAGGAAGTGACAAAGCATCTGTTGGCCAATATGTTACATAATGTATTAATTCCAGGTTTTGGTTTTTTTTTAATGTTTGCACTGATAGTCTGCAAAAACTCAGAGTCTTCCAACTGTGAAACAAGTTAGAACTAGCACTTTTTTTACCTTGAAAACTCAAAATTTTAATTTGAGCCATGGTTACCTTCTCATATACCTGAAACACCATCACTCTTATGGGAACTCTGCAATGATTATTATCAATGATATCAGATGCAGGTGGATGACAAGGTATCCCATTTAAACATTCTGGATTTAAATATTCCAGAAAAATGATCAGTCATGAAATAAAAGCTAAATATCACACACTATAAGAATATCTTTGGATCTTTACTGAGGATAGATGACCTGGACTTGTCTATTATATTAGTTAAAAGAGACTTAATTGCCAGAAAGCAATTGGTACTTAGAATAAAATGTATGTCTGTTTTGCCATTGAAGACCTGAGAGGTTCTTTATAGTGTTGACAAGGGCCAGCAGCCAAATGAGTGATGACTTGATATAAATGAAATGAGCAAATCAGTAACAGTTGCTGTTGAGATCCACAAAATAAAAGTAAGAACAAAGACTGCATAGTTTAAATAAAAGTTTCCATCTGTTGATCTCCAAGTGCTTTACAAAAAATCAGCAAATGCTGCATTCCTCATTTACAAGTAATGTACCAAGTACCAAGTCATGAGTTGTCCAGAGTAAAGAGCCAGTCAGCAGAGTGCTGGGAAGTGAACTCTATCTTTTGCTGAAGCCTTGCCTACTTTCATTAATTTGAGGCTTTGTTTAGAAGACAGAGACTATGGCTTTGGGGTGCCATGAAAATACAATGACATGGGAGTCCAAAGACCAGAAAGCTCTGGAAAATCTAGCTATTACATGGCACTGAAAGGTGATAGATGTATGGGTTCCCACAGGGTGACATTTTCTGAACTGAATCCCTGTTCTTTTCTAACAGTACTCATGAATTGAAGGTACAGACTGCAAGTGACTAGGAGATGCTCTGGCAAGCAAGGCTCTTGTTCGGATTTTACCACAGTTGCTAAAGGAAATAAGCTTGACTGAGTCCTCCTGCCTTTTTCTCCAGCAAAGGATGAAGAATTGGACAGAAATCAGTACATGATTTAGGTTGAAATTAGCCCAGCAACTCCCCAGTACACTACACAGTCCTCTTTAGCAGTGTCTGTTGTGAGAGAACAAGGGGAAATGGTTTCAAACTAAAAGAGGGGAGACTTAGACTGGATGTAAGGAAGAAGTTTTTTACAATAAGGTTGGTGAGGCACTGGAACAAGTTGTCCAGAGCTGTGGTGGATGCCCCATCCTGGGAGACATTCTAGGTGAGGCGGGACAAGGAGGGCTCTGAGCACCTGATTGAGCCGTAAGTGTACCTGTTCTTTGCAGGGCAGCTGGACTAGATGACTTGTAAAGGTCCCTCCAACTCAAACAATTTTATGATAATAAGTTTGTCTCATTAGTATAAAAACACATCAAGGAAAAATTGTGCGTTAATATTTGTCTTTAATATCTCAGAGATTAAATGACCATTCGAACATATTTTTTTAATAATAGCAAACACTTAAAATATTTAATGCTACAAGTTGGTCACAGTAGGAGATACAGATGTAAAAGTAGATAGAAAGAGTGAGAGTCACATTATCAAATCCTGAGAGCTATAACAAAATCGCTGAAATTAACGTATTTGAGACTAACTGGCTTAGCTAAAATCCTAAGATTATACTAGGAATTATTCATGATTAAAAATAAAAAAGGTTTAAGAGTGCCTTCTGTTGCTTTTTTGCCCGAAAAAATGCACTGCAGTTTGCTTTCCAATTCAGGCTAACTATTGCTGCAACTTAAACTCCTTAAACAGTCAATTGCCTTTTACATACAGGGGACCAAAAGAGTCCTCCACTATTATTTCAATTAATAGCACACAAACATCAACAGGAACATCTATCTGACATTTTTAATCAAGTGCAACGTTCTCAAAAATAAAATCATTTAGAAAAATAATCCCTTATTCGGTATGAAATTATAAGCTGTCATCAGGAGCAGTCTGGCAAAGCTAGGTCCAGATGGGATACTGGCTGGGCAATAAGAAGAGGTAGGGTGGAAATGATGGGTAGGCTGGAAATGATGGGAACCTAAGGAAAGACATGATTGCTCCCTCTGCTGGCAAGGCCCTCTCCTGCTTTAATTTTTAACTAATGAGTAGGCATTTCTTTAATTATTTAGGATCTAGCCAATAAATAATGCAGAATGTTCCTTCCTCAGTCTGTTGCTCTGTGTTTGCACAATTTTGAACTTATGGTGCCCTATTTCAGTAGAATAATTTGTCACAGGATTAAGGCTCAGGTGGGTATCTAATGGCAGAGTTATTGGATTTACATTTTAATCGTTCACAAAATGAAAGGTAATGTTAAACCAGTAAATTTTCAAAATATTATATTTTAAAATGTGTACAAATTTTGTATTTAATTTATATACTTCATAATACTATGATAAACTGCTCATTGGATCAGATGAGATAACAAGAACCTTTTTATGTAGAAATCAAATAATATAAAAATGAAACGTTATGCAACACAAATATACAAAATTACACATCATACCAAAAGCTCTCTTCTTCCATGAGTAAAATTCATGACCAAGGAATTTGGGGATTATTTTTTGCATTAAAGCTTAATTACAACATGAGAATAAGTCATTCATTATTTGATTTGTGAAATGAATTAATAGCTGCAGTAAGAACATTTAGAAAAAATCTGTTCTAGGATTTTGGCCTACAACCAGAAGCTCCCAGAACAGGAGGGATCAGCTTTTTTTGCCCACTGTTCTCATCTGAAACCTGGCTGAAAAGCTACTCCAGCTCCCAGCCTTCCAGAAGGCTCCATCCCAGGAATCCTCGCCTGCCATTTGGTTTGCTGATTTTAATCTCTCAGGACTTTCTTACAGTGGCTCCACTATGCTGAACTGGCACTTGCTCCTAGAAGTGAGTTATTATTAAACTTGTAGGTCAATTGTGGCACTAACAACTCTTTGGAAGCTTTCAGCCACAGTGTACAATTTGCTGGTCTAATTAAATATTAATTCTAAGTGTTACATTCTGTGGCTAAGAGCTTTTATTTTCCATCATCAGTCTGGAAGAGAAAGAGGTTACAAGGCTAATTTAATCTTTTTTTTTTTCTTTTTTCCCCTGGCATTAAAGCTTAACTACACAGGCACAAAAACATCATTAAAGATGCAGTATTCCTTTTTATTATGATTATATTGTAATTAATAGAGCAGGTCTAAACAAAAAGATGTAAAATTAGATTCTGAAATTTCAGGGCTTTTGCACAACACCAAAAGTTCATGTAAAGTATTACAGAGCAAGTGCTGGACAGAAATTCAATATTAAGTGATCTGAAAAACACTTAGGATAGAAAATACTTAAGAAACATTTTAACTATAAAATTAGCACTGAATCATTATTCTTTGTACTGAAATACAACAGATAAAAACCCTAGCTAATACAATATGCATAGAGACTTTTTTTTTCAAGAACTTCTAGTTCTACTTATACGAAAAACCTAGTGTTGCTCCAAAGCAATACTATCTTCATTTTCCAACAGAGTTACTTGCTTAAAACAGATGACTACTTTGTCTCGCATTAAAGACTGTCTTCTAATCCTTACTTATCACTGTCCAAATGGGCTCAATACATGAGCCTCTTCCCTTCTGCTTCCATAACAGTTGTGTCCATGTCTGGACACTGGGCATTATATTAACTACTTAGTCCAGAAGCCAAAAGATTCCATATGCTTGAACAGATGACTATCTTCATACTGTGATGGGATATTTAACTGTTTAGATCTAACACTGTGTTTGAAAGATTTAGTATTAGATAGCACCTCATTTTTCTTGAAGTTTCCATGTCTGTATTTTCAGATTACACAGACAAAACATAAGATATTCTAAAGTTGCACATACTCATCAGATTTTAAAGTTTACATAATCATTATGGAACTGTAATTCTGTGATTAAATATGTGCTGATGCTTACGGTGATAAGAATGTTTTTATAGTGCTCTAAATTGTAACATATTAAAATGAGAAGGCTTTTTTGGTTATACATTTTAACCCAAAAAGTGACTGATCATCAACATAACATAGCTAGGTAAATTAAAAGACAGTTAACATGGGTGCAAAAACATGTTTCTGATGAACAATGTATTTGTGTTTGAAATGAGTATTTGTTACCAAATCAGAAGTGGCAGAGCCAAGATACAGCCTCTTGGCAACCATAAACTTATTTTATGAAAAGAAAATATTTCTATGAATTGATAAGTAAATGCTATAAACAGTAATAGAAATTAAAAGCAAAATGTTTTACTCTTAAACAATTTACATTTGAATATGTATTTAAAGTGTCTTTGGACTTGCTACTGGATTATAATTTTAAGATGCTTCTATGAACGCCTAGGATATCCAGAACAAAATATTCCCATCTGAAAATGATATGAGAAACACAAGAATAACTGCCATAAACTCATTACTCTCAACATTTCTTTGTATCGAAGTTAAATTTTACTTCTTTCATACAATTGCGCATGCCACAGTTAAAAGGAAAAAAAACAACAACAGTGTAGTACAATATAAAGACCAGTTAATCTACATAGTTTCTATTTAGAAGAGGATTTTGAAAACTTATTCAACTAATGATATGGAAAAATACGTGACATTTAATCTTTATACAGTTGGTGTTTAATATTTACATGCACAAATACATTTGAAGGTTATTCAGCATTTTACACTTGTGAACTCACAGAAGGTAGAGTTCTAGGGAATGCAGGCATAGCTCCTGTCATAGGAATACAGATTTCAAACCAAGAAATTCACAATTCTGTATTAGCAATGGATTCTAAAGCAGTACTGCTTGACTTCAAGTTTAGCTGCTAAAGCTCTCACTGTGAACACAAAAGGCTATGAATGCAAAAAGGTTTGCTTCTGAATTTTTCTACACTGAAACATACAGTGATTTACACACTCTGGTTAATTCAAAGCATTAAAACATTAATATTGCAGGAAATCAATTTTTTAACATGCTGGATGAAATAACGAAAATACCTGCTAAACAGGACTTCAGACTCAGAGGACGGGTTCTGTAACTTCTGCGATTTATCCATACTGACTTTTCATTAGTCAATTAATTTCCCTTGGTACATACTGACTAATATGGTGGTTAGTCCTTACCAGTAATACAGCTTCATGTTCAAAATAAAGGGTGGCTTCAATGAAAGTGTTACACATCTTCAAATGAAAATAATAATCTACTTAAAAAATACATATTCATGAACTTGACTGTTTACTTAAGTGATACAGAGTTGGAAATAAGGAGAATGGAATTATGAAAGTATTTTACATTTCAACTTTTCTGTGAACATAAAACAGCGACATTAAAATCACATTCTGTAGAATATATTTTTTTTAACACTATGTGCTAAAAATGCAGATTGTCAAAATACAGAAAAGAAGAGTCCATTCTAGTTCTGATAATATTTCTTAATTTGGAAAGTGCAACAACAAATTAAATCCCTGTACAGTTTGCCCACCCTGATCATTTTTGCCAGATTTAAAAAATGTAATTAATTTTCCCTTTTCAAATGCACCATTTTATTTCAGAGGCACAATTCATTTTCAAGAAGCAGTAGAAAGCCTTGACAAATAACCTTCCATCAACTGTTTTAATCACATTCATAAATATCTCAATATTTATTACCTGGCAGACAGGGTAAAATAAGAGTATGTTCAATCAGGAGAAAATCAATCAATCAAGAAAAACTTGTCACATATCATCTGAATAAAATTTCTAATTGGTTAAGTTTTTAGAGTCATTTTCTTGAAATCTGCTTCCAGAACAAGGTACTTCTGGTTTTGTGATAGAGAAAATAATAGAATATTTGTTTTTCTTTATATACTGCACTAGAAGTTTCATCAATGAAACAGAGAATTTGTCCTCTTTCGGGGACCACAATTTCATTAAATTACTTTGAAAAAACTCTGTACACAACCAGATTCTTTGTAAATTTGTGTCTTTTTCCAAAATACATCTTTACAGAAGGCTGTGAAGACATTCAGTGCTCCACCAAACTGGGGGAATGAGCATCATATTCTGACAAATGCAATTTGAATTCAAAGCAGTGAACTAGGTGGATTAGATCCATACTGGTAGATGTGTACCACAGAGTGAAAAGCATCACAAATAAAATCACTGTTTAATGTTCAGTAGACACTGAAGAGACAAAGCATATATTAATATGTAGGAAAAAGTGAACAAACAATAAGAGCATTATTGTACTCCATGACTGTGAGTTATGACTGAAAAAAAAAGACTGTTTAAGAACATATTAAGAAAGCAGCATGGGAGATTATACAAAACAATGAGAACATGAGGTATATAGGGAGCTTCATCTCACTGTCTTATCACCCAAGAACAAAGACACAATTTCTCAAATGTAAAGGCAAAATTAAACTTTTTGAAAGAAAAAAGCTACATAGACTTAATTTGCAAACTCCCTGTCACAGAGCAACATGACAAGTACTTGGCAAAATACACAAAGGAAGCAAATCACTACCTACACAGATAAGTATTTTATTTAATGCATACAAAAAATACAGACTATCTGGTCTGGATTGGAATAGCATCCTCCCTGCTGAAATTCAGTAGTATTAATTGTGAGTTTTATTTATTCTTCACCAGAGTAACTATAACTGGCTGTCAGGGACAAAATATGGCATGACATAAGACTGAAAACTATTTTTTCAAAAACAACCATTTCTCTGTAAATAAAATGCAGACACGATAACTTGATAACACTTCACATTTTGAAATCTTCTATTTTCTTATTATGTGAACATTTTACTTGCAGACCCCCTTAATATAGTTAGGAAACAAAAAATAATATAGCAGATACAGAAATAATTGTTCAGGCAATAATTGTGGAATTTTCTACATCTTCAGAATAACAGTATGCATTTCCTATGCCTTCAGTGTTCTGGCTTTAAGATTTAACAGAGAAAGCATAAGCTAGAACTTATTCTGATTAAATTAAATGCATATACAGAAATACTAGGAAAAAAAAAACAACAACAAAACACCAAACAAATGCTCTCTCTTATTCTCTTGAAAAGATATTTTCTTTACTTTTTTAATCTAGTAAGAAACCTCAGCAACAGAATGGTGAGTAGCTGGGTTGTGAGAATGTGAGCAGCTGCTGTTATTATAACTAAAGGTCTGTCTACGGCTTGAGCCTGAGAGACCACATGTTCGGCTGTCCTCTCATCTTGCCATCCTCACCAATTAACTATTAACATGGAGGGCTGTACACATGCTCTCAGGGGCTCTTTAACAGGCTTCTTGGAGAGTGGAACAACTACACAGCAGGGCTCTGGGAACTGAGTAATGTGGGGTATAAGGAACCCTCAGAGCAGCTTTGCTCCTCCTAATGACAATTTTCTCCACAGTTTAGTGCTTAAAGAAGGATACATGAAGTTTAACAATTTTAAAAACAACAACAACAAAAAAAGTAAAGCTTTCATTTGTTTAAAGCTTTGAAGATTCTGAAAACCACATTTCATTTTTTTTCCCCTTCAGAATATTCTGTCACTTACTGTAAAGTAATTCTGTTAAAATTCAAAACCAGAAGTTACTTTAAAAAATGATATAATTTCATATGAACTCTGGGGGAATTGATTTATAGAGAACTGACCAAAATGAAAACAAAAACAACTCCCCAGATAAGTCTACAAAAAACCAAAAGATTATATCCTTCAACTTGTTTCTTAGAAAAACTCACTCCAGAGACATTTCTAGACTTCTTTAGAATATGATATCTCTTGCTGATATATTAAAATATATAAAAAGTATAATAACATAGGTTCTATGTCTCAGTGGCAGAGAGGGAATCTCAACATATAAAAAGAAGGAAGTTAGTTTTACATCCACAAATTCCACTTATTGCAGTAAATTTTACTATCAACCTTTTTAAAGACATACTGTCAACTAATATTAAAAATATATAATTAAGGAGATGGAGTTGTGTAGGACAAAAAGTGGTTCAGGTATTCACCTAAATAACACCAGCAAGTACTCAAACACCTTTTCAGAATGCAATATGTATGTGAGAATGATGTATTTACATAATATAAGATTTTAATTCAAGAATAAAAATTTCCCCTCTGAGATGAAACTATATTTAATACAAGGTTTTATCCCGTACTATTTTATTATAATCAGTAATGAATAATACCTGGTTTGTTCCTGTTCCCAACAAAAAAGAATATTAGAACTAAAGAGTAAACCTGTATCTTTCAATTCCTGGCTTTAAAAACAAGGTCATACATCATCATGATGGGTATGACAGATGAAGGCAGTGGATTAAAATGTCTTGTATTGAAACTCTAAACTATGTCCTGAAGGTGGTGTAAAGTGTGTTAACCCCCCAAAAAGTAGGAAAAAGATTCCTAGCAGAGGTTTCTCTGCTCTGATACTGCTTGGAATTTCTTATATTCTGACTATGACTGATAAAAGGAATAAGTATTTAGGACTGTTTTATGCTGAGGTGCTTGTTGATTTTGCAGGATGAATGTCCCACAAAATTGTAGAAAAACTACCGTTGTTGTTTAACTTTGTCCTTTGAATCAAAAGAGCTTTCTCAATTTTTAAAATTGCATTTTTTTTTCCCATAAACTTCAAATTTCTGCTAACTGATGTAGCATCAACTACACAATTTAGTAAAGACAGATTTCTTACCTCAATAAGGTGAGAGGGCATTGTGATGACGCAAGCTGATAAAGATTTTCGGAGGAGGCCACGTAGAATGTACAGAAATTTTGTAATGCTATGAACATCTTCAGGAGTACTGGTGCTACAAATGTCATCATCCCACAACAGGGAACCAAGACTCTGAATTCCTATCCGTAAAATATTCTTTCGTTTTTTCTATTAAAGGAAGAACACTTGTTATTTTTTTAAACATTAAGAGAAAAATACCACATCGTATATAATTTTAGAAACTACTACAATTTATAAAATGAATATCCATAATAATTCAGTAGTTCAAGTAATGGATTTTTTATTTTTTTTTTGCTAGCTGGATAGCACCACTACATTAGATAATTAAATAAAAGAATAACAAGTCAGCGTGGAAAAAATGCAAAACTACTAATGTGCAATTTCTAAAGCTAACCAGCTACCTACATATAGTATATTCAGAAAGAGAATCCTAGAACATTACTATTTTTCCTCTCATTTCTCTCCTCCTTCTTAGTGCCTTCAAAAAAAACGTAAGCCCATTTTTCTCCAAAGTCTTGTAAGCTGGTCTACTGGAAGGGCCGAGAGTAGTCAAACACAACTTTTCCTTCTATTTTCAACTTCCCTAAACACACTTCTCTTCAGTTAGCTACTGGATACTAGAATTTAAGTTGTTTCAACATGTGACATCCTAAATGGCCTTGTGTTACCTACTAAAGACTGCTGCCCTGCATGACACTGCTGGAACAGAAATCAGCAGAGCAATGGCTAAAGTTTAGCACCATTTCTGAAGAGACAGATGTGAAGCCAGAGTTGTAATTTAACAACACAACTAAAACGTCATCTCTCATGATGAAAAATCTCTCTTCTGCTTATTCAACACGACCTTATTTAGTAGTCTTTGAGAAAGATCCTAGGTACGTTTACTCTCAATGGCTGAGACAGAAAATAAGCACCCTTATTAAAAGAATTCCAGTACAAAGTGGTCAAAGTTCCTTTTCTACAGCTCAATGTCTATATTTAAATAAAGACCAACTTCCTTTTCTATCTTTTTTTTTCCTAAATATATAAAATCCTAGTTTAGGTAAGTAAAGTCTTACAGTTGTTTTTCATTACAATTATATGCTTCAATAAGCTGTAGGTATTCATCTCCTCATCCTGACTTGCAGCAGGAATGACCAGTAACTATGAATCACAAAACATTGTACAGCTGTTTTGGGAGTCCAGGACGGGAGAGAATGGGTTCTGGTGAGAGAAGAGGCTGCCCTTAGAAAAGCCTCCTTGTCCATACTGGGGAGACAGATCCTTAGCTGTGAAACTCAGTCAATACCACGTGTTTCTCCATCCCTCCAACTCTTACACACAGTGAACCAATCTTCCAATTCTCTTACAATCTGTGTGAAAGCAATACATGTCTTAGCTCTGGTGCTTTCTCGAGCCTCATAGGCTTTCAAGACTTTTAGGCTTTAGCTGTACAGAGTTAAGTTTTTGCATGTCCATGTGAATGTATGGATAATAGAACAGTAAAGGTAAAATCTGACTTCTGTATAGGGTATTTATTAGACTCAGGTACCCACAGTTCTAATAAGAAAACGAAAACTAAATCTAGTCTAATGTTATTAGTGATTTTAGTGACTTCAGTGATTCAATATTTTCTTCATATTTGCTTAAGCAAAAACAGGCATTTATGAAAACTTTTATCTATATACAATGGATATTCAACACGCAGAAAAAAAGTTCTAGTATTTCAGAATTTCAGAATAAACATATATGAAACAGAAAAGAGAAAGATTTTGTTAGGATAATATTTTTTAAACACTTAGTTTACATTTTTTTTAAAAAAAACCTCTTTCATGCTGTTTTTGTAATAATGATTAGTTTGGCAGCAAGGATTATGGTGAATTAAAAATCTAACTTAAGCAAAGAAAAGCCCAACATCCTCCCCCAGCTTTCTTACATAAAAATTTGAGCTCCAAAGTATACCAAAGAAGTGTTAATGAAAAAAACAGTTGCCTGTGAAAGTTCTGCTACCACCTATTATAAAAAGAAAATAATTCTGAGACAGATGAGGCATGTGTAACCATGCCAAATGTAAAAAGGGTTCATATTAGTGACCATATCAATAGAAAAATCCTACACAGAGATTTTAAAAATCAAATTAAAAGAATTCAATAAAAACTGATGTTGCAATTTCTGGATTACAGGTGATTCATACCCTGAATTTCCACATAGTTCTCAGTAAAGATGTTCAAGACAGTGTGAACTGACAAGTCATTGCATTGGTAAGTTTAGTGTCACAAACAAAAGTTACTGTCCGAAGACCCAAAGGATCATACAAGACAGACAGGACGTCTTAACCTATGTCAGCAAATAGCAGATGGCATATGGGAAGTGTTGAGTCATGGCCTGAACAACTGATTGAGCACTTGAGAAAAGGACTCACTCAGCTCTGGGAGTACCTGTGCAACTAGAAGGTGTGGAGCCTTGCTGCACCTCTCTTGGCCTCATTTAAGGGCTGACTGCCACTGAGGAAGGTTCTCTTTTTGGTGATTTTTCCTTGGTGGAGCTTTCTCCTGTAAACTAGAATCTTCTGATAAAGGGGAGCAATCTTCTTCCCTTCCCTTATAGCACTTTTCTATTGTGCTGGTCCTTCATCATCACACCTCTGTTGTAATGCCTTTCCCATTGCATTGATCTGTCCAATTGTTACAGGTGGTAATATAAAATGCTATTACTAATTACTAGATACCAGATATGCTTAGCCAGTTTACCTCTTAAGGTCTATTAGAGGTCTAAACCTCTAACGGTGCATTCACTACTTCCCTTAACTGTGTCAAATCTCTGTCAGCTGGGTTGAGTCGCATTCTACTCACTTTCTTCCAGACTCCTCTTCAAATACTGGTAGTACATAAAGAGGAGCCAACAACAAGGGGTGGTAAGTCTGTTGTTGCCACACTGGTGTAAAAGTAGCAGAAAATATCTGAATGTTTTACCGGACGAGTCAAACATTTTGGACTTTGGACTCAGACCCAACAAGCACCATATTTCTAGGTCTTCAGACTCCAAAGATTTCGGGAAGTTTATGCTGTGCAATATGAAAAGCATTAAACACTAAAGGTGTTGTCTTCTGTCACATGCAGTGATTATTGGATCTATTAAAGTCAGTAGTAAATCTCTTTCAGTTCCTCACTAATATATTTAGACTCTTGTAGTTTTTCCCAAACTTCCAACTGGACCCACCCAAAAGAGAGAGCATCATTTTGGGTGGAAGAACATAGATTAACATATTTCTCCAATGCTTGTGCTTTCATAACACAGAGGAAAGAACACTGGTCCAGAAAGACACAGGCTGGTTCTTATTCTACTGTTTTTGCTTCTAGCTACTTCTCAAGACTGAGTTAAAGACGGGATTATGGAGTAACAGATAAATTTTGCATGGATTTGGAACATAAAACATTCCAACATGCTCTGGGCCAAAACAACATCAAACTCTGGACATACCTGGAGAGGTGCGAGTTATATACTACACAAATGCACGAAATGTGAGTGTTTAGAGAAACACAGTGCATGTGGAAAAGGGGAAAGTTTTTTAGAAAAATAATCAAGCAGTAATAGCTTGCACTCAATAATTCATACATGTTGTCTTCTTTGACACAGAAATGAGTATGCAGGAGATAACAGCCATCTAGTTAGGTAAAATGGTTTGAAAAAGAAAACTTTAAAGCTTCACCTTAAAGACTTACACAGTTGCATACACTTTTAAATTTGTCTGGTTTTGATTTGCTCTTTGGTCTTTATTGGCTGTAATAAAACATTCTGAAAAAATGAACAAGAAGTACAGAATACCACTATCCACAATATTAAATATTTCCTTGTCTGTAGAAAGAAAAAAACTCAAATATTGTCTCTCACAGTTCTTTATTTTGTTTAAAGCTTAAGAAAACCAAAAAACTTCTGGAATGTGCAAAGGCACTGCTTTCCTGTCAGACTTGGCTGGTGAGACAGCTAGGAAGCACCAGCCCCATCCCTTCAGGAGG
Source organism: Perdix hodgsoniae (assembly GCA_035772895.1). NCBI lineage: Eukaryota > Metazoa > Chordata > Aves > Galliformes > Phasianidae > Perdix > Perdix hodgsoniae. The sequence goes on from JAPSGF010000001.1 coordinate 38,448,662, forward strand.
AGGTTCCTTGCTGCTTTTTGCAGTCCATGAGCTCTCCAGTCCCAGTGGAGATGTCAGCCACAGGGTGTGGCAGAAGAGGGGACAGGCTGGGACACAGCAAAAATAGCCAGTGGTCCAAATTTAAATGCAAGCATTCTGTGTGGATAATGCTTCTAATAATACTCTTAGACAGGAATACATCCACTCCAATGTTATTTTCCACACAAAAAGCATTTATCATATTAAACTTGTAGTGGCACACAGTCTTGTATTGTATTGACATTTATCTGTACTAATCAACTTGTATTCCAGTAATATTCCTATTGTACAACAAGGAATCTAATTATCAATAAAGCCTCAGTATCACTTATTTAATTTACATCACCTTGAAAGGAGTGGCATATTATTTGATATGACTAAAAACAGGGGAGAGGGTGTTGTTCAAACTAGAAATAAGGTTTTCAATTGTATCTTGCTGAACTTGGAATATTTGTGATTACCCAAAGTATGAGTTATGAAAACTAAAGTGACCTTTTCAAGTCTGTGATGATTTCTGAGGAGTGATCTTCACAAGTCTAGTAAAATGTTTTGATACTTAAATTGAAGTAAAATTACACGCCATTTAACCCATAAAAAAATTCACTCCAGTTACCACAGGACTGAAAGAATCTGCGAGTCTAAATGTTCAGACTCAAGAAGCTTGAGCACATTATTGCTAATACAATGGTTCGAGAAAAAGATCTCTGTAAGTGAAAAGCACATTTTATTTAATTTCATTGTATTTGGCAAACCATTTATTAGCTAATTGCACAGAGTGTGCTTTTAGTAATCCTGACCTTCGGTTCTTTTTCAAATGTTCTGCTTATCTGCTAAAAGAAGGTGAAAGCTCCAAACGCACATTAAATTATGAACCACAATCTCCAGTTACTTTTCTTGTTTACTTCCACAATGTTTAGAAACAGCTTCTTCCTTGTTAATTTTTCCAGGAAGTTTGTTTGCCACCCTTAAAAATTCAGAAAATCTCAGTTCAAGATGATAGCAGAGTACAAATGTGCTCAGTACCTGGGGATGAGAGCCATCAAATCCTTCCTGGTAAATGACACTTTGAATGGACTGAAGCAGCCTTGCATAACCACAATTCATATTACTGTTGGAAAGAAGAAATAGTTTAGTAACACATACTCTCTAATAGCTGTATTAAAAATAGATAGAAACAGATGCAGCTTTCAGTGTAGGAGTGTCTCATAGAAAAAAAACCAACCCTTTTTGAATAAATAAGCCATTAAAAGCAGTTGTGATTGGTTCATGTTATCTAGTTCAGCACTCAGATATTCTGTGAAAGGTAAATCTCTTAGAGATTAAGATAACTTAATTATGTCAGGCTCACTTACATGTGTAAGTTCAATGATTTAATGTAGTTACTTAAAGCTGCAACCATTACATCACAGTATTAATGTGCTATAGCAGACAAACAGCTACTCAATTGTTATTCTGAGTATGCCTAGTCAAATCCCTGGAGAACAGGGTTGACTTTCTATTATTTAAAGCTTTCATACATACAAACACTACAGGAATCAAAACCAAACAAAAACCGAAAGAGATGAAATTTCCACTTCTTTTAAAACATTCATTTAGCATAATTTGTTTTTATTTTTAGTGATCTTTCTGATACCACAACAGAGCATAAAATACATTCTGTTCTATTATAGATCTATTCTGTATCCATCCACTCACATGTTAGTACTCCTTTATTTGCAAGGCAATAGAATTGAGGTATAATTTATGTTTATGTGTTATTTGGAAAACAACTGCTAAGATTAAAAATCAAAGAAACAACCCCCCCACCTAATGAAAAAAAAAAAGAATAAAAGCAAACTGTAGCCTAAATTCAGGCAGCTAAAACCAGATGAAAGTTTAACAAACTTTCCTCTCAAAGCCTTGGAACCTCCAGTTCCTGCTCTTCCAATGCATTTTTTCTGCTACTCATTCTTTTTTCAGACTCATTCTAGGCATGGTCTCCAGTCCACAGGCAGAGGACAAAGGCAAAGGACAGAAAGTCCTAATCTTCACTTAAAAAAAAATCAAGCCAGCTGTTCACTTTAAAAAGAGCCATATTAGTTCTTAAATCCCATAGAGCATACTGGCTTTTGTGCCTGGACTTGATGTAGGCTCCTCACTGAAGCTGAGAGCTTAAGCCCTCTAACTTTTCTAGCTTCAGTACTTTGTTACAATCTCACTAATTACCATCAAGACTTGTGGATTCTAATCTTCTTGGAAAATATGGTTATTTGGAAGAATTTACCTCAAAATAGTCTTTGTTGCAGCCATCATTTTATATGTTTGGTCTGATAACAGTGGTGAAACTATTCCCATTACTTTAGGGAATGTAAAAAATATTCTTTGAATATTATTCATGTATATTTTACCCATTTTACTAAGGAACACCTAAGTAAACATGAGAAAGCTTGCTTTCATAGTTTTGCACAGGAAAGAATTTTTGACTATTTGGAGTTTCTTTACCATAGACTTCTGTAATGCTTTTAGGAGAACTGTGTCAACTCAAACCCTAACCCCAAGATGATTTATCAATGTCTACAATCAAAACAGTTTTATATTCATAATAACTCCAAGTTTTAAAATATTCAATATCAGAAACCATTCAGATGACACTTTATTTAAAAATAAAAGGAGAGAGCTTCAAAATTAAACTCAATGTATTTGCTTTTAGTTTTAGTACTTGAAGTTAATACTAAGTATGAAACTCACAGCTGCTAACAGTTGGCAATACACAGCTCCACATGACTTTTTATGTGTAACATCTGCCTTGCTATACAAAACAGATCATCTCAAACACAAGAGTAAATTGTCACTTTGGAAATGGATTACTTTCCTATCACTTAGCTGCAAAAGGAACAGGTGTCCAATGTTATACTTACTCTGTCTTAGGTATTTAAGTTTACAGAGTAGGTGGCCAGGAAAAAGGCTTTAGCATCTACATCAGACAAAATGTTTTCTCTCTCCAAGTGTTCACATAAGAACAACACAATCCTTATTTATACTGTGCAATAATTTCTTCCTTCTTTTGCCAGAGCTGGAGCAAATCTGCAGAGCTTCAGAATAACATTTGTCTTTTATCCTCTTGGGAATGACAGAAAACTACTGCTCACTAACAATAGGGATGGAGTTTCCAACCACCTTGTAGCCACAGCCAGGGATGCCCTAACACTTTTTTTTGCTTTGGATAGTATTACAATGCTTGCTGTGCATTCCACAGTGTAAATCAGAGTGCATTCTGCAATTCTTGCTTTTAAGAATGAACAGAGGAATAAAATGCTTAACGTATTACCAAAATCAGAGAATTCAAAAATTAAAAAAACAAACAGACACAGAACAACCTACATAGACATAAAAGATATCTTTAATTTATCTACACACAGAAAATGTGCAGCAAAGAAAGATTTGAAGAAAACAATGTGTTGCATATAGGTGCTTTTTTTTTTTTTTTTTCCCCTTGAATGTAAAAATAGTGGCTCTTCTATTTCTGGCTAAAATATTACTGGCTTCCTCGAATTTGAACTACGTTAAGCAAATAAGGACATGAAAAACTATTGTGGAAACACTATTTGTAAAAACAGGTTGCATTACCCTTCTGGCAATGTTTGCCATAATATATAAGGAAGGAAATAAGATATTTTTTATTCTGTAATTTCTAGCCTTTTTTTTTGTCTTTGTTACTAAACACCATTTAATTCTGATAATGAGTTTAAACAATTTTTTCTTTACTCTTTTTTTTTTGTTGTTTATCAATTTTGTAATGGATAAAGCAGGAGCTGGCAAGAAGGTATCCTGGTTACAAAAGAGCCTCTGACTTTGCTGTTGATAGTTTCTAAGCATTTAACAAAGGTTAGGCTATCAAAGGTATGACAAATAGCCTTATTATGTATATGGAGACCCCATTAGGCAAGACAGTTAAACCTGTTTTATCTAAATTTATCTGTAAATCTAGACTCTAGACAAATTCTTCTTTTTTTTTTTTTTTCAAAAGCAATTACATTCTTAAGGTACAACTTAGGAGTATTATTGAAAAACTACAGCTTAACTGTTTTACCTCTCTGAATAATCAGACTTCATTTTTGGCTATTACAACTTAATGGGAACAGAAGTAAAGCAGAAGGTAGGAAGCGAGGCTCTTCAGTGATGCACTAACTTATCAGAGATGGTACTTTTGCCTTCCTGTTAAGTATCAGCTTTAACAATGCAACAGAAAGGACATCTGAATATCCTAGCAACAGCAACTGTAAACAGCTGCTATCAGGTGCACAGCCCTGTTAACCCCGTCCCATGACTAAGGCCAGTATGTAACTGCTCTGCCCTAAGAGCTACTGAGCTAAGGAAGAGGATGATGCTTTCTTCTGGCATCAAACATCCATTCTTAATTACTACTTTTTTTAAGAAAAAGGGCTTCTCAATCTGTTTTCAGTTAATGTTTATCACAGAAGAATGCAGTTCCACTCACCTGGAGTAATTCTCCAAAAGGAGACCCAGTAATCTAAGTTAGCCATTGCATTACGTACCAGAACTACAAAAAGGAGAGCAAACACAGTACTCATCTCTCTCCTCCTGCAAACACAAGCACATGCACAAAAACACAAGAAAGAAAAAAGAATTGCTCCAAACTTTAAACGATGTACAGAACCTTTCAATATGGTCTTCTTTAATTGCAAAGTAAAACGCCAATCAGTAGCTCAGATCTGACTAACCAGTCAGCCAGACAATCTCCTCTCTTTGCAAGTCTGGATGCCAAATTCTACTGCAGATAGAAAGCCAACACCACGGATATAGGTAGGTGATTTCTAAGAAGGGTGAAGTTTTTGACCCTTATAAAGCTTTACACCTATGACCGTGCAAAAGCAGCACTGTAATGACTCTGCACCAGACAGTAGATGCAATTACAGAAGGTGTATGCACTAAAGAACAGTCTAAAGTTTTCTTAATTGATAGAAGCACCAAAATGATTTGGTCCTTTTCAGCTAAGTCACTGCAGAACATAGAGCTTACCAGCTCTGTGTAAAAAGTATATGTTGGATCAGGTGCACTTTCCACAATGGCTGCATATTTTCAGGTACTCCTGCAATAGCAGTAGTTAGAATGCTGTAGCAATTCACTTCACCCTGAAAGCAATCATGTTGTGCTCTGCTACAATACAAACATTTAGAATGGATCATGTTAACTAAACTAATGAGGAAGCATTTTGAGAAGATGGAAAGAATCTTTTTCTTACTTTTTTATTTGCTAATTTTTAAATTTTTTTTGTTTGCAATTTCTAATACTACAAAAAGATGACATCCATCAACAACTATATCATGTGATTATGGAAAATTATATACTAGGTAAAACTATCAGTTTCCACTTCCTCCTCTATCACTATATTAGTGACAAGAGCAATGCACTCTCAGATTTAAAAAAAAAAAGAAGTCTACAGCATTGAGTTTGGGCTGCAATCCTATGAGATTTAAAAGAATTTCCTTTCTTTGAAAGATTTGCGTAGCATTATCTTTCAGTGATAACACTTTTTCTGTCCATTTTCTTTGAATAAACAGAGAACATTTAAAAAATCACGTTTTGAGTGACCTGCTGGAATCTCAAGTCATTCCTGCAAACATTTTTTAAAAGTTCTCACCATTAATTTCTCATTATTAATACTTCTTTGATATACTCTCAGCCAAACACATTACAGATTTTGGTACATTTGCAGTACCATACATATAATTAAGAGTTATGCTGCCAGATATTTCTTAGGCCATGAAGATAAGGCCATATAAGTCAGAGGAACTTTTGTCTAAGAAATTACATCCTCTGAGAGCAGACTTGCTAACTAGCCAGGTCTATGTTCCTAGCTCACTGTAAAAGGCAGTAAAAGAAGCTTGATCTAGCTCTCAGTGGGACAAATTACTGACTTCTATTTAGAAAGTTTAACAATAGCACTTAAATCTTTCTTTTAAAGCATTGTCTAGTTAATCAAGAGAACAGAAATTTTCACCCTTCTGTGTATACTGAAGCTAGATTTAGAAGTCAGAAGCACTGCATCCTTATAGGACTGAGAGTTTGTTTTTGCTCCTTGAGAAAAGAATGCTTTCCTTTGATTTTCATCTCAATATTTGTAAACAAGAAAACAAACAAACAAACAAAAAAAACAACAACTAAAAAACCCCAGTGTAAACCAGTTGCAGTTCAGGAAAAACATAGATGTTTTGAAAGCAGAGAAATCATTGGTAACATTCATACTTAGTTTTGTATTTAATACATTTTGACTAATGTGAATTAAAGAGTCACAGAAGACAGGGATGAAGGGGACCTCAAGAGGTCAGGTAGTCTATCTTCTTGCCCTAAGGCAAGATGAACTATGTCTAAACTATCTCTGACAGATATTTACCTAACTTATCCCTAGAAATTTTCAGTAATGGAGATTCTACTAGTGCTAATCATCAGAAAAATATTTTCTTATGTCCCCTATACTACCACTGCTACAGTTTACTGTAGCTCATTATTGCTTGTCCTACTTACTGTAGATGACAGAGTTACTGCCCTTACCACGTCAGTTTTTAACTTGCTTTAAGACTCTTAGATTTGCCTAAAGAACAGGCCATATATCCCCCCACTCTACATCTAAACTCAGCTTCTCATTTTCCTCTGAGCCAAAGTTTTATTGAAGAATGCTAACAAAAACAGTACAGTCTTATCATGGCAGAGTAGAACAGGAGTACTTTGCTCATCTTCTACATGAAATTTCAGTTTATCATCTGCATGTTTTCTAGATTATACTTCATAACCCTAGATCTTTTTCTGGAGACCTGCTACCCTATTTTATTTGTTCAATTATTTATTCAACTAGTTTGATATTTGGCATGCCTTGATTGAATTTCAGATCATTGACACAAAACTTCATTTAATTCTACCATCTAATGTTTGCAAATTTTCCTCCCACTTCTTTTCAAACTTTACATTATGACCTCAATAAAGATACCCATTGCTTAGGATACTTATCAGGCCAGATTAGTACCAAATTATTCCCTGATGTGATTCTGGGATAAAGTCTGATATTTTGTTCAGATTCAAATGTGACTCAGTGACTGATTATTTAGAAGGTAAGTATTTAACAACAAATCAAACAACAACAAAACAATTCTGAGCTCCTCCTTTGACATGACAGTAGACTTTACTGGTACAGAATATCTCCTCTTTTATTTTAGAGCCACAAGCCAGTAATGTGCCCTTGTGGCCCAGAAAGCCAATTAGGAAGAGCACTGCCAGCTGGTTGAGGCAGGTTATCCTCCTACACTACTCATGAGGCCACATCTGCAGTGCTGAATCCAGTGCCAGGCTCCTCAGCACAACACAGACATGGAACTACAGAATAGAGTCCAGTAAAGTGTTACAAAGATGATGGGGGGTCTTGAGTATCTCTGCTATGAGGAAAGGCTGAGAGATCTGGGCCACTTCACTTTAACTTTGACCTAGTGCTGCTTTTTCAATACAAGGAATACAAAGCAGTAGAGTTTGTAGTCAAGGGAAACAATAATCAAAGTTACAAATGATCCTATGTGAATGATGAAAGACACACACACAGATTTTCACAGTCCCCACAGATATGTTCTTTATTCTTAAATGCCCTTTGCCACACTGCATTGAGGTCTAATAATAATGCAATATGACCAGTAAAAGTAATAAAACATCAATGATTCAATAATGATTACAAACAATGATTAAAAACAATGGTTAAATGAATTAGTCATTGGTAAGAATGATGAACTTTTATTAGCATGGAACACAAGGAAAATATCAGAGTAAAGCATGGCTTATAAAATCAAAAGCATAAAAGGTAAAGTCTGTTTTTTATACTATACACATAAGTTATTTTCCTGAAAGTGTATCAGCTACTTTTTTTACATAACACAGCAAGAATACATGTTATCAAACTAAAATCAATGACATCTGAATGCATAACACAGAAATTCGGGGTCTTGGCTTTTGCTTTTCTACAACTCTAAATTCTGAAAATACTTCTTTAAACACTTCAATTATTTTATAAATCTCAGTTTTTATATTAGGGCGTACTACAATTAAAATCTCATGCAATGGAGCTTTCTCTACTACTGTTTCTGGGAGTTGGCCCTATGCATGGTGATCTAGAGAACCCAGATATTTTATAAAGTAAGTGACTGGGCTAAACAAAGAAACCGCTAGTCCATATCTTACATTTTACTTGACTTGAAATGTCTCTAAGAAATATGCAATGGATGTGTTTGCCATTTGCCACAGGCTAATACGAGTCTTTGTTGCTGTCACTTATTTTCTTTTGGTCTTCCTTAATTCATTACTGGTAGACATAAAGTATAGTAAGTCATTTGTTCAGATAAGAGTTTATGATTTTCTCTGGAATTAAGGGTGTTGTGTAAGACACATAATTGGAGTAATTCTTCTCACAGGTTGTTTTGTTTGTTTGTTTGTTTGTTTTTTGTATTTTGTATTTTCCTTAGGTGAAGCTGTAGGATGTAAGAAGTAAAAGTCACATAATAAACTACTATGATCTAGCATTCTAAGCTATGTAGGTCAAGGATGGCCTGTCGTCTTAGCCCTAAAAACTGTGAATGGTTATCTTCATATTCCTGATAGCCACCTGACACACATGCATGAAAGCTGATGGGGCATGGTGCTCAGGGAGTAGTTCACAGACACACAGTAATAGTTTTCCTCAGTCCCCACAGTCAACTGTCAGTAGGGCTGAACTGAGTATTCAGCTGAGTCTTAGGCTGTCCTAGTAATGTCTGCCTTAATTGCCTATGCCAACTTGCTTCCTCCCACTGAGGAGTCAATGTACTGAGCTGCTTCTGTGCCACAGTAGCTTTGCTGACATTCATGGCGTGTAGTGCTGACATGGGAACTGCAGCTGAAATACCTGTGAGCAATATATGGCTACAAGATTTTTCACAGCAAGTGTAGATGAAAAAATATTCCTTACAACTAACATGCACTCAGAATGTGAATGCACAACAGAAGTACATGGGATTACAACTTACCACATTTTTAGTTTAGGCTCTAAAGGCAATTCATCAGGAAGGAAAAAACTGTGCCATTTTATGGACTGAAGCAGTTCTGGAGACATTTTTTTAGAAACATCATAATAATGTCCAAACTTTATAGATGTTGTTGGGCTGGTCTGTGGAAACAGCAACAGTGATTATAATAATCTATTAGATGATTATCTGTCATAAGAAAAGTCACCAAACATACACTGTCCTACAGACACATTACCTACTTCTGCATTTAATAATTACCATAATTAAAAATAAGGAAAATACGTATGAGAAGACATTTCGAATCTTACTGGTGACTGAGAATGGAAGTGCAGAGATCAAGGAATACTGGTAAGCAATTTTTAAATATGCTTGCCATAGTACCTATGTTGAGCAAGAGTTCTGTCACTTTTGAAATTGCATCATAATCTCAAATTAATAGAAAAATAAACCTGAGGAGCTTAAAAAAAAAAAAAAAGAAAAAGAAAGCAGCTCTGATTCTTACATAGAATGAAATGCTTTTTGGTTTGTATCGCAAACAATGGAATATTGAGGAGTGACCAGAACTGCTCCAATGATTTTGAACATTTTTCAGTAGGTTATGTATCAACTTTCAACGTTCTACTAAAAGGATTTATTTTTTTTTTAACAGCCCAATATATACATTTTATCGGCTATCTGAAAACTGAGAAGGCTTGTATGTAAGGAAACATACTTAGAACAACTTCTGCTCCAATTTCAACATTTGCTATTCTTGCTATAAGCAGAAATGACAAAAGGTATGCTGAATTATTACTCTGGGATTGCAACTTTTTTCTTTTTCTTTTTTTTTTTTTTTGCACATTGGGCAGCAAATTATTTAGTTTCAGCTCCAAATATTACATGAAGCATTTGATTTTCATTAAAGTTGGTGTTGTTAATAAAATAAGCACTACAACAGAAAAGACTAGAGTCATGCCAGATATAGCCATGTATTTATAGCTAGCTTTCTGAAAGGAAGCATGCTATGTATTTCCACAATTTTATTTTATTCTTCATTTTTCCACATATAGAAGGGATCCTCTGAAAGTAATGCCTCCTATTTTATGATGTTGACCCATGGCATCAGAGGCAGATGGTGGTATGGCAGTAGAGGAGCCCCTGAGAAAATGGCTTCTGCCATGGAAGTGTGGATGAAGCAGAAGTGTGTCACTGTATGCCAGCACGTGGAAAAAATTGTGCCCACTGACATTCACTGACGCTTGCTGAATATTTATGGAGACCAAAGAGTGGATGTGAGCACAGTGAGGAAGTGGGTGGTACATTTCAGAAGTGCCTACAGTGGGTCACTGGTGTAGTGAGTGTGGCATGCAGACTCTTGTTCATTACTGGTGAATATAGCTAATGGTAGTGAAAAAGAATGTTTTGTAGCTCAGAATTTAATCAATCAGATAGTGTTGTTGTGTGCTTTCTATTCATGGTAGTTTTCATGGAAATAAATAGGAGGCATTACTTTCGGAGTGACCTGTGAATATTAAACTGTTACAATTAATTAGTATAATTTGGTTTGGAGTAAATATTTTGAAATAATTTAATTACTGGATGTTAGGCCTGGTCAGCTATCATTCTAATAAGAATACTGCAGTATCTTTCCTACAAAAACAGAATAACCAAACGAAACCCCAACTTTTCATTATTTTAACACAGATTATTAATTTAGCATTAAAAAAGAAACAAAATTGCTGATACGTAGTAACAAAAGTTATATCATTTTTAATAAAAGAACAGATTCTCTAAACCAGCATTCATTTCTTTATCAGCAACTGAATTTTAAAGAAAGAAACATAGCACAACATAGAGGTCCAGCAAACTGAACTCTCAAAATTTTTTATGTAAAAGTACCTTTATTTAAAATGAGGATCCTGAAAACAATTTAAACAGGGGCTGTTCTTTGGCCTATAATCTATTCTTTATCCGGATTACAGATCAGAGTGTTTTTACTGCAATCTCTGCCAGAGCTCATCTTTTTATTGTGTACTTCCAAGCCCCCTTAATGTTTTAGAAAGGCCTTGACTAACTGAACTTTGATCTGATGTCTTCATTGAGAAAAGCTCCAGGTTGCCCATTTCAGATGCAAATCCTTACTGAGGCCCAATAGAGTTTAGTAAAGACAGCAAAAAAGAAGAAACAAGAAGTTTCCAGGATCCTCTTTGAGAATCCTGAAGCACATTGGTGTCCTTAATCCACCCTGCTGCATGGATTAAGGTAGGTGATAACCTCTCTTGATTCAAAAGAATAAGCACAGTGCCTACAAACTGGGTGGAGACTAGGATTTGGCTATAATAAAACACCATGCAATAAAAGCTCAGGCTATGCCAGAAGCCTATGAATAGGCCTCAATGTACTGCATTCCCAGGCTTAGTGGGGAAGCTTGCAAAAAGCCTACCTGAATCAAGTAAGCATGAATAATCTGCCTTAGCAGAATGACCATGGAGAGCGTGAAGCAGAAACTTTCCATTCCTCTTAAGTTTGATGTGATAAATTTATTAGTGGATTGTAGGCTCAGGCCTGTTCTTTCCTGGACTCCTGTTTTGCACAAGGAGAAATACACGAAACTGTCAGTGAGCAGAGTGTGCTTTTATGCTACCGTCTGCTGTTAATGTTTCTAATTGCAATACTAATGTGCTAGAAATCTCAGATTTAGGATGAATCAAGGCAGAAAATTGATTTCATGCTGTGACAGTTTATATATTGCCCCAAGAACATAAGCAGTTCATTCAGAAAAAAAAAGAAAAAAAAAAGAAAAAAAAAAGAAAAAACAGAGTCTTGCATTGCAAAACAGGCTATCCATATACTCAAAAGTTTAAATTAAGCTCTGGAACAGATGAAAGCTAACAAAGTTGCAAAGCCATATCAAGCAAAAGCAGATCTGACAGATTTCTGATAAACCATCTATCTGTTTCTGATGTCCAGGGTATATGCACATATGTAAAAAGCAATTGTGACAATTATGAAGAGTTCTGATGTAATTATCATGCATAAAAATCACAAAGGCCAGTCACCTAGCTAGTTCGTAAGAGCTCCAGCAAAAGGGAAGTTAATATCTAAAGTATTATCTCTTAATTACTTCCAAATAAAAACTAAATTAGGCATTGAGAATACCACCAAGACAACTTCTACTCAGCATTCTTAGTCCATGTACAGCCAGCCTGGACGGAAAAGTTTTCTGCTAACATGTTCAGAGTTCCAGTTAAAAGTACAGCTACTTTCTCTTTCATGCTTGAAAATTGTTGATAGTAGCATATAAAAATATACATTTAAAAATGTACTAATTTCTTAGCTCAATCCATTTGGAAAATATGCCTTCAAATTTTATTGACAGTTTTTTTTTTTTCTGCTAAAACAAAATTTAAAGATTGAATTACAACTGAAGCTGTTAATTAAATGATATTACCGAGTACAGTAAACCATCCAGGGTGCTGTAAGGCAACATCCAAAATTCTCCTCCATGGAGTATTTCTACCAGTCTGCTAGAATATTCTGAAGTATTTTTAACACAGGAAGATTAAGAACTAGACTTTTTCATTTTTTTAAAATGAAATCTACGCATTAAAATTTTGCACATCAACTATTCAGAATGATCATATTCCAAGTTAAAAAGCTTCAGTAATAACAAAGGAAACACCCTGCTAAAGATCTATCATTCTATTTTGCATAAGCACATTTTAATAACTGAAGACAAATACTTTAGGTATTGTATTAGAAAATACTCTTGTACTGGATTGAGTAAGAAAGGGTGAGTGCACACCTAGCCAAATTATTTGTTTTTCTGTTTTGTTAGAACATCAGAACACTATTTGTTAACCACGTGCAATTCGTTCCATATCAATGTACCAGGAGTTCTGTTAGATTTCAAATCAGACGGTTTATTTTGGGGATGGTTCAAAGAGGCACAGCAAGCTCCACAATAATAAAATTGATGAGATTATATGATTACCCTGGAGGCTGTTTGATTTGGCATGTCACCATATATAAGTCTTTTCTGACACAACTATATAGCCATGTCTGTGCAATTTCACAGAAAACCAAACATGCCAAGCCTTATAAGATCATTTTGTCACATTCCAATTATGTTTTTAAGAATATGACTTAACTTACTAGGCAGTTATGACTAAAACTAGAATTTATAAAACATGTGGGCTAAAACATATAGGCAAAACAAGTTTTCTGTTCCAGATAGTCAAAAATGCTGTAATTTTATTAAAAGTCAATTGTGCCATTAAATTAAATAAGAAAGTCACCAGCCACAGGAAATACATCATTCACAAAACACTAACAGCTGTAAACTCTGAATGAATGACCACTGAGCTACTTTCTTGTATTCTCCCTGCACAGCGATTAGTGTCTAGTGACAGTGAAGTTGATATAATTTCAAGTGCTTACTTTAGTTGTCATGCACACGGCTAAGCAAGTCAACAGCTTGCTTCAACACAATGCTTTCATTAAAGAGATCTAGTAAGCACCGTCAATCAAACCTTCATTAGCCATTTGTGTACTGCTACATCTAGGAGAAGTTTCTAAGTGACCAAATCATTCCAACTTTTTTTAACAATGCTCACTGAAAAATCCCAAAGCAATTCATTTGTCTTTTACATTTTTACTGTCTATATTAAATTTTACATTTCCTCGGAACTCTCAAATTCCTTTTCTCTCTGTATCTCTAGTAATCAAGAAATATATTGTTCTAGGATGATTAACTTTCAGGAGGTAATCCTGTAGCACTGTCCTGTGTTGGAAAGCATTTGTTCTACAGGAGGAACAGTTATGAAATACCAAAGACTTACCTCCACTTTTGGTGCATTTTGGTAGCGCCAGGCTATTTGCATAGAGTCCTGACAATCTTCAGACTTGGCAGCTGTCGCTTCTACTTGTTCAGTTTTGAAGTTATCAGCAAGCAAAGGGGCTGGAAGTTCCTACAGGTGAAAAATGAAAGAATGTCAACTATCTGGTTTTTAACTAATAGTTTTAAGCTAAGATGGGGAGGCTTAGGAGGTTAGATATTAGGAGGAAGTTTTTCACTCAGAGAGCGGTGAGGCGCTGGAACAGGTTGCCCAAGGAGGCTGTGGATGCCCCATCCCTGGAGGCATTCAAGGCCAGGCTGGATGTGGCTCTGGGCAGCCTGGGCTGCTGGTTGGTGACCCTGCACATAGCAGGGGGTTGAAAATACATGAGCATTGTGGTCCTTTTCAACCCAGGCCATTCTATGATACCTGCCACTAAACACAGCAGTTCAGATTTTTATCCACAGAATGTATGCTGGCCATAACACGGCTCTCTTCATGTAGTCCGTAAAAAAAAAAAAAACTGTTTAAAATAATTATTCTGAAAGCTCAGAACATATTAAGCATAATTAATCTGTGGAACTATTACATAAAAAAAGATTGGACATTTATAAGAGAATGTAGAATGGAAATATAATATTGTATATGCTACTATACACAAACAGTACATCTCAAGCAGCATCCATAATTCCTGTTTGCCCATTTTTCTTCAAAAGCTGATCTCCTAAACTGCTCTGGAGAATAGGTAAGCTCCTTGTATTGCGAATTTGAATTTAAGCCTATTTGATAATAAGTTCACATTTCCTTGCTAGCTTTTCTAAAACATTTAAAAGCATTCAACAGATCACAATAGCCTATAGACACAGTCTGAAGACGACTGTAACAGAATGGTTTGAATCCTCTCTTCTGCTATCCATCACACATATCTACTAATGACAAATACCTTATGAACACAAACAAAGGAGCGAAAGGAAGGAAAAGGTATTTAATTCTAAAGTTTCAAATACAAACATTTCTTGCTTGAAAAAACAAGCACTGCACACAGGTGGACGTAGATGTGGATTTGAACTTATCACAAACTTTCTGATAGTGCAGACTGATTTGTACTGCTGAAAAATCAGGTGGATGACAAACATAGCACTTATGCAGTGTGCTTCCACATCTAGGAGATGTGAGAAATACAGCAATTTTCTGACCTATCTTTACCACTCATCTGTGTAAGATAGAGGGCAAAGCAACTCTTTATCTGCTTTGAACAGATCAAAACTGTGCTTAATCTTATTTTTGCTTAAGTAAAGTCTTGAGAGAGAGCACTGAGATGTGGACATAAAAGAAACACATTGGAAAATTGTTAGAAGTATAATCTTGATTGAAATATGGGTCATACACAAAACCCAGAACATAGGCACGCTTGATAGAAAAAACCTATACAACTTTCAGAGCTCTGTATGGGCAAACATGGTATCAACACAGAGAAATAAGACAGATTAAATAAGAAAGATTAACTGAATCCATGTCAAGTTTTGCATTATACTAATTTGGAATTAAATAACACAGTAGACATGTAGTGCAATAAGTAACCTTACAAACAACGTGCATTATTTTGTTTCTTCAGTGTAAATTATCATAATACCTACAATTAGTGACAAAATTGAGAACAAAGGCTTCTGATTTTGGAACAGTTGTTTTCCTCTCTCTCAGTGGTTGGCCAGTGCACCCTCTGAGATTAAAGGTAATGAAAACTAAGAAAACTTCTATGTAATTGCTTCAGTAAAGTTATAGGAAAGAACTGTATCTACATATTTCAGCAGTGAATAATTTTAATTTATTTACTTTGCTTTAGCAAATGAATTGCAAAAGCGTTGGGGAGGCTCAGATTTCCCTGTTCAAAAGTAAATTTCCATATTTTTAATTAAGGAAACAATGTAATAATTTACATTATCTGCCTTCTCAACTGAGAGAATTTATTTCTAAAGAATGAATCATAATCATATGTTAAAAAAAAACAAACCAAAACAAAAATCAACTTGTTGATTAACTAGCCTGTATTTCCAAGGATGTTGTTTAACTCTTGCTATCAGCAGAATTGTGTTTATGAAAGAACCAAATGACATAATGACTAAATGTTAAAATAAGTACCAATGGAAAATGTTAAATGTCCAACTAAAACTGAAGTGCAAAATTCAGGTTCTTTCAAATCTATTCCCTGAACTGTAAGTTTGCATTATATTTATTTGGACAGTTCTGCGCTACATTATATGGTATACATATAGCCCTAAGCAAAATTTGCAGGTATCTTTTCCTTCCATTCACCAACATCAGCTGCCTCCCACTACTCTTTGCAACTTTTTATAACGGTGGCTAACCTCTGTTTCTCTGGAAAGAATGTCAGACACATTTTGGAAGATATCATCAAATCCTGTCTAAGCACTTCATCTCACTCCCTGAAATTCCCATTGTTCTGGCTCTCACTGCTGATGCAATCAGTCACCACCTCACCCTGCTGTACTATGACTGGACAGCTACTGTGCCATCTGCAAGGCTGAAAGCTGGGAAGTGCCATGGTTTACCACTCACCTTCCTGCAACTTAAAGAGAAAAACATTCCCAATCTTTTCTTAAGGGTATTGAATAATTTCCTCCTCCAGAATCATCAGCTGCATTGCTGTTACATAATATTTGACAGAGAAGTTTGAGAAAGGGACACTCAGCTATACACATTTGCTCTTATATCATCACAGACAGTGCTTTTGTAGGTTTCACACTAAGTATTTTAAGCTAGAACAAAGCAGAGGTCAAGAGAATAAGAGATGAGTTTCCCCAGGCATTACTGGGAATCTGCAAGCTCCTCCTATTCCCATGTGACACCAAAAAAGTTCCTGCCTTGCACTCAAACACAGAACCATTCCTTCTTGCATGGCAGGATGCCGAATGAGAGACGTTACAAATTGAAAGCCAGGACTCAGCACCAAGGCAGTATGCACATGGGGTCAGTTCAGCTCCATCTGGTGCTGTCTTCTCCCTTGCCATCCTACAGAAGGGACCAAGAGCACAAGAAGAACTCTCACACCAAGGGAATGCTTATTTTCCCCAGCTGTTTTTCCAAAATGCTTTCACCCAATAACTACTCTGCCTTCTTGAACAATGTATCCTGGATATACCATGTTCTTTTGTCTCTACACAAGAAACAAGTTCATGTAATACAGTTTGTGTGAAAACATTACTGGGGTCACTTGGTCTCATAGCCATATCATTTTTTGATCCCAACACTTTTAAGAAGAATATCCTGGATCATTCTTGCATGAGGTGATTATGAACTTTATTGCCTCTTGGTAAGCTTCTTAAATATTCTAGCTGCAACCTGGAAAAAGCAGTCTGCCATTGGTATTTTGAAGACCAATCGCTTCAGCTCTACTGCATGCATTAACTTGGTTAAATACTTTCTGAGACATTGTACTTAAGTGTGAACAGGAAACATATTTCAATCCCACTGATTATCTAAGTGTATTGGTAATGTATGTTTTAGGTAAAGGTCCACCAGCAGAACTAGTAAAAATTGTTTCCCTCCAGATTTGCATTTTAATATCATCACTATTACACCAGCTTCTATTAAACCTTTTTCCCCACTATTTACGCTAACCTGAATGAACGAGAGGCAAAATAATGTTTGAATATATGTCTATGCTGATGGGAATCCAACATCCATACATTCATTAGCCTGGTAGAAGACTAAATAGAATGCATAAATGCCTGCTAATGTAGTTATTCCTTGGGATGTACAGATTCATGTTTCCCTGTACCTAATTAAAAAAAAATAATTCAAGTAGATTCTTGTAGAGCCATATTTGCAGAGGGAGAAAGTTTAAAATCAGTTAGCAGGCCTGGGACTGAGGAGAATTAGCGATAAACCTACTCTATGGACAATATTGAAAACACTGACATTAAAATGATTCAAACACTTAGTCCTCTTCTTATCTTTATTATAACTAGAAGTGGAATAAAAGGCCTTCCCTTATTCAGACACCATTCAAATTAAACGCTGTTCTTTGTTTCAAGGAAGTAACTCTTTGCAAAAACTGTATGTGACAGCATACATAAGGAAGAGAAACTTAGGTACGTTCTCAAAGATAAAGGCTGTGTGACTGGGAATGTACTACTCAACTCTTCAGTGTTATGAAAAGTTTCCTTATGGTCCAAGAAGCACAAAGCATTCGGAATTTCTCAAGTTTTTTATTTTTTTCTAAAGAAGGAAAAACATGAGTGATGGAAAGGGTGGAGCAGATCAACAGCCAAACCAACCCCCAAACACTTCTGTGTCAGCTGTACAGAAATAGAACTGAAGGCAGTATAGCTGGACATGCATGGAGAGCAGTGGAGGACATGGTTTCAGGGGGTGACATTTGAAGACAGCTGAGCCTGGGCTTTTCCTCAAAATATCTGAGTATGGAAGATTTTCCCAGAGAGGCTGTGGAGGCTGTCCATGCCTGGAGGTGTTCAAGACCAGGTTGGATGGGCCCTGGACAGCCTGGGCTGGTATGAAATGTGGAGGTTGGTGGCCCTGCATGTGGCAGGGAGGTTGGAGATTGGTGATCCTTGAGGTCCCTTCCAGTCCGGGACATTCTGTGATTCTGAGATTGTAAATCAGGGCTTTAGCACATCTCTCTTTCTCCCGGATCACTTACAAATTACAAATACAAACATTAGTTTCTAGCACTCTTATTAAATCATCATTTGTTTGACAACTAGACATCTCTACCATAAATAAAAAGCACTGAAAATTCTGCTGAGGTTATCAGAAGGATAACCCAATTTTGATAATTTCTGAATCCAAAAACGATTTAGAACAGTTTGCCTATTTAGGATTAAATCAATCTATATTCTTAAAATGAAAATCAGAATTTTAGACTAAAAGATTAAAACATCTGTAAGTTACTTCTAAAATCCGGAACTAAAAGTGCTCATTATAAAAGCAAAAGACAAAGAAAATGAGAGCTAATTTGTCAGCCTATATTATCTCTGTTGAATCTATTTCTGCTTAAAAATATCTCAGCTCCCACATCATATAGCTTTGAAAAGCTTTGGGACTGACAATTTTGTGGCATGAGTGTGTCAACTCCTGAGAACTGTTACATTCTCCCAGGCTAAAAAAGACATGTCTTTCATAAGGTATATATAAGAACAAACAAAAAAAAACAAAGCATGTAGCAGTGCATTAGTTAAAATATATTAAAAATGTATATACAACATTACTTGAGGTCAAATAAAATACATTTGCTATGCAGCATGAAAATGCAGAACGGAGACAAGTGCTAAAGTTATTAAGCATGGTGTGATTGGAGCATCCATATGTGTCCAGAGAGAGATGCAGTAGGATGGAAAAGGAAAAAAAAAAAAAAAGAAAAAGAAAAAGAAAAAAAAGAGAAAAGGAAGTTTTGGAAGTTTTTCTTTCCAAATTCCTACCTTTTAAGACAAGGCAACAAACTGTTTATCTAAAGTGCTCAGACAAAATGACAATGCAACTACAATATTTTTCCCCACAGAGCAAGCTGATGACGGTTTTATTGCAAACAAGAAGTAATTTATTTTGTTAATAAATCTTTTATCTGCGTAATGAAATGATGTACAACCTGCATCTGCTAGCAATCTAGGTCCTTCTGTGTTCATTGCCACATTACTTTGCTTGCCTTGTGTTGGCAGATGCACTAAGAAAAATCAGATTCTAACAGTTTGACCTCTCTCACTTCTTATGTTCTCTAGGGGATAATAAAATCCAAGATACAATCCCACAGCAGTTAATGAAGCTTAACCTCACACCCTCTTAATTACCAATGCATTACACCAACTATAGGCATCATACTCCTCTCTAAGCTATTTTACATTGCTAAAGAAGTACTACTGTGCTATTATTTAGCAACATAATCCAAGCTGTATGTGAAATCCCACTTATATAAAATCCTTTGATTCCTATGGGTTTTGATAACTGTATAATTAATAGTACTTAAGAATTTTAAACATTATCTATTTCTGCAGCAATAAATATGTTGTTCATATGGTTTTATGCAGCTATCTCACAATGCAATATTGTCACAGGTCTGGCTAAAGAAACATGGGAAATAAAAAACTGCAATTTGCAGTTGATCTCCAATTGCAATGATATTTAAAGAGTTTAAACTCACGTGAATTTGAGGCTTTTTCATTATGTTAATTTTTAGTATTTAAAGGACACCAGATGGTAAGTAAGGAAGGGTAAATATTTTCTTTTCAATAACGTATTATATAAATGTCAGTTTAAAGGGACCTACTCCCAAAAGGGAGGAGGATTCTATTTTGATTGTAAACACTTGTGAAGACAAGGTCTATTGTTAAAGAACACAAATGACTGGATACAGAATTTTTTTTCTTTCAGAGGCCCTTGTACCACAATTTATTTCCATCTCCAGGTAAGGTCGTTAGTTGCATGGAAATTTTTCTTTTTTCAGCCTTGAAAAATGAGAATTGAGTGAAGAGAAAAAGGGAGGTAGAATTCCACTGTTTTATGGAATAAAAAAAAAAAACAGTTAACTGAAAGTACTGTAAGAGTTTTGTTTTGTTTTAAACCAAGCAAATATATTATTTGCTTCCCATACATAGAAGTTCACCCTATAGCCATGCCGTATTGTAGTAACTCTTTGTAGTAACTCTAACTATGGCTCCATTTCACAACACTGAAAACCAGGAATGCATGAGAATATTAGATAATGTTTTCTTACTTATTTCATCATTTTTTGAATCAATTCATGATCCCTTTTTTAAGCAAAAATGCAACAAAAAGGGGAATGATGGTCCAAGAAAACCAATGTGAAGACACTAAATAAAATCAAAGTACCCTTATCCAAACATCTGCAAACTCTGCTGCAGTGTATCATGCCCTGGCCTGAACAGATTTCATACCAAACAACAGCAAGCATTATTCATAAACAACTTCAGGGATAGTGAACTATTGCTTGCAGTGCACAACTGAGAATATTGATTCTACAGATTTACCAAAAAGACTTGTAGAATAGTTATTTCTCAATGCTGAAGCCTGAAAATTTTCTTATTTTAAAACTACTATGTTTGCACCTATGATACACTTAATAGGCAAGAAAGATCTCTGTTTAAAAATAAGCTTATCGTTTCAGTAGTGAGGTGAAAGAAAATATCCTAATAAGCAGCCAAGGATTGGCAGACAGGAAACATGAAATTTAAGCCTGGTTCTGGAAAACCTTTTTATTGAATTGGTCCAAACATTTGACAAAAGATGAAGCTTTACACTCCTGAGAGTTCTCAGTGTGGGTACCTCGTAACAGGATTTCATTCCTTTCAAACAGAAGTGATTTATTTTACAATATACCCTTCCACACCCATGTAAAATGTGTCAAGTTCAAAGTCATTTTGTAACACTGAAATCTGGAGTACAATTAATATAATTAAAATATTTGAACTTAAGCTTTTTTTTGTGTGTGTGTGTGTGTGTGTGTGTGTGTACTTGCTTGTTTTTTTAAAAGAAACCTGGAAATAACAAGAATATATTTTGCTAAGTTCTTTCTGCACTCATCTTTTCAGTGGGAAAAGAATAGGTGTGCATCTTCTATTCTTCAGGTCAAGTCAGTTTAACCAGGTTGCTGGAGACTGAATTTTTGCAGGCTTTTTCAAACAGCACTCATTAACAAACTTGTAAATGAAGTATACTTTCACTTTTTCTTTTTTTTTGTTTTAGAAAACATTTGGGATGGTTTTCTGTTCTTTTGTTTCATTTTTTTTTCTTTTTTCTTTTTTTTTTTTTCTGAAAAGTCTTTTGACCTCGTTTGCTTTCTTTTACAGTTCCTTCTTTTGGTTTTTTTTTTTTTTTTTTTTTAATAAACCATTATACTTCTCCACATGCACCTCAAAGCTTCCTTATCAAGTGGTGGTGCATTTTTCTCTTCTCACTGTTACTGTATTTATTGTACTTAAAAGTACAGTGACACCAGATATACAAGGTAAAGACTGAGTTGGTGACAGAGCTCAAGGGGAGATGTAGGACTTGATTGGAGGTGGAATTCTGAGGAATGCGTTTCTTTTTAAGAAGGCTATCCTGCCTAATCTGGATAGGAAAAGCATCCTCTTTCTATGTAGTACTCTCCTGGGCTATTCCAAAGTAAGGTTTTTTGGACTATTAGTCCTGGAGGAAGTGTTCTTTAGTGTCTTTTCTTGCATGTAAGCCTTCAAAAAGAGAACCTTGAAAGTACAGAAGTACATCTATGGGGATGTTCAAAAGAATACACAGTCTCCTTGTTTGCTTTTGCTTTGAAAAACGTAAGATTTCCTGTGCAATAAACACAGCCATGTATTAAATTTTGCATTCCATCCTCAAACATATACACTATATAAAACTTCAAAACAATTGGCATTAATTTTAGAGTTTTGAATTTTAACGATAAAACTTACAAGCACTAAACACACTGAAACTAAGGAAACACTCAAGAAGAAAAGCATCTTTTTTACCAGTCTCTGTTTTTCAACTTGAGTAAATAGTTTTGCATAATTTGCAGTCTAAACTTAATCAGATTTGGTACTGAAAATGGAACAGCAAGACATAAGAAGGCTGAAGGAAACATTGTTGAATTAATTTTGCATTTACCAATGCAATCAGTTTTGTTTTATAATTGATCGAAGAAGCATACCACACTATTTCTTATACTATAGTCTATTTGATTCCCACTACTTATGCTCTTATAGTAAAAAGTTATCCTTTGTTGAAGAATACAGATTGAACAGAAATGCTCTTAGATGTTTAAAATACTTTCTAAAAACAGCATGTATGTAGTTCTGTAGGCTTTACCAGAGGTGTATAATTTTTCAGCATTACGTCTTAATGCCAATTTCCTGAAGGAGCTTTGACTACAAAAGGCATGAATATGTTTTCAAAGGATGATGGATAAATTGGTGGGTGGTAATATAATATATCTTAGGCAGCTGATCAGGGCTTTTTATCCACTGCTTGTCTTTTAGTTATACACAATTTCAAGATAATTATGGTCTATAAGAATGTCTTTTCCCCTTCCTACTACCAGCAATATTTGTCTTGGTTATAGGTTCAAGAAACTTCCAATCACATCATAAAATTAGAATAGGGCAATTATGGCATCTCAGCAGAGAACTATAAATAGAGTGACCACACAATAAAGACATAAGGCACATAAAGAATTGTCTTTATCAAAATCAGTGTTGCCTTTTCACAGCGTATAGTCCATTCAGACATTGAAAATAAATTAACTGCTAACCTCATTAAATAAAATGCAATCTTATTCTCAGCGGTCAGATACGTTGTCTCAAAAGCCTGACTTCATTTTTCTGCCAGGAGAGGACATGAAGCACCTGAAGGTCCTCTCTTTGAAAGGTCAAGTGAAGCAGTTTGCTTCTATGATTTGGACACCTGACTGTGGCCAGTGCCAGTTTCAGACCGACTTTGCCAGGTGATGTCTTTTAAAGTAATACATCCTCGCTTTTCAAGAAGTACCTCAGCTTGCCAACTGTGAAAGCACATAATTTTCTAGTTTGATGCCTAGCATATTACAGAGTTACTTCACTGAAACAATTTCAAGACAGCAACACAAATCAGAGAAATCAACTCCATTGCATGTTGTCTGTTAAGTAAATGAAGTATTGAACAGTTGAGGTAAAAGCAGAAAAGCATAGGCAAGAAAACTGCTGGATGTGTAAAAACATAAATGGAGGAGGAAAACAAGACAAAATTGTTTTCTTCGATTTTCCTGCAGCAACACTGTCCATCTTTTCAGAATTAGTGACACCACTATAGAGGAATGTAGTTACCACTGCCTAGTGGCTATCCCTAAAAGTAAGAAGGAAAGCATTCCAAAATCAGACAGTGGAGCTCAGTGAACCACATCAGACTGACTGACCAGAACTTCACACTAGCACAAAGATGGAAGTATACAACAGTGCCTGTTAGCAAGCAACAGCGGAATGAAAGGAATTATGGAAATTATGACAAGCTATAAAAATTTATTCAAAGGTGAATAAAAAAATGATGAAATCTACATTAGGTGGTTCATTTTAAGACATTTGAATACAATGAACTAAAAATATTAAATTTGATAATTTAATTTTAATGGGAAAAAAACAAATGCGATGACCACTGTATGGTCAATCAGTCAGTGATTTAATTAACACTTATTTAAGCACAAACATTAGTAAAAATATGATATTTATTATGCAACTCATAATTCATAATAAAATTTTAACCTATGTGTTTAGATTATACTGTACAGTAAAAGAATACATGATAAAAATTTAATCTCTAAATCAAACAGTTTTAGGATGAAGATGGTTGAAAAAAAAAGTTAAGATTTTTCTAACTACAAGCCAATGAAACTACATATTTCATTAGGAATACACATTTTCATGAATACTGGAGATAATATTGAACAGCTGAGGCACAATCTACGATCACCAGGTAGTGAAAATGAAAAGCAATCATCTTGACCAGAAATAGTCTCTGAATACTCCTAAAGAAAATGCCAGGCTACATTTGATGCAGAAGTAATCAGCAAATTATATATTACTTGTGTTATCAGAAAAAAAGAAGCATTAGAAAGATATAAAATATTTAATGAAATTTTCTAAGATTGCCCCTATACTTCTGTATTTTTTAGTGTCGATGAGGACTGTTTCCCTATAATGGAAAGTATCAGTGTTTGATTGGAAGCTCATTGAATTCTGAAAGGAACTTTTCTATACAACCTGATTCAAAGATGACCATATTTCTTGGTATAAAAAAGCCAGTCAGAATAAAAAGTCTGAATAAAGGAGGTTTTACTTTAACATGTTAAATGCTATTCTTTTTTATAGGAAGCTGCAAAAAATATCTGTGCAAATTGTATGCTGCTTCTCTCGCTCCCCAGTATATTAGAAGTTGCTCCACTACTTTGTCTTCTTAGATTGTTGGAAGCAGTTGGGTTTATTCAAACTATTCAATTTAGCCAGCTCGTCTGTCTGGGTGTCCTCCAAAATCAAAATGAAGGATAAGTACGCTTCCAGACTGATCCTCAGGAGGATCTTACTGCATAGTTTTTTGCAGAAGCAGGCTAGCAAGTTAAACTTAATTCCCAAATCTGGCTAGTGTAAATACTTCTACACTTCCCAACATATTTTTGTGGATCACCAACATTAATTCATTTGTTACTAT
Source organism: Perdix hodgsoniae (assembly GCA_035772895.1). Classification (NCBI taxonomy): domain Eukaryota; kingdom Metazoa; phylum Chordata; class Aves; order Galliformes; family Phasianidae; genus Perdix; species Perdix hodgsoniae. The sequence continues at coordinate 38,473,743 of JAPSGF010000001.1, forward strand.
ATAAACTTTATAATTTATTTAAATTCATCAAGAAATTAGAACTCTACTAGCTAAAAGCTACGAGTCTGTACCTTTAAGATGTTGGCTGGAGGGTCCTGAGCAGAAGCAACAAACAAGTCATGTCCACAGACAACTCCCTCCGCGAGAAAATATTTCAACAGCAGACTGGAGTAAACACCATATTTATCTTCCTCTGTGGAAACAAGAATGTTTGTAAATAAAAAATTCCAACCAAACAACCAAAACAAACAAACAGCAAAATAATAACACCCTTCTGTATTTTCATGACATTATAAAAAGTCTATGTAATGTAGATTTGAAATAATAAGTACAGTACGAATAGAGAGTTTTAAAAGTAACACTTGATAATGGTGTATTCCTAATCTTCCAGGAGAAATAGTTTTTACTCACATGGCTGATTGTACGAAATGGATGACATACAACAACAGTGCTATTTTCACAGCAAGTCCTCCCATTGTTTCAACCAAGCAGTATGAAATCATGGTTCAGTTGGAAGGGCTTTTGTTCATCTCTTAAAACTGTGGTAGCATTTACATTCTTAATACTTAAAGTGTTAATAAACCTGTTTAGAATATTAATTTTTTATACATGCTAAAGCTAAAGGTTACTTCTTATTTCACAAAATGAAATACTAAAAAACAAACAAAACCCAGCAAATCTGTATAATGCGAGTCTTCAAAAGAAAATTTTCAACTAACTATTCACAGGCAATGTCATTTTTAAAAGCTATCCACAGCAAAACCATGAACACATTCAAAAGACATATCAGCTTACTGTTTAAGAGGTGAGACAATAGCTGTGAACACATGTTGCGAATACTACCCTAATGAAATCAACATACAAAAACCTACTGACTTGAGGAAGGCAAACATTTCCTTCTACACATCTTTGTTGCAAGTTAACTATCAGAAATTATCAGTACAGGAATGTCTTTATGAGCTTTCTACAATTAAAATTTTATCATCACTCAAAACTATGGGAGAAATGAATGAGTAAATAACTTCTGAAATTTGAGCTGTCTCTTGATTTTCTCTATTCTTAGGAAATATAAACAATGGTAATATTAACAGCCTGCTCAAAATACTCCTGAGTGTATTATAGCCTAACTGCCCAAAATTAAAATCATGCCAATTAGATAAATAGATTTTCTTTATGCAGACCAACAGTACTCTTATTCCATTGTTTGCGTGACATGGCAACAATTTCCTCCCTATTACAAATCATATATGAAAATATTAAAAGAAAAACAATTAGAATCAAAACCGAAGTCTGAAAATGAGAAAAATGTCACTCAGATTCAACTTGTTAAAAATAAACAAACAAGTAAATGACATTTAATATATACCAGAACGGTATGATCTGGAATTTAGAAGTCAAAAAACAAAAACAAAAAGACCAACAAATGAAGCGGGAAGGGGGGAAAGGAAGAAAGATGCATTTTTGAAAAGCAGAAACAACATAGAAGCATCAAAGCAATAGGAAAACTTAAGAAGCAAATCACTGAAAAATAGTGTTTCACTGCTGCATTCCTGATACCATGCACAAACACTGACACTTTCTACAGTTAGATTAACAAGAGAAAGAAATTCATAACTGAAGTTTTCAGATTCACTGGGAAAGGAATTCTCCCAGAGAAATTTCTCATCCTGTATGGCACAAACAAACAATTTATTTCCCGCTTTCTCGTTTCACTCTTAAATTTAGTAAGTGGGATGTTTCTTTCTTTTTCTTAAATCATAAAAGGTATACGCCAGTAATCTGGCAAATTTCTTTCTTTCACTTCTTTCTTCTTCCTAATAATCCCTTCAGCTTCAAGATTACCAATGCTGTTGTGAAGGAGAAATATTTATAATAAAACTTCCCTTTCTTGAAATTCACAAAAAAGGAAATTTAATTGAAAAAGAAATGAATTAAGTGCAACTCTAGACCAGTATCTTCAGGTGGAGAAAAATGCATCACAACACAGTAGCTAAAAAAAGAAGCTACAAAAAGCAAATATCTATACAGACCAAAGGGCACAGAACAATTACTATGCTATTGCTACTACTACAAGCAATAGATCCAGCTTATTGTAGGCTGAGGGTTTCAAGAACCCAGATTGTTTTAATCTACCTTTGAGACTGTTAACCTGCTCACAGGCCAGATTTGCCTTCTAGACTACTTCCACTAACACACTGACATAAAAGTAACATATTTATCTTACTAAAAATAAAGTAGTGAAAAATACGGAGGTATCAGTTCTGTGAAAAGTATACTACTCACAAATTTCTGCTATTGTTCCCTATTAAAGTTTCACCAGGACTGATTTCCAAATGCATTACAGAATTACAAACTGCAATTTCCTTGAAAGTTTAGCGCCCTTAATTAAATATTTTATACAGTTTAGCTTAGCTTGCATGAAAACTCATTAATAGTGTTACTGCAGAACTGTTTTCCCAGTAACTCGGCTCCACGCGTTGTGCCGTGACCAGATAATGGAGATCCATTTATGAGACTAGATGGAGACAAAAGACTTGCTTCAGCTACAAACCAAAGCAAAGAGCTGCAGGAAGCAAAAAGCAGAGCTGATGCTGACTGAAGATTTTAAGAAGTATTATTCTTATCTTTCAAATTTATTTAAATTGCAGATCTTACATTTCTTCAAGTGGAAAAAAAAACATACCTAAAGTAATTTGCCTTTGTAACTTAAGTCCAGGAACACAAATGCTTCCCAACCCAGTAGAAAGTGGCTTTCTTTACAGCTATTCCTGCTTTAATTGCTTACTGTGGTATAATTGATGTTATTTTCAGTATATTGTCTTCCATGTGCTAATCCATCCATCTATGAAACTCTCAGATTTATAGGGGGCTCTGGCTCTCAAACCAAGTTGCAGTATGCTATCTATTTAATTTAAAGAAGGAAAAAGTCCGAGCTACCTGAAAGAAGTCACCAAGCCCCCCAACATAATCACATTACTGCAGCAGATGTCAGTGGAAGCAACACTGTTAGATCTCCCTCCCTTGGAACAAAAGATGAAAAGAAAGATGAATCAGGCATTCTGGGAGAATCTTCAGTTATAACATCTACCACATCTGTGATGGATCAAAAATCTTGATTTGTTATTTTGTTTACAGATAACAGTTCACCTTCGTCATTTGGAGCATACAAACACTGAATGCAAACAAGATTTAACTCATACTTAATGGAGAATAAGCCAATATCAAGTAAGTTCAAGCATGTCACAGTTTGGATGTGAGCGTGCAGCTATACAAAGAGTCTTTCTGGTTGACTGTTTTAAATATTAATTATTCCTTAGACAGTAAAAACATACTTAGTGCTGTGCCAAACATAAAGAAAGTCCATAAACTTGGGTAAATCTAAGAAATCACACTGCTGATGATGTAACTCGACTAACAGGGAATAAGGCTGGAGTAGTTAAGAATAATTTTTTCTTCAAATTTTATTTGAATGCTGAAAAGTTCAACTATAAGAATGAAGTGACAGGGAACAGGATATAAGGATAAGTCAGTGAAAAGGTTTATAACTTATTCTGTTAAGTTACAGATTTATTTGTAATGCAACAGGACTAAATAAGGTTTTACACTGACACACCCTCCCAAATGCTGTTTTACAAATCAATGTGGAATTTTCAACTTATCAAATGAAAAACATTTCTATTTGGTGTGAAAGAACAACACTTTAGCATTAGCTTTTCCTTTATCTTCTTACTGTGATTTTCATAACAGTAAACTTAAGAGGAAAAGCAGGAAAATAAACTACTGGGGAGTGATCTAAATATAAAACACCTTATGGTCTGCTACAGTACTCAAAGGATTAAATGTGTCTCAGAAAGCCTTTACAAACAGTGTATCTTGAATTGTTAAAGTCAATGCATCTGTAAGAATCCCTCAGTTCTTCAATTTGTCACATAGAGGATGGCTTTTTATTGATTCATTTCTAGGTCACTAAACTTTTGTGGTATTCAAAAGATCTAAAGTGCACCCATATGGGGCTTTTCTGATAGCATCCATTGTGCCCTGGCTTCAATAGTTATGTTACTATTCAAAACCATAGGGGTACAGCTTTCTTTTTATAAATAAACAAACAAATCAGTTAGCACAGGTATTTCAGAAGCTCACTGATTATTTTGCTGATAATTTTGGTGAAATATTTACAGGTGTTTTTCTTTGCTGATAACTTTTGGACTTACTATTTGATGGCTAGGATACATTCTCAACAGTGACATTTATTCTTCCAAAACTACACTAAAAGGACCATCTCCATTCTATACATGTAGGAACCAACACTTAAGTGTGTTTCAGTCAGCCAAGAAACTCAAGAAAAGCCCAAATCTTTATTCTTAGGCTCCCTACTATAAAGCTGTCCTACCAGCAGCCTTCATTGTGATAGACAAATGAGACTTGTGCAGCTGCAGTCTCTTTTCTGGGCCCAGTCACCACAAGTCACACAAGAGTCCATAGCCTTCTCCAATTCTTTTTGAACAAAGAGCATTCTGCAGCTAAGTAGCAGGTGAGTAACTAGTGAAGCGTGAAACTATACGAGGGAAAGAGATTATTTACCTACAAGTTATGCATATTGTCTACAGGACAAAACCTCTTCTGATCTCACGGATAAAAACACAAAATAGTTTATTGTGACCATTATGTAGTGGCCTTTTTCCACAACAACTTGCTTTCATGGCCAAAACAGACGTCAAGAAAAAGCAGTACTGTCAGTACCAGCACTGTGAATTCCACCATATAACCATGTTGAAAATAAAGGAGAAAGACCAATTCCTATTGATGGATCTTCTCACCCCTATGCTGTACAGGTTACTGAACACTTTAGAGACATTCTCAACATCTTTGTGCACGGACTGCCTTATACTACTCAGAGGGATCAGTGGGTTGTGGAATTAGATACAAAACTTTAAGGCATGGAGTTTAGTGAGAGCACAGAAAACAAAGAGAGAAGGTATGAGAGAGGAAATGCAATTAAAGTCTCACATAATGATGGAAATTTTATGTCTATATATTTTATACCTATATATTACTAACAAAAAAGTCTCCAGCCTTAAGCAATCCCCCTGCATCAGAAGTATTCCTGTTCCAAGGATGGGATTGAGGAGAAGCACCAAAACTTGGAAAGGAACAAAGAGCCAGGAACAGAATTGACCGTACGACAACACAAATGTATAAATTCCATTTATAACAACTACTAAATGTCTGCATATTGAATGGCATGACGGTCTTTGAAAAACTCCAGAGATCATTTGTACCTTAATTACTTAAGACGATGAGAGCTGTAAGAGGAAAAAAATAGAACTGCAGCATCGTAACGTACAGATAGCTTTTTTTTAATCTGCTGCACAAAGGCAGACAGGTTACCCTGGAGCTGCCAGAAGCCTGTCATAGCCTATCAGTATTGATCATTTTTTTCCCCAGATAGTTGTATGGTACGGTACTGTGACCCAAGGTGAGTCTTTGTGAAGCGATGAAACATTTCTCCAAATTGCTGCAGGTTATAAGATGCGATTATTTTAATCACCAGAAATTCCATTTAAAAGATACTTTACTAATGTCCACATTTACAAAGCTTGAGGGGATATGCTCTGTGTCACTTGCATTTAATTAGCACATGTCAAAAGTGAGTTGTCAAACATGCAAGTCATGATATTTGGCATTTGGCCATACTTCAGAAAGGTAAATTCTGATAACTTGTATTTTGTATAATTATATTTAGCAAATCACAGAGTTTTTGTACCTCTCTGGAGATTATCTTTTTCAATTTTAAAAAGATGATAAGTTCAGTTACACTGACAAGTGAGGAGGGCTCTTACCAGTGAGGCTGAATAGCACATCTAACAAAAATAAGAGTAGCTAATTAAAGTAGCTGAAAGTGCTTCGAGGCCTAGACTGAACGGGTACAGACCTGCTTTTAGCTAAACAACGTTTTTTAATTGACCTCAGCTACCAACAGAAACCATCCCACTGATAATCTTTAAAACATTTAGCCATCAATGACCTTGTCAAGGCTACAGCACCTTAAAGGTATGCAGGAAGGGGGCCTTACAGTGTACCCAGGGCAGACCCGCAGTCCTTCACTATACAGCTTGTTTGTTATAGAAACAAGGCTTATGTTTATAAAAAGAAAATAACTTTGTTCAGAAAATCCTCCTAAGGGTAACATACAACAGGTCTGAGTACCTCAGGCAGTGGGAGGAAAGCAGTGTGCTTAATGAGCAGTGGTACTATTTGTTTTGGTATGAAAGGGGAGACTTCTGGAAAGCAAATCTGGAGCACTTAAAGGCAAGACAGCAAACAAGTGGTTGCACAGTCAAAGGTACAACTTGATAGTGTTCACATTCAATTTCACTCAGGAGTTGGGATGGCTGTTTTACCACTTTCTATAAACCCACATACAGTAACACCTCTTGAGATTAAAGTATTAGTTAAAAAACAAACAAACAAACAAAAAAACAACTCACTGTATCACTATATAAAACACATAAACAGGAAGTTTCTTGTTCCTCCACGATCTTGAGTAAGACAACCATGTACTCTCTAATTTTCTTATAAATAAAAGACTGTCAAAAGAAGATAATGTAGAATTAAGTCCAACTGGAAATCATGATGCTCGTTATTATGATTTAAATTTAAGAAAATTGAGCACTTAATTCAAACAATATTTTAGTCTTATCAAGTAACCTGTGCCATTACTACGTCTCCAGAATACAACAGATAAAATAAATATTTTAATATCCTGAATCTACTATTATTTGGTTAAATTAACCAAGATAATGTGTCAAATAATGAAGATGAGCATTTAATTTGCAAAGGAAGCTAAGCTAAAAGTAATGCAATTTATTCTCGCCTTAGAGAATGTTGAAGGGAAGAAGAATTTAACCTTTTAATAACACTTGGAGTGCAACGCATAAGGATCTTCCTAGGAGGTTTATCACTGACAGCTTCAATCCTGTATAATATTAAGCTTGCCTAGACTAATCTCATGACAGATTTTTTTTGTATATTGACAGGATATTCTAACAATGCAGTTTCAATTCTACCTGCACCATCTTTAAAAATTAGTCTAAAAGTTTTTAGACTAATGAGTCATGAATATAGTTCTCCCTTCAAGGCTTTTGGTACATAATTATATGTTTCAAAATAATATATGAAAAGTTTTATTTGGGGAAAAAAAAAAGTTTTCAAAGCTTAAAGAGAAATTCTCCTTCATGTTTCTTTAAGTTTACTAGCAGATCACAAATACACAGCAATGCAGACAGAGGGAAAAAAATCCAGGTAAGAATCCTATCATTTTCAAATCACCGTGTCTCATCATCTTTTTCATTAGAACAAAAATCCTCATTCTCTTTGCATTCATTTCATTTGGAGCCATTTAGATGAGATCAAGTGGATAGCTAACCCACGCTCAAGAGTAGCCAAAGGCAGATATAGAAGAAGAGGTAATAACTGAACAAGCAAATGCGATGCTTCAATCAGGCCCTTATTCAGCCTCCCACTGTGGTTCAAGGACTTCCTAAGCTGAACTTGGTACCCATGCACTTAGTAAGCTTTCTCTTCTATGCAGTTGCCTAACTTCCCACTGAGACCATGATTTTTTTTAATGTTCACAACACACAATGGTGAGCTATTTCACCATTTAATTGCATACTGTGTGAAGAACCATCACCTTATTTTGTTTGATGTTATAGATAATTGGTCCATTTGAAACCACCCAGTTCTTGTAGCGGCAGGGACAGTAAATATTATAATGGGAGAACAAAACAAAATGTTTCATAATTTGTGATTTCAGAAAAATATGACAGGTTCTAACTTCTTCCTCCTTTTATTGATAGCAAGACTGCAGCTCTTCTCAAACCATGTAAGAAAAGTAAGATCTACAATGACAGCAGTAAGACATAAAATTTCAGTCACTGCTCTTGAGTTCAGAGAAATGTGCATAACATTTCATGAGAAAAATAAACTCAATTGGTATTCTCTGTGCCAAGAAAGGCCAAACACTCTCTCTTCTGCCAGGAGGGATGGGGCTGTGAGCAACCTGGTCTAGTGGGCGGTGTCCTTACCTATAGCAGGGGGGGTTGGAACTAGATGATCTTAAAGGTCCCTTCCAACCCAAATTATTCTATGATTCTAGTTCTGACTTTGCAATCCTTCTCTCCCCCTTTGTGCTGGCTCAGGTACTCATCTCATACATTAATTAGCCAATTCAGGTCACTAAGCCAAGAGAAAAGTCTCTGCTTTTCTGCAGCTGGATTGGTTTTCTTCCATCTTAGAGAGATGAATCAGCTCATCAAGAACTGAAAAGTGCTAGTTCCAGCCCAGGGAACAAGAAGATGGAATGGCCAAGAATAGGGAGAGGAATTTGGACAACTTCTGAACTGGTGAGCTGGTGCACCAATTCAGCATTCTCAAAAAATTTAAATGGCTGCCACTAAACAGATGGTGGCCTACAAGAAATTAGGTAACGTCAGTGATTTTTTCTGGCAGGAAATGTTCAAATTACTTAGATCTGTACCACAATATACAAAACTTTATAGGGTTTTATTTAAAGATTGAGATTTTCTAAGATACACTACAATAGCAGCCTGTCTTTAAACAGCCTCCAGTGATAGCTAAAACGTAGAACTAAGAATTAGAATTAATGTAACAAGTCATAACTGGAGAAAATTACCTTGCTCACTGGGAAAATGAAAACGCTGTTCAGCTTCTAGTGGAGGGTTACATAAGCCTTACACAGTTAACTTCTCATGAAAAGCAAATTAAATATAAAGCTCCCCATATGATGAAGAGCATATTTCTATGTAGGTTATGTGCTTCTAGAAGCAAGACCCAGTCAACCATTATTTTTTCCCCTCGACCTTTAATCAAATCTTCTATGTTTGCTGTCAAGTTGTAGAGCAGAAGTCCAATGTTGCAAAAAAATGATGTTTCAGAATAAATGGCATCAGGTCACTAACTTTACATAGTTCTGGCTGTTACACTTTAGTTGAGGAACCTGGGAAGTGTTTCTTGGCTCTGCATTCCCATACATACCCTGAGGGCATGAAGACAGGATATATGTGTACAACTGTTCTTTTATCCTTTGACCTAAACAGAAAGGAAATCTGGGCATCTCAGCGACAATGGAGACATGCAACAGTTTTGACGTAGTCTGCAAAGGGAAATTACTTGAAATCTATTTAATCATCTCAGTTTGTCTTATTCACTTTCTGACAGAAAGCAGGCTTCCACCAGCTTCCTCTTAGCCAATTCTGGCAACCAAATGATTAAGGATTCTGTATTTCCCATCTTCGTTAAGAAGTCAATTTAAAAAGAAAATCCGTTTGTTCTGGTAAGAAGCCTGAATCATTTAGAAAATCTTGTATCTTTTCAAACATGTCCTAGGAAGCTCAGAAATTTTCTAACCATGCTGCTTTCGAACAGGATCCCCGTGGAAACTCAGACCTGTCTGAAAGCAGGGTTTTGATCCATCTCCAGTCATTCTTGAAATAGAGAAAAGACCACTCTGAAGGCTACCCAAGACAAAACACCTATTCTTAAATTCTCAGCTTAATAAACATTAAAAAGACAGGTTATTTAATATATGGAAATGAGCAAAACGGATCAAATATGGCTTTATGTATTCATGTATACTAACCAATAATAAGAAGGGTTCCAACAGCTAAGCCTCCACCTGCAAAGAAAACAAAATGAAGAATAAAGTAAGACTACATTTTAATACTACGTTAGAGAACAATTAAGTTTTCTTAGTTTAGAAGTCAAAGAAAGGTGATAACAGGGAATTTAAAAATATAAAAGTGAACAACATTTTAATTACCTTTGCAATACTTCCTACAATTCTCTATTATGAAATAATTATACATTACATGTAATTATATATTACACATTACAATTACTTTCACAATATACTGTATTATCATCATCGTCGTAAAAAGATCCTGCAGAGCTCTACACAACCATACTCAAGTACCACAATAATGATTTATGCTCTCAGCCAGTGGATTCTTCCTTGGGTGACTCAAGTAACAAAATACTCTCCAAATGAAACTCGTGTTAATCACTAGCAGGAGATATTGCTTCGCACCATGTATGCAGAACAGCCTATTGAGATGCTCACAACTTCCCACTGAAGTCACCCAGGCAAAATCCTGCCTCCAATAGTTTTTATCATGCTACTGCCAACAGACAGAGCAATAAGGCAGGGAGGGTTCCATCCAGGAAGAGCCCAGCTGATGCTTCGTTAACATTATAACACAAACCTGAGAAGAACACCATTAACATCCCCTTTAGAATGCCTTGGACACAGCAACCACTCTGTGAATGCAGATGATTGAAATGTTTGTTTCAAAACAAATTTTGACCAATTTATGATGGAAGCTACTATTTTTTTTTCTCATTGCTTTGATAGCTGCAATCAATGCTCTTGTTCCAATCACAGACGGAAACATCCAATATGTTTTGATACAAGGTTTCTTATCCCATCCATCTCAACAGAAAAAGAAGATAATCTGTGAACTCTTGCTCTGACTGATTTATCTGTTCCTCAAAGAGAACACAGGTACAATTAAGTAACAGCGGTTTAAATAGTTGTCCCAAGAAGGAATTTTAATAGAGAAGGGGAAAGATGAACTTATATTTTGCTTTATCTGACAAGTAAATAATTTTACATTCTGAATTCCAAGAGAGAATATAGTGAAATAACTTGAAGGCAGATTACAAATATTTTTACCAAAGAAGCATTGGGATGGTCATACATAACCAGTCAACCACAGTGCTTCGTTTGAAGGAAACTGCAGTATGTCTTCTTAATTACTTCCTGCTCTGAAAGCAAGCTGGGAGCAAACTGAATCACATCAGTACACCACCCAACTCTTGCGATGCAAGAAGTCAATTCTGGGCTCTGAAGATGGACTCTGGTGAACAAAGTAATTCAGTCTGTCAATTCAAACACTCATTAAACTTCACTTGAAATTGATTCTAGTAGGGATTGGATTAATTTCTTCACCTTTAGCTCTGCTGGCATCACTTCTGAAGTTGATCTATAGCCAGGAGAAAGAGTAAAGCAAATTTCTCTCCCATAGGCCAAACAGTTGCCAAAAAACTAACTATAGCAGCCTTTGTTTTGATTGAGATACAATGGATTCTGCATTCATCACTGATTTACAGGAACTAATTTCTCACTCCTTAATGCCACTAAGTGACTACACTTCTAAGGATTCTCTAATAAGAGCCATCAGATGACTTAGAATGCAGTACAATTATATAGAATATCACATCAGAAGGATTTCCAAATGATATACATCCTATGCCTTTTTCACTCTATACCTACTAAGTCCAAAATTAAGTTACACAAGAATGTCAGCAGGTTGGATGAAAGAATATTAGAACGTTTCTGAAGGACTCTTTGTTGAAAAATATCTGACAAGAAGCAAGCCACCATAATCAATAAAGGTAAACGAGGAAGAGTTGCAATTGCAGAATGTTATATGCTGTTTACAGAACTGATCAACTAAAGGGAAATCTCCTTGATGTTCATGGCCAGGTTAGAGATTACGTCTTTTCATTGTCCTCTTTGAGTAGTAATAAATTGTATTAGATATCTAGGTATTATGCATTAATAGCATAACAATGGCTGCTGCCTACTGTAAAAAGTCAAGATCCTGGATATGACATGAAGAAACCATACCAAGTAGTCATAAAATACTCAGCCCCAATCATTGCTCTGTATAGGTCGAGAAAAAGGATATGGCTTATAAATCATGCTGAGTAAATAGCCAAAACAAAGCGCATTTACAAAGTTACAAAGTAGATCAACATCTCACATAAAACATTCTGGCTGGTAATCTTGTATTTTCTGTTTTTAAAAAATAAAATAAAACAAAAGAAACTACATCAAATTAACAGGCAAAAGTCAGTGAAAGACCGTAAATTGTGAGACACAGGACCATAAAATCAAATAAGAGATACTTTTTGCCTGCATTAGTGGGACAGATATGGTCACAGCATGAGTACCGTAATCACAATGCCTGTACAAAAGCCACAAACAGTGCTGATACCATTCCATTGTAATGCTTGCACTCAAAGCTACAGAATCACTTTGTTCCTGTGTCATGATGCTACAACAGTTTTAATGGTACATCACAGTGCAAACATTTAGTGAACTTTTAATTTCATAGCTGGATCTCAGCGTATCAGAAATAAATTAAACTGAGATCAACGAATCGTGGCATGACTTGGGTTGGAAGGAACCTCAAAGCCCATCCAGTTCCAATCCCCTGCTGTGGGCTGAGTACCCCCCATCAGCTAAGGCTGCCCAGGGCCCACCCAGCCCGCCCTTGAGTGCCTCCATGGATGGGCACACACAGCCTCTCTGGTTCCTACCACTTACGTACAAATTCCTCAATAGTTCTTGTAAACTTATCAAGTAAACAAACATTTCTTAGATACCTAAAATAAACAAACACCTAAGGACTCCCTATTTGAAAACCAGAATGAAATCCCCACGTTCTAATTCACCAATTTTTACAAACCCAAAAGTTCTACTGCAACAGGAAAGGGAAAAAGTCCCAAATCAATAATGGTGCAGATGGTTGATACTGGTTTAAACAGGCACTGCATTCAGTTCTTCAGGAAGACAGAACATGTGGTGCTAACAACAGCTGTTTAAAACTAGCACAGACTATAAAGCACGTGGAAAGAAACAGCTCAAAATTATGAGATCTTACTAAACCACAGCTTGACACAGAAAAGTTCAAAATAGCCATAAGCAAAGTTATTACCTCATGGCAATAATGACTTAAAATCCTGGTTATCTAAAGCTCCCCTGTAGCCATCATAGAAGTAGCGTCCCTGCTGTTTTTAAATAGTTTGTACAAGAGAGAACATTTGTCAGACAATACACCAACGCAAAATTCTAGCAAGCTGTCTTTGCAGCTCATCACTTGTGGTGCCTCCTACAAGCCAGAGCAATAACACAAGTGCATACACCCTGGATGCTGAAGGCAAACTCAGGGCAGAAGACAGGATGTATGTGGTATGAGACAGCGAAGAGTTTAAACAAGTATATTTTATCAGAAGGAATGTAAAACTATTGCAGTTACTATGGTTACATATTTGTATTTTAATGAGCAGTAAATCAGGCAAAAAAATACTGAAGGAAAAAGTAATGGGAACGTTGAAATACTCATAACAGTTACAGTCTTCAATTTCCCTAAGAAAACTGCTACAAACTTGTATTTCTTTCTATTGGTTATTTTAACTTTTCTTTGACAGTTCCTCAGTCAGTACTACATGCAGACAAGGAAGCGATTGCAGTAACTGTCCCACTGCTACTTACAGCAATGGGATTTAAGGCCTCAAGGACAGAACCACAACAGATGTTGCAACTTGAGAAGTGCCCCCATTGTTTCCAGAAAGTATCTGTGACCTTTTTTAAAGCACCTTGAAACAGAGCATTTAATACCAGACAGGTGATGTTTAAATTTCACAGTGCTAACAGTGCTGCATCTATGAGCACAAGACCTCAGAGTCTTCACGACCCAGAATTCAGTGACTTAAGGGAGAGGAAGTTAGGGAAAACCATGGGAATATCTGAAGACCAGAAAACTCTATATGCCACACGCTAAAACCATTTAAAAAGTATTTTTAAAAATTTCCATTCCTAGGATTGAAGAACGTTCTTGATGTTCAAATTTAAAACCTGCTATGTCAGGAAATTAGTGAATATTTACAAGATAATGAAGAGGCATTTTAGAAGGGATGTTGGACTTGCTGGGAAAAGTCTCCCTAGTGTACACAAGAAAGCACTCGTGTTAGAAAGTGCCCTGAGATGCTGGGGCCTGTTATTGAAGGGAACTGTCCATGCTTCCTACCCATGCTACGCAACACATAAATAGGACATGAAACAGGAACAAGTGAAATACTCAGCGCAAATCTTAGAATTGTAGAAGGGCTGGGTTAGAAGAGACCTCAAGGACCATTTAGTTCCATTGCCCCCGATGCAGGGAGGGCTGCCAGTTGCTTGCCCAAGGGCCTTGACCTCCTTTGGGGATAGGGCTTGCACAGCTTCTCTGGGCAGCCTGTGCCAGCATGGTGATGTGACTGAAGGGTTCCACACACACTGAATGGAACAGATCTCTCTTAGGGAGGGCGAGCTTACTCCACGAGGTTACACTGCTTGAAGGAAATGCAGTTCTCTGCAGAGTGCAAACAAACACACAGAAGTAAACACAGGCACGCCTGTCCTTAAGATACCCACGTCTCAGCATCTTTCTGTACAGAACGACGATTGGACGCATCGCTGCTCACACAGACGGTCCTTAGGAAGGAAACCCACCGCAATTTCCACGCATTCTCCAGGTATAAATGAGCAAAGGCCTCCGTCGGCCGCGGCCCCAGCCACCCCGCCGTGTCCCCAGGTGCCACACGGCAGGGACGCCCCCCCCCCCGCCCCGGGCGGCCCGTTCCCACGTGTGATCGCTCTTTCCGAGTGTTTTTTCCCCGCGCCCAACCCGAGACCAGCTCCCACTTCAGCACGGCACAGCGCTCTCGCGGCGGATCGACACCTGCGATCCGACCCGGAGCTCCCGGCCCGCGTGACGGGACGCGACGTGCCCGGCCCCGCGCTCCCCTCGCCCCGCTCCCCTCAGGCACAGCCCTCAGGGCCGGCGGCGCCGGGTCCCGCTCCACCAACCTAGCACACAGTCCAGGGAGGGGACCCCGCAGGAGAGCAGCAGCTGCCCGTGGCGGAGGGCGGGCCGAGTGCCGGGCACGGCGGCCAGGCGGCTGCCGCCGGAGCGCCGGAAGCTGGTGCCGGTGCCTGCGGTAGTGGCGACAGGAACCCCTCCACCCCGCGCCGCCCCGCCGCCCGCCGCCATCATCTCGGCTCGCCTGACAGGAGGCGGGAACCGGCCGCTAGCGGCAGGCGGCGCGCCGCCCAATGGGAGCCCGCCTTGTTGGCACGTGGCGGGCGGCAGCGCCGGGCTGCGGGACGTAGGTGAGTGTGGCGGGCGGGCGGTGCGGTGCGGTGCGGGCCAGGCGTCGTGCGGGCGGGAAGGGGGTCCCGATCGTTCCGCCCCGCTGGGCTCGGTCGCCTCAGGCGTCGGCGGTGCGGCCTGACCTCTGTGTGCTCGCGCGCGTGTGTGAGGACGGCTGGAAGCCCGCCGGACCGTGAGATCTCCCCTGCAGTTTCGTGCAGAGACATTAAAAGCGTTTGCCGCCTTCCTGAGAAGCCGCTCGTGTGGTTATTCTGCCGGCCCGCAGCCCCTCTTGTGCTGCTGGGAATTGGCCGTGGGACAGCCCTGGGCCTTGCGAATGTTTGTGTTTGCTGCCTAGTGGGACGATGCACGCAGTGTCCGGCTTAGCTCATTACGAGCGGAAGGAACAGCCGTCGCTGCAAACCTGCAACAGTGCTCACGACCCTTCACACCGCTCAGAGCTGTGCATTTCCTCTTGCTGCTGCAGTGAAACACAGTATTTCTTTGCTTGTTTTTAAGTAAAGTGTACTAGTGCAGCTTGAATGAAGTCTCAGAGTAGGTTTGAATGTACCTGCAGTGCAGAACCCTCTCTTCTTCCATCTCTTTCTGCAGTTGTTCTCTGCTCCTTCATTTTTCTCTTCTCATTTCCCCGAAGGGCAATTAAAAGTAGAGGGAGGCTAAATAACTGTCAGGTTGAGAACCTGAGTTCTGCAAGCACTTTGCGACTGGCAGCACTTACCTGTGCTATGCTTCTACCTCCTGTAGAATTTCTTGCATTAAATACATTTAACTTTAGCCAAAGATACTGGAAATCTCACCATTTCCTGAGGCTCTTGCTAAAAGAGAAAGTCGTGTTTCCTTTTCTTCTGCTTCCACTGATTGAGTCCAGCACGCTTTGGTGCTTGTCAGATCCTTTCCAGGGCTGACTGATCTCATTCATCTGCCTTAGAGCTACCTATCAGCCTGTGTGAGTCAACTTTGTGTTATGCTGCTGAGTACATGCAGTAGGAAAAGGGTATCGACACACAGCAGGGAGAGGGGCATCAAACCTTCCTTCTTTGCTACCTATGAAATATTGATTCAGCTCACGGTTGTGAACCTCAGTTATTTCAGGATTTTCTGTATTTTAACGTGAAGGGATACATTTTGTGAGCTAATATCCTGTCAAATGTAGAGAGAAAGTCTAAATGTTTCACCTTGCACTAAGAGAGACTGTGTCAGATTTTACTACAGAGTTGCAGAGAAGTACAAATAATTCTTTGATATGAGAACTGAGTTTCAGAAATTATTGCGGTAGTTCTGTTTGTGCAGTTGGCTTCTCCTCTGTCACGTTTGAAAGTAATGGGTACAGTCCTGCTGCTTGAGAAGGCAGGTAGAAATAAGCCGTCTTTGCAGGATTTAATCTATTTTTAAAAATTGAATATTTAATACAACAAAGCTCTACCAATGAAAACATGCTTATGAAGACACCACTTACACCATCTGAAGAGTAAAAAAGGAAGTGATGATGTAGACTTCTTTTAAGTCAGCATTGCTTCATTTTCAGGAGTAGCACTAATTTGTTCACTCTCCTTGAATTATACTGAAAGTTTGCTTATGGTCACACATCCACTTCCCAAGAAATGAATTTCCAGCCACTGGGAAGGATCCCACTAGGATCAGGAAGAAAGACTGCGTAAAGGAACTTGTCCTTAGGTATACCCCAGTAGGTGGATGAGTACTGTTATTCCTGCAATATGAATGAAATTGAGATACAGAGAAACTAAAGAACATGCAGATGATTGCAGACGGTCAGAACTATCTCTGCAGAGCGATCAGCTGAGTGATGGTTGCTGGCTGATTTCATACTCAGCTCTCTGCAACAGACTTTGAAACTTATTTTCTGTGGATTTCAATGTCCTAAACTGTAGAATAATCAACTCCTTATATAATACTGTAGGCCTTAACTAAATATTGATGATAGTTTAAACTGCAAGTCCTAACTCTCTTTTCCATTTCTTGTAAACTTACTGATCCAGTTTAGCTATTGCCTACGGCAAAGGCAATCTTAAATTGGATTAGAAGGACTTTGGGTGAATTCCCTCAGGAAAAAAGTGGGAAGAATACAATGGGTGAGTGAGAGAACCATCAAAACGCTTGGGAGAAGGTATACTTGCAATTGATCTGCAAGCATGTTTGTAATTTTTCTCTAAAGATGTAATTCACAGATCTGAGGAAAGTCCTAGTGTACTCAGAGCAGGAGCACTTCTTCAGATAAGTTTCAGAATCTGCGCTGGATGGGAGGAAGTCACCGGCTGCTGCATGGCAGAGCGGCTTCCCTCCCAGTTCAGGAATGCACCACGTTCCGCTTGGTTCCAGCAGTATCGCCACCAAACCAGATTAGTGCTGAGTCAGCTGACCAGGCAGGGCTGCGGTCACGTGACCCCATGCTCCACAGGGTCCTGCTGGGGGCTGAAACAAGGTAGTTTGCTTCTGGGATGTTCTTAAGTACCTAACAGCATGGGTCGTGGATTACGGCTGCAAAGAAGATGCCTTCAATTTCCCTGATCTTTGAACTGGTTAGAATGGGAAAAGTTTGAAAGTGCAGGCTCTTCAGGCCCTGAGCCAACAACTGGAAAGAATGTTTAATCCTGGAAGTTCTGACACTAAAAGGCTGGGCTTTTCTGAAGAGTGAAAAAAAGCTTAAAAACGACTTATCCAATCGTTCCGTGGCAAGTGTGAGGATTAGTGTGAGAGTTTGAGACATACCAATTGTGTGATATTACATTCGATGCGATGTGGTTTTCTTCAGAAAGCTTTTGGATGTTGCCTAAATGCTGCTGCGTGTTTTTAATACTGAACAATCGTGATAAGAATCTGAAAAGGAGATGTCTTTTAAACTAGAAGTACATTAGGGCACATGAGTTGATGTGGTGTATTTGATGCTATTGCTCAGTGCTGAGTACAGTGGCTGAGTTAGTCTTGGTCATAAAAACGTTATCACTGAGATGACCACTGTAATGTCAACTCACATCTTACCTGAAAGTAATGTAGAGAGTTGCTATAGCATGTTTTCCTAATGCTGGTATTGTATTCAAGGTTTAAGAACTGGCGTATTTTGGATTTCAGAAGAGCGTTGTTTTCTGCCACTTTTCATCTTCAAGGGCAACATTCCAAATACTCCTGCTATTTCTATGAATACTTTGCAGTACCAGCAGATATTGGAATATAGGCAAAGTTTAGTCCACACCTATATGGAGGGATTCCATAGAAGATGCACTTTTTTGGTTTAGCTTTTTTTCCCCCATTGTCCCTGCAATGCTGCAAAACCCAAATCCTGCAGAGTGCTTTGGCAAAGCTGGAGGTCTGCCCCAATTCCATTCAGAATTCCATTCAGAACCAGTCCCATTCAGAATTCCGTTCAGAATTCCTCTAAAACTGTAGCTCCATTTGCTGAAATATTTTAAGTCTTTGTAGTTGTGTGAGGAAAAAAGGAATATGGCCTGGTTTTGCTGAGAGTGAGATGAGTCAGAATTTGGTGGACTTCTATTTAGATTCACATCGTTGTGACTACCCGTGATGTGTGGGGAAGCAACGCAATGCTGTAAAATAGAATTCTCTCAAATTCTGTAACTGCTGTGAGCAGAGATGGAAGACTTGCTTGGTTTTCAAAAGACAGATGCCTGCCTGTCACAGTTCAGCCCAGTTCAGCCTAGTTCTGTGACAAAGGAATCCTTTAGGTTGTTTAGACTCGTAAATAAATATGCCATTAAGAACTAGATGAAGAAAATAGGTGTTTTTGACTTCAGTGGACAAGAATGAAAACTGAGATTATCCAGTGTGAGTTACAAAGTTACATAAAGCATATGCACACAGTCCAGCAAAGCTCACTTCAGATACCAACAGCCAGACCCTCTACTGAGTGCTGAAGTTACATTGCTCCAGATCTGGAATAAGGTGATGAAGAAAGTGGAAAACATTGGACATCTGGCTTCTTTGTAGCCAAGCTTTTCTTTAGCAAGCTTCCATTATTCTTTATCTCAATAGATTCTACTGCTTCTACCTCCTGTTAGGAGGCTGCCGGTTCCATGCCAAAGCTGCAGCTTTTGCCAGAATCCCATCTCAGGAGCAGAGATAGCTACACAAGATACTTCTGTTCAGTGTTTGCAAAGCACAAAGGTCATCTGCTCATGTCTAACTCAGCAGTGCGCTGACTTGGGTCCGATATGGCTGGAGAGGTAACAGTACTGTACTGGTGCAGCATCCCTGTAACCATAGAATAACTGTTGGAACAAAGATATGAAATAATACACAGTGCTGTGTTGTAAATGGGAAGGATTAAAGACTGTGGTTGCTAGTGTAAAAGTATGCTTCTCTCATCATTCAAAGATCTTCTGTGTTTTTGTGTTAAAAATAATATGTTTCTGTTGTTTCATTGGGTTCTCTGTTGTGGAGGGAACAACACCTGAGCTTTTAGTGTTAAACCTTGCAGCACTTGCTTCTAGGATCTCTCAGTTCCCATCTTTTCAATCTCCCTGAGAATCAGAGCTGCCTCTGTGTCCCATGTCAAAGGAAGGACTGTAACCGAGTGTCCTTTAATTACATTTTTATGTTTCTGCCAGAGCAGTTGCACACTTCTTGAGCTGCATGTTTCCAACATCTCTCTTCATCAGCTGTGCTTGCTTTCATCCAAGAAATGTGAAGCAGCTTTTGGCCTTGATATTTTTATGCTCTTGCTTTTTTTTTTTTTCCTACTGAATTTTTAGCATTTGTGGTATAAAAGATCTAAAATGCACAACTGCAGGAAGAATTGCAGTCATCTTAGCATACATACAGCACTGTGAAAGGAGCTGTGTGAGCAGACACTGGTTTTCCTTTTAGAAATGCAGTGTGTTATGAAGGAAAGGGTAAGCTGAACTGTGTGCTTTTGGAACAATCCTCATGAGTAAAATTAGATGGAATAAAATCTGTCCGCTTCGTAGAAACTTAGAAATGGTTTTTAAGAAGCGCTTCAGACGAGGAGATGCTTGACCATCTCTGTGCTCTTTCCCATTTTGCAAATATTTGTGTCCCCATTGGAAATGTGGATTTCTCGTAGGTACATATGTGGCAAAATGAGCCATATGGGCCTTTTTTGGTAATCTCTTTGCTGCCTGTGGTAGTGCAGTTGGTGGGCCTGGAGCATGCTCAGCGTCGTGCAGGCGCTCGGTACCTTGGCTTAGAACCATCCACTACATTTGAGGAAGGAGCCTCTGCTCATTTGATTTCCTTATCATTGTGTCAGCTGTGCCTTTACTTTAAACCTTCGAATTAAATAGTAGTTTATGCTGGCTTTTTGTTTTAGTTCATGCATTTTAAACCCAGAATTCAGATAAAAAGATAGTTCCAGAATAAATCCAGTATATTACTTATGAGTGGAGCAACACATTAGCATTGAGTTCACAGTAGATCATATCGCTTTTATTCCGTCTTACAAGCTTAGCAGCACAAACAGAATAATCAACATATTATTTGGCTGTCATCTGCTGAACAGAAACCAGAGATCACAAGGAGGTTTTCCCTAGCTGCAGTGATGGCCTTTTTGTTCCAAGCCCCCATCTGGGAGGGCCATGGTGTGTTATCATATGGAACGCGGGGTTTTCTGTAATCTGCTTAGCTGCACTGCAGTTTGAATCTTCATTCCATGTTTGTGTAATTTATAATTTTAATGAGACCACGGCTCTTGTGGGCTTTGAAATATATTAAAAGCTCTTTTGTGCATATGCTTTTGTTCTTGCTTAATAGGCTCAGTGTATTTAAAACTGATGAATTCTTATTCATGGATTTGGATGTCTGGGGATTAACTTAGACTGAATATCATTGCACTCATCTATTGATGTTTGGAACTTTTTTAATATTTGTATCTGTAAGTGCAGGAGAACTTACAGAACTCATGTTTTATAAATAAAATGGCTCGGAAACGATATAAAATTTTACAGCAATGAAAAAAAATGCTGATTAATGTCCTTTTTTTTTCACAGCACAAACTCCCATGCAGAATAGTTTGCATTATGAAGAGTAAGTGGTTCATGCCATGTATGTGTGTGTATTTAGAATTTCCTAACTATAAAGGCAGTTTGGGAAAACCATCAAGTATCTTGCAGCATTATATCAGTGACAAGCACTCAATTTGGTTTTCTTCTGTTTAGGTAACTTGAAAATGTAAATAATTTTTTTTGAATGTGTTTTCTTTCTCCTGTTTTCTATAGCTTTTTTATGCACAATTCACATACTTCACTAGAAAGTGTTGCTTGTAACTGGGAAGTACTGATGAAGAAATACACTAAGATTATTTATTATGGTTTTATGCTAAAATTGGTTGTGTTTTTTTGTCTTTGCATTTCTCAACTGTTTAACAGTACCTTCTCTGATTCAGTATTTAAGTTAAGATCTCATAGTGTATGATTACTGTGCTAATAAACCACCGTAAAGTACTCTTCAATGATAACATTCTAATCTGGAACCAACAGTGAGGCTAAGAGGAAGACACTTGTATCTCTTCCTAAACGCTTTTGTTGATGGTGTATGTAAATAGATGGCTTTGTTTTACATGAAGGGCTTTTTGTTGCTGCTGCTTGTTTGTCCGTAATGACAGATATTTTAAGTAAACATCCTCTGAATTTCTTAGTGCACAGGGAAATAATTTCCTGCTCTTCCACTCACTGCTTTGGATAGAGATACCTGCATCCTTTTTTTGGAAGATGTCAACACTGGGAAGTGCATGTAGCACGTGAGCTTTGGTTTCTGTAGGGTCGTTGATCTTGAGTACCTGGTGTGAATACAGGACTCGGAACTCTTTGTTGTAGTTAATTAACATGCATTTTGTGTGTTTGTATATGTCTATTAATATTTCAAGAAGGTAAACTTTTTTGAAATTGGAGATAAATGAATGTGGCACAGAACAGAGCTTGACCGTCAGGACACAGACATGGTGTTTTTCTCATTCACCAGTAAAGTGACTGTGCTGTCTGTCAGAGCTTTGGCACCTGTGTCCTAATGCTGATGTAGTTACAGGAAAAAGTTGAGTATTTCAGCATTTCTCAGAGACTCAGATTTGCTAGGTGAGGCCATGCACTTGATCCACCATTTGGATTTTGCTCTTCAACAAAGATGGGCACAGGGAGCTGCAGAGAAAAACAGAAGTCCTGGAACGTATCTGACCACTGACGCAGCATTTTATGCAGGGTTGCTAAGAGGTTCCTCCCCAAGGCAAAGAGAATCAGTGAGAACTGCCTGCAATCTATTGTGAAAAATTGCTCATTCTCACGTAGGTAGTCTGTAGTTGTTGAGCACCAGAACATTGCATTATGTGAACTTATGTCTACAGGCCACGTTACTTATCAGCTTGAGATCAGCAGATGAAGGAGTATTTGTTGGAGACAAAGTGTCAGTGCCTAGTGGAGGTGATGTGGAAGAAGAATCTCCTCCTCCAGAATGTCACACAAGGATTTTCAGATTTGCCAGACTGAATCCAGTGCAACTTCTACAGCAAAACAACAGCTAAAAATACAAGTCAGATTCTGCTTGCCCCCTGCATGGAAAGATTATTTAGAATAGTGTCTTGTTCTGCTTTAGATGTTTGAAATCCTCTGACGGGTTAAACTATTTTGTATTTATTACTTTGCATATCTGATACAGGAAGAATCTATTCCAATGAACACCTTTCACGTTCCTAGCACCTACCGGATTCATTTCATGCCAAAGTTTTAAAGATAGCTACATTAAATGTCGGCTCCAGTGTAAGCGTTTAATTAGCCTCGTCAGTGTGTGTTCTTTCTGTTCTTTCTGCTTTGGGTTTTGTGGACTTTTTAAAAACATAAATAACAATCTTGGAGTATCTTTTGGGGAAACGCGTGGTGCGAGTTCTGGGGTTGCATTTTATGAAGAAAGATGTCTGGTTAAGAGGAGAGAATGCGGTCATGGAGTTTCAGTTAGCTAAGGGAAGATCGATCAACTATCACTAAGCGTTCTGTGAAAATTCAGAACTTGCTATTGCATAAATCAAAAGTGACTGGAAGTGTTTTCTTACAGTGGAAAAAATCCACTTGATAACAAGTCCAATAATTTATTTAGCCACATTTTCATTGGCTATGATTTTGACTTTCTTATATTTTTGGCACTAGATGCTAACCGTGCCACCGGTTATCTGGAAATGACCAATCTGCTCATTGACTTCCTAATTTTATTATGTACACAGTTAATTGTAATCCAGGATCACAGCAAACAAGATGTTAATTTCTAGAGAATCTACCCACATTTCACTCAGAGCGTGATTGTTACCAAAGCAAAGAATACAAAGAGAATAACATTTGTGCTATCCTCACAGGAGCTGTCAATAAAAGATGTAATAGGGGATTTAGGAATCTGGAAATGGCCAACTAATTTATGTGAATCTATTTTATTTCAGCTAGAAAGACCAAGCTCTGCCTCGTCTGCACTGCATATTGCAGAGCACAGGCTGTCTATAGAAAACCAGGCGGCTGCATATGGATAGTCCCTTGATATCATTCACTTGCTGTGTAATCTTATTATGCAAAGTTCTAATCTTCACCTAGAATGAATGCCTCTGGGTCAGAATATAGTCATATCAGGGTTTTTGAGGTCATGTTTTGTGATCCTTAGCTTATTCTTCTAAGTAGGGCTGGGATTTAAAGAGTATTCCCTAGACGCTAGCAGAGATAGATGGTAAAACCTGCTGCCTTTTTGGAAGACAAGACCAACATGAGGTCCCTGGTAGGATTAAACTTGATTTGTAGCTGTAGGATTTTTTAACAGATGTATTATTGGACAGGGAATAGGGGGCCACCAGCACAGCGAAATTGGATCACGATTGGCATTCTCAGGGAGTCCGCTGGCTGCTAAAACAGCAGCTGCATGTGGATTTGACTTCTTTCAGGTGAAGCGACTTCCAGTCATTTGGAAAGGATGGGATGAAAAGGAACCTTGGTGATAATTTTGATGTCTGCAAGATTTAGTACCAATGTAATGGGATTATCGGTAACACCTTCACTGCAGAAAAAGCCACCTGGCGCTATAACTGGCAGCAACTGCGAACTAATCCTTTCCCATCTCTTGGATGTCATTCATGAGGCTCCAAGTGATTTCTACCCTGCTAGCTGTGATTAATTTTATAAACAAACAAACAAAAAACCACAATGATGGAAGCCTAGACCATGTAAGGAGAGGGGAACAGAAGAGAACAGTAATTAGATTTTGCTTCATATTTGCTGCAGAGGATAAGCTCTGTAGTTATTGTAAAAAAACAAGCAAATTGTATTCTGTGTGATAAATGTGTGTAACTTTTTGTCATTGATTTAAAAAAAAATGTATCTATTTTCATTAGAAAAATAATGTTTCAGCATAATGTTTTCAGCTATCTACTGTGTAAGTAGTAGTTAGTACCTGGAGGTAATTACAGCAGATTTTATGGCAATAATTCTGTGATAAGGATGTTCATATGGCACATCTGGTAAGTTTTGAAGGGGGCTGTGACTTAAATCATTTGTTTTATTGTCCTTTATGGCCATACTGCGTGGTGGAGGTGCCTGCTGACAGGACTTTGTAGTGAAATGAATTGTGTGATGTGGAAAGCCATTCAGCCATTTAGCATTTAGTTTTTAAACAATGCCATATTGATAGTTTTCTAGAATAGTGGTTGTTTAATGATTGCTTGGAACCTACTGATTTGTTTTGCTTTGTTTTGTTTTGTTTTGTTTGTTTTGTTTTTTTTCGTCTGAAGTAATCTTATTAGTTTCAAACTGTATAATCTGTATTGTATGTGTGCTCTAATTTGAAATTACACATAACTTTCCTGAGGAGAGGTAGAAGCTGAAGCTTATTAGGAGCTAAGAATTTGTCACTACTACCATAACATATCTGATAAACCCAGGCGTTTCAGAAAGTCCCTTGTGCCACATCTGTATGCCAGGACTAGTAAAATCCCCGTCTCTTGGATAAGGACTTTTATTTGATACCAAATGCACACTGTAGAGTCTCTGAGAGTCCATTGGTTGGAAAGTGGGGAGAGCAGTGCCGGAGATGTCTTCACTCCTTTGCTGTCCTCTTGGTTTCCTGCCATGACAGCTGCAGTGATAGGTATAGCCCCCCCTCCGTTGGGTTTCAGATTACTCCAGCACTTAGATACTTCTCTGAATTGCTGGTGATTGAAGAAAAATAGTGGTGTAAGTTGTGTTGCCTTCATGTGATTAATCCCACAGGTCTTAGTTAATAAACATTTTGAGTCCCTGGCTCCATCTGAGCTGAAGTGGGTTGCAGCAGTGCCGGCAGGCAAGGAGAGCCTGTGTTTAATGCGGAGATTGCAGCTCCCCAGCATCCCTTCAGCTCCACAGTCTTGTGGAGGGGAGGATGTTCCCATAGTAGGCAAGTGGCTGTAAGCCTATCTGCAAATTTGAGTAAAAGAAGTCCATGTGAGTAGCTGAGCCAGCGAACCGTCGTCAACATTCCCTCCCCATTAATTTCTTGCTATGTGTTTTTTGTTTTGCTTGTGGTTCCTTTGTTTCTTTCAGCTCCTACTCAGCTGCATCTTGCTGACTTGCTGGGAGGGGCAATCAGTGTACACACGGGAGTGTCTGCATTAGTCAATAAAAACTCGATAGCATTTCATCTCTTTGCATGTGCCTGATTGGTTTTAGTAACTGTTCTTCTAACAATATTGTCCGTTGGTTGTTAGATGCAAAAGATGGCTTTATGAATGCTACTCTGCTTGCTGCCAAATGAACGATGTTCTTCTGTTTTACTGTAGACCAGAACCAGCTGAGCCACGTACCGCCGTGCCATGTTTCGCAATGCCCTAGGAAAAACCTTTCGATTTCTCGGGTATACTGTGCAGTATGGCTGCGTAGCACACTGTGCCTTTGAGTACCTTGGAGGAATTGTTGTGGTAACGTTCCATTTTTATGACTTCAAAAGACATAAAAACCGTAATACTAGAACTGTTAGATGTTAGAATGCCGTTCTTTCAGTTTTCTTCATTTTTAAATTGTTTTTTCAAAGTGTGTTCAGTAAAAAAAAAATTAAAACACAGTTTTTTGGACAAGTTAGTGCTTCAGGCATCACTGAAGCAAATGGGAAGCAATATGAGTAAGCATTTTGCAGAGGGTACATTCTTTCAGAAAGGCCAGAGTTGCAGAATCCCAACTCTGTGCAGATTTCTGGATGTTTTATGCTACTCCTCCCTTCCCCAGATATTGCTGCCGGAGATAATGGCTTTGGCTGAGAGCTCCTCCTGCAGCTCTTGTGATGCTTCTCTTCACAGAGGCTGAAAACAAAGGGGTGGTGCTGCTTCCAATAAATCCTGCAGAGAAAATGCTGAGATGTGTACTCAGGAAGCCAGTGCAGGACCAGTTCTGAGCTAAAAGAGCTGTAACAGGGAATCTGGAGGCTGTCCTTCCTGCTTAAATATCAAACGTCCCACTGTGGGTTTAATTGTTCCTTACATTACATCTTTTGTAATTTATTAGCAAATAATTGAAAACACATCTTAGATAATGGCAATTGGCAAATAGTAATTTTTTCTTATTTATTTTTAATTTTCAGTGTTCTGGACCTTCAATGGAACCAACAATTCAAAATTCTGATATTGTCTTTTCGGAGAACCTTAGCCGACACTTTTATTCCATTCGGAAGTATGCTCCTTTGTTGAGACTACACTTTACAGTTAGTTTTCCAGAGCTTCTCATTAACCACTTTCTATCCATCCACATTATTTTTCATGCGTTCTTCAGCATCTGGATTGTATTTTTTTCGTACATCTCCTCTCATTGTATCTGATGGAAGACAAAGTAATGGGCAAACACTATCCGTCTTACCAAACTCCTTGTCAGAACTCATCTAGGATATAGTCATAGAATCATAGAATAGAATCCTTGCGGTTGAAAAAGACCTCCAAGATCATCTAGCCCAGCTGTCCACCTTGTACCAATGCTGCCCACTAAACCATGTTCCTTAGTACCATGTCTATGTGTCTTGGACACCTCCAGGGATTGTGACTCAACCACTTCCCTAGGCAGCCCGTTCCAGTGCCTTACCACTCAAGTCCATTTCACTTTTCCATCTTTGTCCAAGAAAACAGAGAAAGTCCCTCTTCCCTCCCTTTACTTTCCCTAATGCTTTTTTTGTTCGAATATAACTTCTTCTCCTAAGTAATTTTGACTTACTTTTAAATCAAGCTGTGGGTTTTGCTGTGTCCAGATAGACCATTCAGTAACTTTTCTAACATCCTAAGTGGAGTTTATCAAATGTCATTATATTGTAGAGCACAGGCCCTTGCCCATTTCGCTGTGGACCATTTCACTGTACAATGTAATGTGTATAACTGGCAAAAGATCCTACAAAGTCAGAAAAGTCAGACATCTGAAGTTCTGCTGAAACATTTGTACAATAACATATAGAAATTTGGAATCTCTTCCATATGTATGTAACAACAGGATCAAGTGAAGAGGCATTCATTTCTTCAGAGAATTTTCAATTAAAATGCGGTCTTAAATATTTTACAAAATAAATAGCAAAGACTAGCTCCAAATGTGCTTGCATTACACCTCAGTGTAATGTGTGCCAATGAAAACACCAAAATGTAACTAGAATTTTGAGCAGAAAGAACTTTCTTTTAATGTATGGGAGTATTTTTGGAGTATGTGCATTGATACACACGTCTTCAACCAAATATTCTATACTTAGTGTTCTCTTTTATTTGTGTTTGTTTCTGTTTCTGTTTTTTCTCTCCCAGAGGAGATATTGTAATTGTGAAAAGCCCGACTGACCCCAAATCAAATATCTGTAAAAGAGTAATTGGCTTGGAAGGGGATAAAGTCTGCACAAGCAACCCTTCAGATTTCCTTAAGACTCACAGCTTTGTAAGTATTAGAGTTTCTTGATTTGTACATAAGCAAGCCTCGTATTCTGTGAAGGATTTGCAGTATCTTATTATCATAAATCATACAGTATGACGTTAATGAATTATTCTATGTATTCAGTAAAATGCAAACTTTGTTTATGGCGGGCTGCCTTTCTCAGTGTCTTTTGCCTCTGTAGGAAGTATAGGCAGGCCATATGACCTTTGTTTAGGTCTTCTTCCACAAGGACTGCTCTAGAAATCTCTGAATATAGTACAGCACAGATGACAGACTCAGGGGATTGGCCTTAAGGCAGAAGTGTTTCTACATTTTTAACGATAGGAAGTGAACTTTTGTCTTTGCAATACCTTTGAGGATTTTGCTTTCAAAATTAATGTATCTATATGTTTCAGTGTAACAGAATTTAGCTTCTGAGTACAGTTAGAAAAGTACTGCTTTAACTAACTTGCCAAAAAAAATCAAATAAACAAGATGAAATAGAACAGAAACAAAAATTCTTAATGCTGACTTGCCCTTATGCAAATAGACTTAAAAGAAGTTTGGAAAGATCTGAGATTAAAGATTTTCATGAACTTGTTAGGCTATCATTAGTAAAATCATCAGAAATCATAATCACAGAGAAAAATGTAGCTTTTTCCCTAAAGCACATTTGGCTGTTTCCTGTGCTCAGTACCTGGTGGTGGAAACACTAGGTTTTGCACAGCTCCTTGCAGCTATGGTTTATGATGGCTGAATCCTTTACGAATTTATCTACCCAAGAATGCCAGCTTCACCAGCATCCCTTCAGGCACTGTTGCTGTGTGTGTATTGGGCATTTCAGGTAGTTTTTAGTTGAAGTGGAGGCTGCATGTACCAAAATCAATGGAAGTATTGTTAACATTGTGTATAGATTCAGTGTCTGGGTTTAGTCAAGGCATGGGACCAGAAAACAAAAGGATTGATATCTTGCTCCAAAGGGCTCAATTTGTTATTTGTTCCATTCCAGTGTCGAGGCAGGACATTTCAGGCACCTCTGTCCTGATAAGCGACAGTACCAGTGACAGTGACTCATTCTCCATTACATTTTGAAGGGAAGGAGTTTTGTTTTTGTTTTTTCCCCATAAATCCAGCTGTTTTAATGTTGAACCATGAAAACAAATTAAAAAACCCCACCCCCTTTCATACTGAGTTGAAGACATTTTCTGGTTCCTCTGGCAGTAGTAATTTAGGTGAATTTCCCAGAAAGGAAAGACCTGAATGGAAGCCTGCATTCCATGTACGCTGACAGAGATGAGCTGAATTTCTGTGAGCATTTTGTTCCCTTCCTGTCTTAGTCCTGAAAAGGAACTCAGGAAAGGCTTGTGCTTAACAGGATGCGAGCCTTTCTGGAAACCCTGCGGTAATCAGATGAACAGTGGAGCAATTTCTGCCACAGGTATGACTTTCCTTGTCACCAGCTTTCATACAAAGTGTCAGGAGAATGAGAGGATGAGGAACACATCCATTTCCTGTGTTCCTGTGAATGTTTTTCACAAAGCCAATGTGTGCAAGTCCAGGAAAGAAGTGATTGTGCTTTCTTAGTTGTGGCATCGTAACTTGTAACTAAGGGAAAAATGATCCAGATGGAAGTACCTAAGTTTGTTAATGCCGGTCTGTTTTCCTCATATCCTTAATGGTTGCCGGACAGGTGAATCTTCCCATCTGTTCAGGAGGCATTTACTTTATGGAAGAGAGTATTTTCAACACCGATATCTGCACTTTATGTTCATAAATTGCACTGGATTATTCCCTCGGCAGTTCTGTTCTTGCTGAGGGAGGAGAAGCAGTACGTATCCATGCTGAGGTAATGGTCGGACCAAATCCCTATTTCAGCGGAGCAACAACGCGGCGCGCTTCGAATTCAAACACCAAATTCTTCAAAGCAAATAGCAGCAGCAGTCGTAGAGAGACCTCGCTGTTTGTTTTGTTGCTCCTCCTTTCAGGAGAATTAATCTGTGTTGGGTTTGGAGAAAGAGATTGCGGGAGCTCTGAGGACAGGTTTTGGCTGGGCTCCCGAATGGCCGGCAGCGCTGCCTGCGGTGCCCGGCTGTGGCAGAAATGCGGGCACACTTTGAGAGACCAGAAACTGTCATGAGTTCTGTTTTTTGTAGCAGGCTACTAATTGCTTCTTTTAATGAGAAATCTCTGAGTGATGCTTGAATGTGCTGACTCAAAAATGTTTAAGGTCAGAGAATTGTTTGTTTTTATTGTGGTGAATTGCTCAGCCTTTCTCGACTGACTTGTCTCTTGTTTTGGGGAGTGATAGTGAATAGATGTTGTCATGCTTGCAAGCTTATTGCAGCAAAGTAAACACAAAGTACGAGAGATGTGAAGTATTACCGAATTAGGCAGTTCTTACCTCGGCTTTGTGCTGTGCTGGTGTTTGGCACCCAGGAGTTGGGTATGAGGAGTTAGCCGGTTACTGGAGATGCCAGATGAATGGCAGTGTGACACACCACAGCTAGAAGTGAAAGCACCTCAGAGCAGCTGTTTGTCTCAGCACCAAGAAGAGTCCTTATGCTCACGTATGATCCTGTCAGTAGGAAATTTTTATGCTTAGAAGTGCTACAGTAGTTGATTCCCAGGCTTCCTGGTACAATGAGATCCTGCTTCCACCCACGTTTCATCCATGAGTACACTTCTCAGGATGGCTTCTGTGACAGGAGAATGGAGAACCGTGTATGCTGTCTGTCAAGCAGTTACACAGATGAAATCCTGCCTTGAGAAAGAACTCAAATAGGTATCTGTAATTTAAAAAGAAACAAACAGATTGAACAGAAAAATAAAGCCACAACAAAACCCACCAAACCCCACAGAAATAAACAGCAGCAAACAAAACCTCAAAACCGTTCCAAACTATAGAAAGAAAGAAGAATAAAAAGTCCTATTTCAATTGCATAAGTTGTTCTGAAAAGAAGAAACTCAGTAGACTAGAAATGCAGTAGAACAGTGGCAGTGATGTGAACATCTTTCTGATGGTATAAAAATATTTCTACTGCCATGCCTAGCCAAAGAAATGTCACATATGAAAAAATATTTTGGGCCTGCACTAAGTGTAAGGATGTACCAAAAACCTGGCTCTGATGGACTCACTGTTGGACTGCAAAGTGATGGAACTACTCCCAAGCATTGAGCCGATTAGTATAAAATAATGGTGTGCTTAAATTAAAATTGAAGTAAATTAAGAGTGTCTCTGCTTTGGGCCCTGTATGGCATGTGGTGCTTCCTTTGTATGTTACAGGTTAGAGCTTATCCACAGAATAATAATGGAAAAAGTGATGCTATTTACATGAGGAGAAGAGTTAGGTTCTTTTTTTTTTTTTTCCATAAGCTCTTAAACACTTTGAAGTTTAGGAAAGTGGAATTTTTCTTTTCCTTGCCCTATTATTAGGATTTGGTGTGGTATATGTGAGGCTGGCAATTTTTCGGGGTTCTTTTGAGATTTTGTGCTTAATGCTGGTGTTTATACATATCATGAAGTATATTTAATGCAGTAGACTATTAAGAATGCATAACGTGTTTTTGCTGCATCAGAAGAGATGTGGTATGAACTAAAAAAGTAAACAACTAATTTAATTAATGCAGTATTCAAACCTGATTTCAATTATTTCGAAATGTTTTTGCAGATTTATTCATTTAATCATAAAATGTAAATAACAAGGGTTAGAAATTATTCAGTCACAGCAAAACTCTGAAATGGACCTAAAATTGTTTTGAAAGGCTAATTTTCATATTTGTTTTTTCTATTTCCTGTTTTTAAAAGTCTAATACAGGCCAAGGTTTATAATTCAGATTGAGTATCTCATTTTATTATTTGAATTTATTTTAATGCCATTTACTTTAGCTTTAATTTCTTTAGTACCATATGTTGTTGTACTGCAGCTCCTATTTACAGATTGAAAAAGCGAGGGGCAAGTCATCAGATTAAAGCAGCTTGTATGTCGTAAACCAGCAATATGGTAAGCCTTCATGTCACTTAAACAAAAGTAGTACCTAATAATGTCACTTAATACAGCTAGGGTCTGTAAATAAGGAACCACCTTTTGCAAGTCATAGTGATAAAAAGCTGAGATACAAATCCATATCTCAGCAACACTCTGCTAGTAATCAATCTCAACACAGCACTAATGCTGTGAGACTAGCTGATGTGGGGGAAGTGTGTTTACCTTGTGCTAAAAAGAGGTTCATTGCGGAGATGGCATCTCCTCATCCTGTGGTTAACTCTAGAGCTAACATAATTCTGGAGATAATGCATCTTACTGTGTTTGCAGACCAGAGAAGTGGTCTTATGCGGTGCTATTAGCTCTTACACAGTCCTTGTCAAATGCTGGAAGGATACTGTGTGGGTTCTGAGAGTAGTGTCCTGTTAACATAAATGACACAGTATGTTAATCTCTGTGCTGTACTGCAGAATTTGGCTGGGCAACTTAAGGTACTGAAGGACGGGTTGATATTTCAGAGTGCTCAGTTCCATTGTGCAGTGTCTTTAAAATATAATTAATAAATAAATATAATAGAAGAGATGCTGTAAATGAAGCAGCCATTGTGCTATCTGTCTGATGGGAAACTAGAACTGATTTTGAACATTCACTTAATTTGTGGCTTTGTTGGGTTTGCAGGTCCCTCCATGTCTCAGTATGGAGCATTCGTGACTAGAGCTATCTTGAATCATCTGAGTAGCCATTTTAATCAAAATACTAACTTGCCAAAATGAAAATTCCTCAGAGAAAAGAAAGAATACTATCAATCCTTTCAACAGCATTTCCAGGCTTTCTTCTGCTTAAGCAGATCAGTCTATTTACCCCCGCAGTTCTGTTTTTGATAGCTCAGGAACATATGAGCGGCCCTTCTGATGTGACACAGCAGTGTAGCTCAGGAAGGGAGCAGCAGCAAGGACTCAGCGAGTCCCCACAGAGCTACCTGATGTCTCAAACATCTCTTTCTTCTCCACAGCCCTGCACCAGGTCAGCTGCTCTGGATGCAGGTGGCCACAACAGGGCAGGAGTATTGCCCAGGTCCCGACACAGCCTGGTTCTTCTGTTCAGCCAGTCCATTCCTAGGGGAAACCATAATAAAATCCCCTGTTTGATGTGAGAGCACGTTGTTTCAGGATCACTGATTTCTGAATTGGCAGCACTGTATGCTTTTCGTCTGTGGAATACAGTCTTTGCTGTACTGGTTACTTTGTGTTGGACCCACGATTTTCTGATTGCATTATTCCTCTCATCTAAATCCAGTAGTAACTTCTAGGAAGCTGCAGGATGATGAGAGCAACTAATCAGGGGCTCACTGAAGATCTGGAGCACAAGCTTTAGTATGCCTACATCATGTTTGTGTCTGAGCTCAGGCTTTTCTGACTCCCTTAAATGATAGAGATCATGCAGAGGCCTTAGGCAGACCAGCCAAAATTCAGATCATGCTTCATGGAACAAGGAGAAGATACCTGTAAGATCCCTTAGCTCTGCTTGGAGCATTTATAGGTCTTTGTTGCCACCAGGCTTCTGGCTTCTTAACTAGATCACCGTGTTACAGGTAAGCATTTACCAGCAACGGCAACGTGGTCTGTGTTGCATCCATAAGTTCTGGTTGTGCTTTGAACCAGGAGGTTTTCTTCTTGAACCTGTATATTAAGGTAACTGATTTCCAGAGAAGGAAAGAACTACATCCTTAATGGTTGCCAGACTGTTATGAGAACAGTCTATACAAAAGTAAGAAAGTTATCTTTACCATATTTGTAATCATTGTTTTTCCCCCAAGATATTGTCCTTCTGTCAATCAAGAGAGGTAATAGTGGTCTGGACTAATGAATCCTTGAAATAGCTTTTTCTGATTTGGATCAGCATAATTAACAATAAACCCTGCGTCTGAATATGAAATAAGAGTAGCAAACAGCATGTGCAAGTGTTTGAATTGTTATTTACCGCAACCAAGATATTTGCAAGAGCCAAAAAGTGAAACTGATAGACAACATATTTTGTCTTCGTTTAACTGGCAAAGGCATTTCTGATCTGAAAAGGTTATGACCTTTCCCATAAAGTACGTCGTGCAGTGTTGAAAAGTTCCAAACTAAGCCCAGAAGCTACCTGTGTATTACGTGAAATTTAGAAAGAGCAACAATGGAAACAAAAAGCCAAACCTATTCAAATAACCAATGCTTTGCCAAATTACTGCAATAACTTCTCAGAGGTGTTTATTAAGGAACACTGTATGTCTACAGGACAGAGAAAAATGCTTTGAAATTAAAATCTGAGTTAACATACCTTGGCTTCTTCATATAAAGTTTCCTTGTAGTGTATGTTAACATTGCCACCATTGAAGGTTAAGTGATTTTAATATTGGTTAGTAATATATTTCAAAACCTAAAAGTAGACGAGTCTTCATATCATACCTCTTTAATATTTTTATATTAAAAGGAACAACTTCTAATGTTCAGAATGAGTCTGTATTTCATCACAGTGAATTTAATTTCTCTAGAAAACCATGTGATTCACTGTCATCTGGACAAGGTCATAATGAATTCTTTTTAATATACATATATAAACAACCTGAGCGAAGTACACAGTACGTCTTATACATAAGCAGCTTAAACCACTCAGTAAGTAAAAGGAAATGACTAAGGGCAAATTCATTTAAGAAGTGTTAAATTGTAAGTCATTCCTCTTTTTAGTTATGCTTAGTTGGGAGATGCTGATTTAAGATCACCTGCGTTTTCAGACTTCTACCAAAGTTGCTGCCATTTTGTAGCTTTTGCCAGCACGAGAAAGTTAAAAAGACGTGTAGAAGCTTACAGTGAGTTTGAAAATACTGTGCTAATTAATGTCACCGGCTTTTAATGTACGTAGTGACTGTATTGTAAAGTGCATTTTTGATAAGCTTAAAGAAATGGTGTATTTGGATCATTAAAAAATAGCATCTGCTAAGTATTATTCACTCTTTAGCTACATATTAATAAATAAAGGATTAAGGAATAGTTATGTGAGATTCTAAGTATTAAGTGAGAAAACTCTTGCATTTCTGTGCTGTATCTTTTATCCCAAATAGATGCAATTTACTTAAATAAGGCAATTTAATCAGTATTTAGTAAATTTGTCACTTGATATTGTAGATTCTTTCATCATATTTCACTTTAATCAAGAAAGGTAACACCTGTGGTTTATTCACAAAAGCTTCTTTTGTTAAATGAACACCCGCAGGCCATGAAGCAATTACATTTGTTGCTTCTACCAAAGTAGGAGGCACTTAAATAGACCTTAGTAGGGATAGATGAGAACTTACAGACTTTATTCTTTTGTCCAGCACTGAGATTAGTTCTTATCACAGCTCAAGAAGGAAGCCTCTGAACTGAAAAGAAAAGATGGGAATGATTTAGTTCTTCTGAGGTTTAAAACTCTGATATTGCTGGAGGTGATGTGAATACCTGTGAACTTACAAGAGTTCAAGCTTCATCTGCTCCCAGCTGACTGTACGTACTGGCGTTCTTTGGCACAAGCAGCTCAGAATACCAAAATGAGAGACTGGGAGAGATTCATGTCTGTAATTCTTCATTTCTTCATTACAAATCTGTTTATCTATCTTTAGTATCTCCCAAAATTCCTCACCACCCCCAAACCGAAAAAGAAGAAAACACAAGAACAGAAATTTCACTTAGATGGCGTTTTTTTTTCTTTTTTTTTTGGGGGGGGGGGGGGGGGGGGGGGGGAGGGGCAGATTTCATGATTTCATCTCTTACTTGCAGTATATTGGTTTTCTGGTGTTGCAGTAAACACCGTGTCTGTTTCATACCCTGGTTCTGAAGTGAGTGAGGTTACTGTTTATCTGAGCGGAAACACTATAAGCTACCAATAAAAGCTGGGCTCTTCTGAATGATTATTTTGCTCTTCTGGTCTATCTGCTCCTGTAGTAGGGCCCTCACAGCCCTGGGAGGGAGAAGGGGAAGAGGCATGTGTCTAATCAGTGTCCGTATTCTCATGCATATAAGCTGCACCTCAGATAACCGGTTCTCCCTTGGAGCTGTTGTTCCTTGAGAATAAATCCTCAGATAATCTGCACAAAACCAGAGGCACTGGGGTTACCGAGGCAAAGACAGGCTGCGGGAGATCAGAGGGAGCGTGGTTTGGATGGACCTGTGCTGCTGTGGGATTGCTGCTTTGTCATGCAAGCCACCAGTTGTGTGAAAATTCAGTTGTCAGGCCTGTAGGACCTGGGCTTCTTAGAGCTGGCCTGTGTGTAACATCTAAAATACCGGCCAGCTGTGCTGAATGCTTTTGGCATTCTTGGCAATGCTTCTTCTGAAAACATTCTTGTATTCACAGTGTTGTGCTGCGTAGTGATGATAACTGGTCTTTCTTACACAGAGTCCATCACCTGTAGACACCAAAATGCAACAGCATTGAGAATTGTCAAGTGACCGACTTTCCCATTGTCAAAAAAAGAGCAGCAGCCCATCAGTGTATAAAACTAAAAATGCAAGTGTTGCAGCCAGTTCTTTTTTCCTTTGCTTATACATGTATCATTTTTCCAGCCACTGTGTTCACGTAGCATTGAGGCATTTCATGCTTGGGTTCTGATTCTGCAACAGTCGGTACTCAGAATTCGCTTTGTTCAATATGAACAGTCCCAATGAATCAGTGATGTGCACAACATCTTGGTGCACAGACCCCTGAAGGATTCTGGCTCTATCCTTTTTTTTTTTTTTTAATTAATGATTATGGCCTGTCACCAGTGTTTGGTTTAACATTTTCAAGTAATCTGTATGATTTTTGTATTCCTCATCTTAATTCCAGGTTGCGGTGAAATGCCTGGGTGATGGACAGGCATTGTACAAAGGTATTATACTGTAGTATCTATAGATTAATCCTACATTGTGACAGTATAGATTTAGAGGTGTATGGCCCTGTCATAATTCAATGGAAAACTACAAAAGTTACCAGAAAAGGTGAAATTCAGGATTTGGGTACATACTTCATTGCAAATGTTCTATCTGAAATGAAAACTGTGAACATCTTGTTTAGATAATTAATTCTTAGTAATTATTAGTCATGTTAGAAGTAGTAAGTGATATACCAAGGGTGGCAGAAGTTTTTGTGCTTTTTTTCTTTAATTTTTTTTAAAACTTTTTTTACACTTTGGGTGCATGGAAGGTGGGAAGGTCTACAAGTAGGCCATTAAGTAGAACAGGAGCTGTAGACTCCTGTGTATGAAACGGTAGCATGTTGCAAGAAGTGATGTGCTTCTAGGAATGTGAAATGTTAATGAGAGTTTGTTGCCTTATTTCATTAAAAAAGCTTCCTTTTGTGGTAATTCATGATTCTCCTTCTTGTGCAATTGCTGAGATGGACAGTCTCTCAAAATGACAGTAGTTTGGTGATCTGTAATTCTGGAAGTTGCTGGGCATGAGATGTTTGCATTGCACCTGAAAAGCAAAGCCTTGTGTAAGGTGTGGGCACAGCTCCAGGTGGGTACACTGCAAATAAGCAGATGGATGTCCAGCTGCCCTCACTATTGCTGCTGGATGTTCTGCACTGGCTTCAAGCCTCAAATTTTGAGGAAAATATGAATGGCAGTACATTCTCAGAAATGTTGGCCTACGTAGATCCGTGTGCTTTGCAGGTCATTTGTATCTGGACAGATTCTTCTTTAAAAAATGACTTAGTGGTTATTTTTTTTAATAATGTACTTGGTAGCTTCCTTTGCCTTTTTCCTAGGTTAGCCTTTAAATTAATATGACTGATGATGCCAGCTCTGCATTGCTACTATACATCCTCAGTGAGTTTATGTTTGAACTAAGTATTCCTTTACAATTCAACAGTTAAAATACTTTTTTAAGATTTAAGTTACGTTTAAATTTTACTCCTCTCTGATGTTGCGGTTTAACCTCGTTGCTTTTTAATTGGATCCCATTGTGTGTTTTTTAAAAAGATCTGTCTGTACAAATTTTTTTATGATGAAGGTGAATCTGTTTCCAGTGTAAGGCTGGCTTGGTAGCAGCACTGTTTCTGTGTGCTGGTATATTTCCTGTGAAGGGCAGTTAATGATAGACCGAAGTGTTGTTTTGTGATGGAGACATCGTCACTTCTGTTAGCTCTGACATGAGGAAAATGTACCACAGAAAAATTGAAGATGCCATGTGTGTTGCAGGTTTTAACTCATCATTACTGCTAGTCAAGCTCGATTTGCAACTGCTGCATAAAAAGAGAGGTGTAGGTGCACTCAGCTGAGAAGTACCAATATATTTTGGACCTACTTACCTGACTTATTAGGTAGAAGAAAGAGGACCCAAGTATGCGTTTCTGTGTCCTAGGGAAGCCATCTACCAACTTACAACTGCAGACTGACCCTTTTGTCCTGCTAATATAGCTGGACTCCTCTGCATCTGCCAGCAATGGACAAATCAACCATACTTTTCTAGCTCCAGCAGAATAAGGCAGTCCTTTACACAGGTGACTGTGGATGAAGACAGCAGCAGCATGTTTCAAAAAGGCTAAAGCATTCCTGGTCAGTAGCTCCACATACAGATTCTGGTGTGAATAGGCAGGGATTTGTCCTCTAACACACCTGATGCACCTATCCCAGACACTAGAGAAATACTGGGAGGAGATGGACAGGCTCACACAGGCTTTTTTTGATCAGCATCTTTTTATGCCACTGTTGGACACAAACCAAACTACTGGTTCTCAGTCAGCATGTTAAACATTTGCCTCAGCTCAACAAAGGGACCGCTGGGTAGGTTGCCACCCTCAGCTCCTAGGCAGACAGGAACATGGCTAAGCAAAGAGCCAAAAAAGGCCTATTTAAAGATAAGATTTCCAGTGTTCCCTGGCCAGATACCTATAAGTACCACTGACGGCACTTCATCCATGTTTTTCTTGAACGCTTATCTAAGGGACTTGGTTTTACTCTTAATGGCTTACATCCAGGTACATCCAGGCTTTACTAGCCTGGAATTTCAGTCTTTTCAGTCTGTTATCCTAAAATTCTGTATATGTAGACGACTGTATTTAAGAGACTGTGGGTCTCGTTTCTAAAATATTAATGTTTATAGTGCTCAGACTGTTTTTCTTGAGATCTGTGAATCCTGTTTCTCTGTATTTTGCTCTGAATTCTGGGCATAGTAACATTTCATGGACGTATTTGGTTTTGGAAAAATGCCTGTTACCTTTAAGGTCCATGTCAAATACTATCTAGATGGGGAATATGTTGCTACTTTTAATTTTTCAGGCTGCTGTAGAATTTTAGAAAGTATTTTATTTGGTAACTTGTAAGAGGTTATCTATATCTAAAGCGTTTCCTACAAAAGTCAAAATAGGTTCATATATTCCAAGCAGAAATCTTAGTGTAAGACAAATAAGAGTGACTTTTTCTCTTACGGAAGCTTTGTACTCTTATCTAGCTAACTAATATAGCTGTGTTGCTGTTTCTCATTTTGTCATCGAGTCAGTCACTGAATACCGTTCATCTATGGTATGTAATGTAGTTAAGGCATAATATATATAGGCAATGAAAGGTCTTTGTCATATAGTATAAGGTCACCATCATTAATTTTCAAATTATAAAAAGGGATTTGCTGTTTTGTGATCATCATTATTGCAATATAATGTGTTGTGGATTCTGCCTGCACATAGAATGAACTGTGATCTTAATTAGAACTTTGACAAGCCTACTCCGATAAAATGATGAGATTATTCGTAATTGATGTCACAATCAATTACCAGTTAGTTCATCATGAATCTACTAACAGGTCTAGCCTTGGTGCTGGCCCCAGGATGTTGATGAGTGTGTGGCTGCCCTGTTCATGCTGTTACTGCGACAGGAGGGCAGATTTTCAGTCAACATCCTAATGACCTCTTTTGAAGTCTATTAAATTAATGACCCTGTCACATTGGTCTAACCTCTTACATCTTCATTTTGGATTTTTTGTTGCAAACCATTGTTTTTTGAGAACATGATAGAACAGATACTTTAAAGCACTCCCTCTCATCACTCCAAATCTGGCACTGTCTTATTAGATAAAATAAAAATTAGTTTGTTATACAGTCATGAAATATAGAAAGCAGAAATTAGGCAACATAAGGCAAACAATATGTAATACCTTTCTATTCTGTTTTCTCTTTGCATTTCAATTCAATCCTGCTTAATCATAGGTGCCTAAAGGACACGTTTGGTTAGAAGGTGATAATCTGAGGAACTCTACAGATTCCAGGTGCTATGGACCTGTTCCTTATGGACTGATAAGAGGACGCATTTGTTTTAAGGTATTTACAGTACCTAAAATATTTGCATTAATGTATGTGTAATGCATGTTTCTTTGGCATTAAAACTTGCTGCCTTAAGTGTCTGACCAAAGCAAACATGAAGGAGAGCTCAGACGCATTGGACACTTGCTGTAGGATGGTAACATAACAATGTTTTGAGGTTTGGTAGGATTTCTTGAGCAAGGATTTGGTTTTTGAGAATCACCCTTTGAGCAGTTGCTGCCTTTAAGAACTGACAGTTATTTTACAAGCAAAACCAAACTGTATACAAATAGACACACACTGCTGCATGAAAAGTATACTCTATCCTTAGTGTGATTTTTGCTTTTGCAAAATGGTGAAGGGCAGCTTCCTACTTTTGTGTTGTTGTAACTTGAGAAATGTAGTTCTGTAATGGAAAAACCAAAGATGGAGGTTCTAGGACCTGCATACATAGCTTAGACTTGTGGACTGGCCTTGCTAACTGTGCTTTAACAGTGAAGTCAAATCTGTGCTGCTGCAATCATCCTCCACTTTTTAACTAAAAAAACAGAAACAAAAAACTCTTGACTATTGTGTAAACCTACATGGCTCCTTCTTTGTCTGTTTCAGAAGTCTAAAGCTTTATTTTGCACTGAACTACCTTTTCATATTGTCTGCGTTATTAATTTAGTCATTTACCAAAAAGAAGGAACTAGGACAACCTCCTCACCATAACAGTTGTAATAGAAGAAGAGAGGGAGAGACGTACTGTATGGACTTCTGTGCTAGCTTTTCCAAAGCTAGATTTCAAATGGTATCATTCAGAACAATTATTTTGAAAACTATTCTCCATATATTGCACAACCACCACAGATGTTTAATTTGTGCCGTATTAGTGTGGGGGGAGATTACATGCACAAAACTTTGTTAAATTAGAAATATTTACAGTTTTTATGAGCACAACTTAGGACCTTTCAAAAAATGAACAAAAAAATACGAACCGATGTTGCAGTTCCTGACTGTGGTCTCTAACTGCTCAATAAACACTCAAGACCACCGTTAGGTTTTGTCTCACCTGTGTTCTTTATAGATAGCATTTGATTTGAGCTCTTCCCTGGTGTTTGTTGAGGGTTCCTTCTTCCTTCTCTACACTGTTTGCCTTGTCACGTACCCCAGAGCAAAAAATGATTCTAAATAAGGCTACTTTTATGAATAAAATTTTAGCTTGGATTATTAAAGGTCAGAATACAGATGATGCTAATATATTGACCGACCTCCTAATGGGAATCTGGTATTTGTCATCAAATAAATAATCTCCAACTGATGTGCTAGTTTAGAAAAAGTGATGTTAACTACTTTATGGAGACTAATAGTAAATAATAGTTATATTAGTAACCTATGTTGTGTGGACAGCCGTAATTTTTCACATTATCCCTCCACAGCAATAGATTTGTGTTCAGCTTGAATGCCACCAAGCAAGATGTCTGAGAGGCTTTAAATGAGGTGACATGACTGAATTCTAAGTTGAGGAAGCAGTCAATGACCTTGTAAAATGAATGGGACTTACACTACGGATGTTACATACCGAAGTACTTTAGAACTCCACAATATTATCTGTTTAAAACAAGTATGCAATCAGTTGATACTTGATTAAAATAATCTTTTCTTCTTTTTAAACATTTTTATGACAGTTATTACATGGTGCGAATAGGCTAGTGATTATTAACATTTTAATGAGATTTAAGCAAGAATGAGTTTATTCTTCAGAATTATAGTTTGAGTTGTTTACAGTGATTCACATTAGACTACATCTAGCTATCGTATGCTGCCATTGATCATTACAGTAAAAGGCCAGTAAAAGTACAGTAAAAAAGAATATAGCTGTTCTGTATAGTTGTAGCTAATTAGCAGACCACTGACCAAGAAAATATAGTCTTATAAATGTTTGGCATCATGAAAAACCTCTTACTGTCTTGAGAACAGAAGCTTAATTTGGTTTATCTTACAGCGGAAAGAATTAACGTTTATCTGGGAAGTTTAGACGTATGGTTCTCAGTGTTGGTGCGCCAGGTTTTAACTCAGAGGGGAGTAAATGATACATGACTACATTTGTCGTTTCCTTCTTTCCGGCATATCAACTGCAGTGTTCATAGTTAAGCTCACTGCATAAAAAGGCCACTGAAAGATAAATAGATGCATTTGCAGTAAAACCCCACTGAGGGGAGGACTCCCTTCTTTGGAAGAAGCATGAGTTCTGTCTATCCTACACAGGGAATGCCTATGCATTCCCTGGACATACGCTTCATGTCAGAGCTAGACTTGCTGAGTATCTTCAAAAGAGCTAGTTATCCCCATTTATGCCCCATCCATCAGATCAGATTTATGTTGGCCAAACCAAAGAGGGCAAAAGGAAATAGCCACTAATTGGACTAGCCAGTTTGAACCAACAAGTCAGAGTCAGCTTCTGTTGGAAATTATTACACGCAGTGGCATGTCTTTGTTTCACACAGAATGCTTGTTCCACCTTCTTTCCAACTGGAAGCAGTGTTTCTCAGAGTCTCTCCTGAATGCAAACTAGACCATCATTGACCATCAGCAAACCATCATTTTCTTTCTAAATCTACCACTAAGTTTACTGTGACAAATTTGTAACCGTATCATCAAATAATATTTAAAACACTTCCAATGACTGTCACTGAAAGCAAGTCAAGGTGCAGAAGGCGTGATTTAAGTTGCCTGAAATTGTATTTGTATAGTAGTGAATTCCTTCTCTCCTCTGGGTCTTTACTCAGATGGGCTTGCACTCGTAATATGGAATATTCCTACCTCCTTTTGCTCGTCTGCTCTGAGGCCAAACAAGGACATGACAGCCAGCCTGCAGCCAGTATAGGCCTTTCTGCAAAACTTTGAATTGTATAGCTTTACTGCTAGCCAAAATCACAGATAGCCTTCTGTTACTGTTTCATAATGCTCTGTACTTCTGTGGAACTTAAATTAGCTCACTGGTTAGTATGCATGTAGAGACGTGTATTTCTGTGTGTCAGCAGATGCTCCTCATGCTCTTCCCTAGCTGCATGTGCTAGAAAAAGACATGTATGTTCAAAAATACTTGTTCAGCAGAGCTTTGAGCCTTTTTCAGATCCAGAGAACTCAATATCCAGACAGTAACTCATCCTTGTATTTTCTCAGGGACTGAGGT
Organism: Perdix hodgsoniae; assembly: GCA_035772895.1. Classification (NCBI taxonomy): domain Eukaryota; kingdom Metazoa; phylum Chordata; class Aves; order Galliformes; family Phasianidae; genus Perdix; species Perdix hodgsoniae. The sequence goes on from JAPSGF010000001.1 coordinate 38,517,061, forward strand.
ACAATCTAATGGAGTTGTTGCAACTTATCACAGTGCTAGAAGGGGCCTGATGGATGCAAGTGCATCTGAGCTTCCAGTAGTGCACTGTCCCAATCTAGCAGTAAGCTGATGCTGTTCCTTCCCTCTCAGTCTCTCATTCTTACCTGCCTTTGCCTCTTCTGCAATTGCAGTAGTAAGTAATATTGTGGAAGTCATACAAGTCACAGAGACTGAGATACTGAACCTTGGCACTGTGCTTCCCCTTGCAAGCAGAAAAAAAAAAACTTTTTAAAGTCATGCAGAAAGCAGCAAGGCTCCTTCTGTGCTGTGGATATTCCATAAATTCAGTTGAATAGGAGTTTGCTCTTCCTGACTGCAAACCTTCCTTAAGATCAAATGTGAAGGAAAGATGAACAAGATAAACATCATACTAACAGATGTTTTGGGAACAAGATAGCACGTCATCTTTCTGTGTTTAGGTCGCTTCATTTGAGCATGGGCTGTGAGATTTGTATAGGATTAGAGCCACAACAGGACATTAATTCTTCAGCATCACCTCTTTGCCTTCCTTCTGCTGATTTCCTAGTGCTATCTTTGAAAGAACATGTAGTGAAAAGAGAGGCAGTAAGAGGAGACACTGCAAAAGACTATTCTTAATTTCACATTACCTTTTTTGCATCCAAGACCAGCCAGCCTACATGTAATTAGTGACTATTCAGAAGAAAGTTCTCCTGGGAGCATTCAGTAGTATAAACATCTATAAACATCTGAGTTCCTTCTTGTGAGCATCACTCTGACACTTGTGCTTGTACATGATTCTGATTTGTACTCTTTGCCATTGTCACGTTCTCAGAGGGGCCTCTTGATTGAAAGCACTTCTTGACGGCAGGCACTCCTCCCCTCTGTACCATTTTGCATGGTATAAGCTTACCTGTAAGCCCATGGAATTCTTTGTTCAAGCTTCAGTGTATTTCAGATGTTCATCTTAAAAATACAGATGTGTACCTCACAGAAATACTTTCACTGAAAAGTAATGTTCATGCTATTTTCCTCTCCTAGATGAATCAAATATATATACCACGTCTTTTAAGTTAAGAGGCTTACAAAGCTAGAAGTTGAAATTAGAAAATATTTTCTAGGAATGTATTTCTTTCCAAGGCTAAAAAAAAAAATATTGTGCTTTGGGAAGCTCTCCATAGGAAGGTATGCTGTATATTAATTTTGTCTCCAGCCACTACAGAATTAGGATTTCTCCTGGTATACAGTATATATTTCTCACACAGTTGAGAAGTTTCAATCCTTGTGTTATAAAAATGATTCAGGTTATGAAAACTTCCAACAATTACAAATGAAAGTACTGAACTTTGAGTTGTGATAAAAATCTCATTATTTTACAGATATGGCCTCTGAATGACTTTGGATTTCTACGTGCAAGCCCCAATGGCCATAGATTTCTTGACGACTGAAAGAATTTGTCTTTTGCCAGCTTGCTTAATATTTTCTACTGAAATCAATGGAATTATTTTTGTTTAGAATAAACACAAGTGTTACTTGACAAGGATGTCTCTTCTTTCTGTGATTATATCTAACTTTAAAGTGGGAACGATACACTGCTGTCCTCATCAACAGTGATATGCCTCTTATTTTGTTTCCTCTGGCTGTTTACAGTAAGTGCTTGGATTTATTCAAAAAGTTTTGAATTTTACTGGGAGACAAAGTTAACACTGTTAACAAGCAATGAAGATGGTGATGCATTATTACACTGTCACACAGCTAGAGCCACACATAGGCTATACCTACATCAGCAAGTACTTACTGTGGCAGCAAGTATTGTGGCACATGAAAAGCCTGTGGATCTGATACCCATTTACTCACATGTGTTTTGTAGGATTTTCCACAAACTAGCTCCACTTTGAGCCAGCATGTATGTCCAGTAGGAGTCATATAAGGAATGAAGCCTGCATTGGTTCAGATGATGGATGGAGTCCATGGAACAGTGTACTCCTGGCTCTAAGCTGAAAAGTTAATGTAGATGCAGTGCTGGGGAACGAGCACTATACCTGCTACTTTGTACCAGGAGAACCACCCAGCTAGATCTGCAAACCTCCACCACCTCTTTCTAGGGGTCAGGTTCTTTTTGAGAATTTAGCAGAAGCTAATTTAAATGTTTAGCATTGAAATAGAAAATATTCCTGTATGGGAACTGTTGAGTCACGGCCTGAACCACTGATGGAGAACCTGAGGAAAGGACCTGGTCAGTCCTGGTAACACAGGTGAAGGCAATTCAGCTGTGTGACTGGAAGGAGTGGAGCCTGGGTGCACCTCTCTTAGACCTCATTTAAGGGCTGACTGCCACTGAGGAAGGTTCTCTTTCTGGAGATTCCTCCTTTGTGGAGTTTATCCCTCTGAGCCTAGATCTTTGGAGACAAGTGAGCAGTCTTTTTCCCTTCCCTTATAACACCTTTCTATTGTGTTAGTCCCTCTGTCATTACACCTCCTGTATCACCATTCCATCATGTTGATCTTTCTGATTGTTACAATTTCCATTTCCCATTAATACACCCGATTCTTCATTATCTTCAAAGCATTCTCACACGTACGCCTCCTGATTAAATTTTGTCATCTGAGACTTTAAAAGGATTTAACTTAAGAGGTAAGGCCCGAGCTGCAGTCGTTAAGAGACAGAGACTGAAAGAAGCCACTCTGTTGTATGCTGCGAAAGAAAGGTTTAGATATAGTCCAGGTGTACAGGTGTTGGGTTCTGGAAGTTTTTTATAAATAGCTCTTTGGTTGAAGAGAAAAAAGAACAGATGCTATGTCTTTAAAGATATGTTAGTAAAGGACAAGTTTCCTCTCTTGAGACAGACTGAACTTGTTCTCAGTGCATCCCTGTTGTCCCTTTTGTCCTGTGAGAAGCTATCCTGCATGTCCAGTGTTTTGAAAGTTCGTAACTCAGTGTGCTTGTCTGGAGCAGTCACTGAAGGATCTCGATAACAAGTGAACACGTGTCACAACAGACCAAAGATACATCTTTGCTTTCGCTCTTGGAGACGGCATAACTCCCACCGCATCGGCATGAAAGGGTGTAACACTGCTCATCTGCCAAGGAAAGAAAAAAAAAGGCCCTTTAGTGCTCAAGATGAATTGGGAATTTATTTTGGATTATTATTTTACAGACCTGCTCTTGAAAAAATTGTGTATGACCTCTCACTGCTGGACTGTGAATGTCAATACTTGTGCTGTATTCTTGTTTCTATGACTGAGAGACACTAAATACAAAACAGCCAGAGTCAGTGTAGTCTCTTTAAAAGAACAAATAATAAAAAGGTGCTTATCAGTGAAACAGAGATACGTTGTAAGGACTGCATCACTGGATACTTCCAAAGGAGAACTTGATTCTGACAAAGCACCAACATCTTAAGACTGCAATTAAGAACAAACTAAGGAGTGTTTGTCACACAAATGACAGGTCAAGGTTACAAAACAGACTGTTAACTCAGGAAAGAAACAAAAGAAAGGAAAAGTAGTTAAGCATCCCCCCACCCCCAAATCTAAAAAATATTATAAATTTAAATCAGGTACTACTCTAAAAAGCAAATAAATTATAAAAGCTAGACTAATATAAAGGAGAAAAGTAATACACTGTTAGGTGAAAAAACAGGTATTTAGAAAATGCATTCTACTATCCTAAAAAGTGCAATAAGATGCTTGAGAAATTCTGGGAGAATCCAGAAAAGTAAAATCAATTGTATTCTAAAGAGAGAGCTAGGTGAAAAATGAACTGTGCCCAAACAAAGGCAGAGCTGGAGGCGGGGATGGGGAGGAAAGAGAGAGAATGCAAAGTAAGTATGACAAAGTCAAGTGCCAATTCAACTCAACAGCGCTGGAAAAGGGCTTCAGAAGACTTTTGGAAGGCAGGATTGACAGGAACTAGCTGAGAAATGGAAGAACAGCAAGTAATCACAGAATAGAATAACTAAATCTGAGGAAAAAATTAAAAAAAAAAGAGAGGAAAGGTATAAGACGCAGAAAAAGATGGAAAATGTTTTATGTGACAACGAAAGGCACTAAGAACAAGAAAGCATTCATACCTTCAATCCAGGACATATCCTGAAGATAAATCCGTGCATGCAATGGCCATTCTTTTGTCAGATTATATTCTATAAAGAAAATAACGACAAATGCTCAGCTCAGATAACATATAAGTTGTTAATTCTTCCTGGTAAATTAACACTTTTATTCCTAGCAGTAAATCTGGTCCCTACCAGACAGTCATACCTAGTACTCACTTCAAAAAGTTGTTTTCAAATTTCCATTTTCCTGTGTAAACCAGGGAATTTCTGAAGGACCTTCATATGGTGAAGATGTATTACATGAAATTAGGGCCAAACTTTTATTTGATATGAGTGCCTTGAAAAAGCCTGGCTATAAATAATCTTTAACAAGCTCTACTATGAGTGTGTTTACCTGCACTTTCCACAGAGTCGCAAAGTAGTTGAGATTGGAAAGGACCCATCTTAACCCCACTGCACAAGCAGGGTCAGCTAGAGTAGGTTACCCCAGGACCACAGCTAGTCAGGTTTTCACTATTTCTCTGCATAACCTGTTCTCCTTTTGTTAAAAGCCAAAGAAAAACGTGCCAGTGAGTACAAAACTGCTAGAAGGATGCTATGATTCCTGCAAAATGATATCCCTAGCAAAAGATAAACGAAAAACAGTTTAGGGGGCCAAGTGCTCTTCTCCAATAAAGAGATTCTTTATACAGAAAGAACATCAATTCTAGTCTGCACATGTGAGGCTATTGCTGTTTGGTCCCCTAGGCTCATCCAACACTGAGTGCAGCATGAAAGGAAGAAGGGTGCAGTACAATTCAAATTGTCAGACACTAACTGTTCAATATAAATACAAATCTATCAGCAGATGTACATTTAATGTCCTGAGTTCACACCAATTTGACAGTGTCAGATTATGTTCAGCTACAAGCAAAGCCATAAAAGGTATTATGAAAAACAAACATAACTTACTACACAAAACCTGCTTGACACATGGAAATTCCAACTCCACAAATGCTGTTGTTTATTATTGTAAAGAAGCAGGGATGCCTGAAACCGACCTTCAGCTTATTGACAGAAATATCTTACATTTGGCAAGACTCAGTAGCTTACTGTATATTTCATGTTTAAATCTGGTTGTTTTCAAGAAAATTCCTTCTTTTTGATCAGTGAGTTTTTAAGTGGGTTTTCTCATTTAATAACAGAAGTTTATGATAAAGCAGTGTCATCAACTGCTTTCTACAAAAAGTAAAACTACAGAGAAAGAGTTTCTTATTCTAGATCTACTTACTGAACTCTGGCTGGAAAAAAGTGGAGGTCCAGATTATAACTTCAATTCCCAGGAGATGGCCCTACCTAACCACCAGATGAAAGGCATTCTGAATGGTTTCCCAGCTTCTACTCTGTAATTGTTGTTTACTGTGGACAGAAGTGAAGAAAGAAGGAAACTTCCTAACTACTTCCTTTAGATGTGATTTGAGAAGTCTGATGTGCATTTCCTTGGATACAGCATTACTCAGATAAGAAAACTCTCTTTCCTTGGAAAATGTTACTATGAAAAGAAAAAGACCTGAGCAGCAAGGACACAAAGTAGGGATCACAGTTCTCTACTGTGGTGATTCGCGGCCATTTCCTGATTCCAGATTGTTTCTAGATTTTGTTCAGTCATCATTTAGCATTTAAAAAAAAAATCAAAGGAGATGGATCATATTTTGTTCACTACTACGCTAACAGAAATGATACCAAGAAGCCAGAGTTAAGGTATTTAAGAATACAGGAGAGATGGAATTCAAACAATATGACTTGGGTAGTAAAATTTTGTAACTTTAGGGAAATACTACACAAAACCTGGGTTCTAATGAAACATTTAATTTGGGACACTAATTGTAACTCAAGAACTTCCCAGGTGCCAATGATCGGAATTGCAATTTTAATGCTACTTATTTCACTGTTCCCATTTATTCCTAAACATTCCAGTAATATTCCAGAAAAGTTACACAGCTCTGATCTAATCAAATAATGGAGTATTTCTTTCTTTACCACAGAACACCATCACCTGCTTGCTGCTACCATACTCTTCAAAACACAATGGCCATCAGCAGGTACAATTCATTGCTTGGACATTTCCCTGCCTGAGGTGAAATTGTTATTCTTAGTGCAGTGCCTGAACCTGAGTAGACTCACTGGCATTTCAAAAAGATGTTCATTTGCAATTAGTACTCTCAACTGGCTTGAGTCCCCAAACTTAACACATCACCCAGCGATTGCTCTGTCAGTTTTATATGCTGCAATTATTTGCTTGTCTGCATCAGAACTGGAGAAACTTATTCTCCAGAGTTGAACAGAGCTGTTTTATTTTCCTTATTCTCCTATTCAATGTACTGTTGAATGTAAAATACCTCAGGACAGCACAAATAGCTTTGGCTAATTATTTTAACGTAGAAGCACAGCCCAATATGAGTTGGGGAACTTAGAACCAGAAGTATAACCCAGTGGTTTCACAAAGTGTGCTAATTTCTCGTGTTCTTCCCTGTTTCAGCTGCATGATTGTTATTACGTATCTCACAGCCACATCTCTTATGATTCTCTGAAGAAAATCAGTGAGAGGTTACTTAAGAATGGCATCCTTACCAGCACTGAGTTATAGTTGGCAGCTTTACTTACATGCAACACGTGCTCAATCTGTAGAACTCTGTGTATAGAGCTGCACTTTCAGAAACATTCCTGGCTATGGGTAACTGTGAAGACTTGAATTATCTTTCCTAACTTGAAAAACAAATTTTAACTCACAAGTAGTACAGCCTGCCTGGCTTTGCCATCTATTGGATTTGTCTGACAACAAGAGGTGAAAGGATTCTGCAGCTCCATTGTCTCAACTGCAGGATCTAAGAAAACACTGGCAGGCTCATCAGAGAGGTTTATGAGCCTGCAATTCAAAGAGATTAAAAGGAAAAATCTACTGAGATTCTTTCAGGCTACAGAACAACATTAAATAACTATTAGCGGCTTGGTTCAGTAAAGCTTTACTAGAGCCCTTGCTGGGTCATTCAGAAATTGTAAAAGAGGAAAGGTATTTAAGTTTTACTTGAGGATACAATAAATATTTCTTGGTCTATTTAAGGCTGAGTTTTAGGAAAGAGGTTGCAAGCAGTAAATGGAAATTTAACCCCTTTAACAATTTATAGTAATGGTAAAGATGGTCATAATACCAGAATTATTTTTCTACCTCTGTTGTATATTCTTAAGCATTGACATATTTCTTTAAAAAACAAGATAAACACTTACAATTTCCAAAGTTCAAGATATGTACTGTCAATCAATATTGTCATGACAGTACCCAAAGCCTGAATATTTTCAGAATTTTATCTTTTTCTCCTTATAGTCTATTTATTTTTCAAATAATTACTGAAGTTTGAGGCTCTTACATAATTTAAAATAAGCATGCTTTAATTTGAAATCATAACATTTAATTTTTTTTTCCAAACAAAAGACCTTTTATTTTAGTAAAACAATAAAAAATATAAAAATACTGCTTTACTCGTACTCCAAGGAGCTGCAGTAGAGGGCTTGTGTTCCATACAGCCATAAAATCCATGGCTAGAGATGGACATATATTTCTGTCACCCAGAGTATGAGCTGGCACACTAAAGGCTCAAATTATACAGCCATGCAAAAAGCTTTGTTTTGGTTTAAGTGCTTTTTAAGAAGGAATTTTTGTAACAAGAAACAACTAACCCTCCCCCCTCTTCAAAGGGACCTTGAATACAGAAACAGGCTGACAAGAACACCAAAGATAAAGTCCTGCTTTTGGGTTGGAATATCCAAATGCAACAGTTCTCTCTGAGACAACTGGCTAATAGCAGTTTTCCAGGAGATGACTTTAGGATTCTAGTGGACAGCAGGCTCAGTAGTTAGCAGGGCACTGCTAAGTACATCCAGCATCTTTAGGGAGCCATTTTTATTATTATTCTCACTTCTTGACACTTTTGAGATTACATCTGATGCCCCGTGTCCAGTTTGAGGCTCCCCAGTACAAAGCACTGACATACAGAAACAACTCCAGTCACCTACCAGTATGGTCAAGGGTTGAGACAGGGCGTACAAACAGAAGAACAGGTTTTGCATCTCATTGTCTGTAAGTGCTTATTGAGAAGACTTCGTGGAAGGATGCTAAGCAAGTGACACAAGATGCAAGGAGCCCTTTCATTTAAGTCGGTTAAAAATATTGGAGCAGGCTGTCAAAAAAGCTGTGGCATCTCTAGGAGAAATCAACAAAACACTGAAGAAGGTCTGAGCAATTGATCTGTGCCAGCTTTGAGACTGATCTAGATGGCCCATGAAGGTCCTTTCCCATCTCAGTGAGTCACTGAGTTTTTTGTGCTTAACTGTGAGATAAGCATGAACTTTCAAGGCTCAAATGACTTTACTATGAAAACAGCAGAACAAGTTGTTTGCAACTTAAACTCACCAAAAAGCTTTTTGGTGACTTTTACTGTCAGATTTGATTTTAAATGTGTATTCCTCTTTTCTAAATAGAATACCAAACAAATAATGGAAAGTTTCTAAGGAGAAAATCTGTTGAGGAAAGAAGTCCATTGTTAATGCGTAAACTGTGACGCAGCCCCCAGACCCCAAAGATCTCTATGATGCTTTCAGAGAAAAGTAGTATCAAGATATAAAAGCATATTTACTTGTTCTTTTCAAAGACTTAAAAAAAAAAAAAAAAGACAAAAAAACCCCACAAACAGAAAAAAACCATAGACCCCATAGTATTCAAGCTTCTAAGAGCTTCTCAGGCCACTGAATACTTAAGCTAAGTAATTAACAATGATTTAATCTAACACAATAAAGTACATACAAATCAGCAATATCTGCTATGGGGAAAAGACTGCAGTGCAGGGGACTTCTTCCTGACTGGCAGCCATACACACACATGCAAGCTGACATCTTCAGATTCTGCTTCCTAGGCTTCGCAGTTAGTTTACTAACTTGTATTATCTTTCTCATCACTATTCCCCTTAGCTGCTGTCTCAGTGCCTTTGTTTCTGTGAGCCCTTACAGCAGCGTCTACAAATTTGTCTAGAATCATGACTTCAGAAGCATCTTGACAGGCATTCAAAGAACTGGATTTTATTTCATTGTCATTTTGCTGCTAGGGAACATGCTACAAAGAATGCATCAACACTGCACATGTATGTTGTGTGTTTGGCTTAGTTTGAAACGCTGTGTCCTTTCTGAATAGGATGCTCTGTATTGAAATATGCCCATCCTATTTCCTCACCATTACCAAATACCCGTGTAAAGAAACTGTTTTTTTTATTTGCTCTTTTAAAAACAACAACAGAACATCGAGGTGGCTTTTAGAGTAACTCATCTAGATGCAGAGGAATCTCTGTAATTACAGAGGACCTACAAAATATTGCAAAATAAAATTTTGTCAAGTGATGTACAGAAGTGTCCTTATATACTATAGGAATACTAAGTACTTTATTAAATCTTCATGTAATTCTCCTCAGTTAATAGATTTACCCAATCCAAGTAAATTTGAAATTTGCTGTATTTAAAATGTAAGTAAAATTGGCTGTATATAAGAAAAACTTGCAACTTCATCTTTAAAATTTCATTTTTTCCCGTGCACATATAATTAATGAAAATGGAAGACACGATTGATACTTCAAGTGCAGTACAATGAGAACAGAAATTCCTGTTCTGGCACCACACCAGACATTTGAAAAATAAGATTGAGATAAGTTATTTAGGATGGATCTTAATACTGATTACATAAGAAATTAGCACAAGATCAATTTTTTCCTTTCTTCTTAAACATTTATTTACTTATTTTCTTTTTTAACCCCTTCCACCCTCTTTTCAAAACCCACACAAAGCCTGAAATGCAAGATTATTTAACTAGAGAATTCATACTGGGTATATACAATTATATACCACTCTTTTTATCCTGCAGTGATGCGTATCTACCAGAATGACTAAGCCTTTGTTTCTCCAAGTTCTGCTATCCGCAGCGGCAGGGGAGTTAAAAATCAGCACAAGAGAGAAAGGTCTGATGGTGTGCCAATGTACAATGGAAGAGAATTCAATAACAAGCTGCAGAGACAGTGGGCTTTTATCAGACACATTCAGAAGTGGTGGTGGCTACACGTCAATGCTGGACCAGAGTGTGTTACTGCAGAGTGCGACTGAGTGTTTTCCCCACAGGCAATACACTATTATTGACTCCCCCCATTAACATGTAGGGTGGATATACATTTATTGAAGGTTCTAATGGAAGGCTGAGGGACTCCTATCCCGAGGCCAGAGCAGAAAGACAGCCTATCACTTCATGTAATGGTAGCCCATGTGTGACAGACCTGACCTACATTTCCCCCCTTTCTTTCTCACAACAGCCTGTCACTGTTTTAAGAAGCTATTTTCTGAGAGGTATAAAAAGAAATGCATGCTAGAGCTGCCTAGTTAATGTGTTATATTGGAATATTATTTATAAACTTGCTTTAGACTAATTTAGAACGCAGACGAATTATGAAAGCTACCTTAAACAAACAGCCAGAAAGAATGTGCCGTAATGATTCCGAACTGCTTACATCCCATACACACTGAACACAAGATATAAACTAAATAATGCCTGTATCCAAAATACTGCAACGAAATGTAGCATGGGACTTCAATTAAAAAATAAACAAAGAACACCTAATGAAGCTGCCTTAATAAATTAAAAAGGGATAAGGTCTGTAATTAGTATGAATTCCATATTCAAATTATTAGGAATAACGCCACCTAATGTTTTGTTGGAGGTAATTCAGTGTTTTCACTATCTAATGTATGTGTAGCAAGAGCTATAAATAATGGATCCACATTTGAAAGTAGGACAAGAGTGAAAGAAACATTTGGTTCAGCAACAAACAGCATTTTCAAATACCATCTCACTACTACTCCCAGACCCTGCTTATTTAAAGAGCTGCTGCCACTACAGCACTCCTTGGCAGGAACCTACCACGCTGCTGCAGGTCATACTCTTTTTTTGTCTCTTCATTCCCTAGAATTTTCCACGCTTGATCAATTTCGATGAACCTCTGCACACGCTCCTCCACTTCTCCTGCTGGCACATCTGCCTTCTGTTTGTCTGGATGATACTGCCAATCAAAAAAAAAAAAAAAGAAAAGAAAAAAGATTTAAAAAAGTTGAGGGGAGTGGAAGAGAGAAGGGGTGGAAGAGGAACAATCAATAATGCATCTGATATTCAGCTAAAAGGACAGAGAAAAAAAAAAAGGAGAAGGTATGAGCTAAGGTGCCAAAGGAGGGAAACGATGATTCTGGGCACAAGAGAAAACTGCCTATTTAATTAGACCAGTGAAATAGCAACCAAATCACCAGTGGCACAAATGTCACCATGTGCACTGATGGCATTTTCTGGCTAATTTGCTGATGGAATCATTGGTCTTATGGACACTTTACCTAGAGAGAATGACAACTACAGACAGAAATAGGTATGTGCAGAGGACACAGGAACAAGAGGAGATGCTGTAGGTGCTAACATCTTTGTAAAATTACACGTAGCTGATTTCAGCAATACTACCAACATTTAGTTAACTCTACTACAGATAAACTGAATGATGTGTTGCATGTATGTAGGCTTTTTAACTATTATTTCAAACAGTAAGAAGAATACACGTGATCAAATGTAATTTATAAAGCAGGTAATTCTACTTTTGAAAATATGCCTCAACATCTTTAATTTCTTCCAGTTCAGTGAATCAACAGCCCTACCAAAAATATAAAGTCATGGATCTCTGGTTACAGAAAGTATGTCATTTTATTAAGAAATGGCTATCCAAGGACATAACTGCAAGAAAACCTACATCATATAGGTGATAATAATTGAAATGGTATCATTTTTTAAACCATTTGTAACTACTGGTTCTGAACAGAGCATTCTGTCTTCTTTTTAGTTCAACTGTCTACTGAGAAATAATCCTCAAAGCACCACCTTCCTGTATGTCTAGTTCACCTGAAGATATCCCTTATTCTGGAGCTTTAACTTCTGCCCCTTATACTAACATCAGTTTGGGCCCTGAGTTGTACAACAAATGTTTTCAGACTTGGAAAATCTCTTATACAAGCATTTCAGTAGATTTCTGATTAACTGAGTTCCATTGGTTTACTTTATAATTCAATACGGAAAGACAAGAATAGTAATATAGCCTGTGCTTTATAAGATCCAAAATTTGAAGGGAGTCCATTTGGGCACTAACAGACGGTAACCTTCATGTGCACTGGCGGGTATGATCTGTGTCAATCCCTAATTCAACAAAGTGTACCTAAGAGCAAAATGCTCATCTTCAACTTTTTTCCAGGTATCTTTTTACATACACACCTGAGAGTACAAAATGTGTACCCAAATGTGTACTTTTGGCCCAGCACATGGAAAGCACACTTGAAGTTACCTCTGTGTTTGTGACTAAACATCGTCTTGCAACTGGCTGAAAATATGACTGAAGCAGTTGTGATCTGACAGTTTACTTACAGATATCCCCACTCTACCCCCACTCTACTATGACAGAATTCTAAAGCACAGAAAAACAAAAACAAACAAACAAAAAGGAGGTAATTATATTTAGTATTCTAAATGGCCAATTAGAAAATGAGTAATTATACCTTTACTTGGTAGGCACTAAACTCAGGCTTCTGCTGTCATACATCATGTTGTATTGCTAAAGCTATTTAAAAGCATCATTTTTCAAATCCATTTTTCTGAAACCATGGCTTTTCCAATTGTATTTTAATTGACAACTGATTGTATATCACATGTGCGGAAGGTCTGCTTTTATAACCAGTTCTAAATAAGAATATGAGGCAAAACAGTTCACATTAAAGGCTTACATGATTTGCTTTTACAGAATCACACAGAATCACAGAATGGACAGGGTTGGAAGGGTCCTCAAGGATCACGGATCTCCAACTCCCCTGCCACAGGCAGGGCCACCAACCTCCACATTTAACACCAGCCCAGGCTGCCCAGGGGCATGATATTTTAAAAACATAAATATATTTTTAGGTAGGTATTCCACAGTTATTTCTCAAAGCAATATTTTACCTAAAAACATTAATGAATTATTCTAAAAACTCAGATGCTATTATTTAAAATTGATCCACCCTAAATATTTTAGGGATAATTACAGTACGTATTAAAAAAAAAAAAAAAAAAGGTGTTATGACTGCTACATATTTTACTGCACTTGAATGATGCAGTGAACACTCCCCTACAAGCTCACATGCAAAAGAACTTCTGAAGTTTCTAAACTGGCCTACTCTGCTAAGGAGTGCTGTACCAGACTTTGTGCCACTGAAACCTCATTAGCTCCACTTGAATAGCAGCACCACAAAACCACTGCTCTTATTACTGTATGTTTGGAAAGGCCGCACCTTCTCTCTCAGTTTCTTACAGATGCCCAAAACAGCACTAAGATCATCAGCTTCTCTCCTGCCAAGGACACCTGAGAAAGCACCTCCACAAAACTGGTGACACTTTTCCTTTGCTACACTAAAACTGACAGACTGAAAAATATTTTTTGGAAGTGTCATAAAAATACTCTGGAAAAATAATAATGAATGCAGAAAAGGCTATTGTGTTCATTTCTTAAATGAAGTGTTAAGATTCATTACTTTTCAGGTTCATCCTTCAGCTTTTCTTTCCTATAGAATTGATAACTACACTGCAGGGCATTTACTGATTCAATCTTCATGCTTTCTGAAAGTACTTTCTCTTCCTCGTCTTGGAGCTACTACTCTGCTACCGTCTGATCAGCTTAGCCTTTCCCTCTACACTAAGAAAAATCTCCAAACTTCTGCTCTTTCTCTTTGAACCTTTAATTTCCTGTTTCATTTGAACTTGTTTTAGACCTGTTCTCATTGACTCCCTTTTCCTACTGTCCAGCTTGTGGATCAAAACACAAGAACACTTTACTTGGAAGCAAAAATCCATTCATGTTTCAGCTACCCATAGAGTCTTCTTTCACCTGTAAGGTAAGAAATGAGGTGTCCTCTTTTCCAGCCATTTTAGTCTGGTCAGGCAGATCAGACACCAGCCACAGAGAACACCGACAAACTTTCAACCGGCCCACTAATACCTGCCCTTGATGCAGAGTACTCTTAATGTCCTCTGTCAGTGCTTCAGACTTTAATCAAACTCTTTCATGGCATTTTCTTCCATTCCTAGTTGCCACATTCATGCTTCCAATTCTTTTACCTCTCCAGTTTATATCTTTAAGAGGAGGGTAAACTCAACACCAACACCAGCCAGGAGTTTTGTTCTGAGGAAGGTTAAATATGATGTATGTTTCTGATCTCCTCCTCCCATTCAGCTTTATTTCTAGGTTAATCTCAGCTGTGAGCACGTTACAAGCTGTATGATGAAAACAGACAAGCCTGTTTTCTACTCGACTTGTCTCCTCCTACACAAATGGAACTATTGCTCGTCTCTCATGTATGTCCAGTTGTAAGTTCTTACCCAAAATGTTAGTGCCCACCAACATCTCCTACAATCTCTCTTCTCAAAATCTGTGTAAGTTATCTTCCTGTCATTCATACTTGCCACTTGAGCACTATTTTCAGCTGCATTACTGCACTTAGGCTCTATTTATCTTTCTAGCTACATATGCATAGTGCTTTTGAAGGCACAGTATTTCCATAAAGATGGCTTTTTGCTGATCATTCGTGTGTTTACTTTTGGACAGTTTTCTTTCTGAACCCAGCAATAACTTTTACCAACACATTACTTCTTAATAGGACTTTATAAAAACAAATAAGGATGTCTTCGGAGACTGACGGAGGAGGAAGAAAGCTAGAATCCAACTTTCCTTTTCAAACCACTACTTGAGGTGATTTGCCAGCTAATTGTTATTGCTGAAGACTACCTGGAATCCGTATTGCTTTACAGTATATGATGCTTTGTAGTTAATAATGGTGTTGAACTAATGGAAATGTATAACCTGATCTTTTCACTATCAGAAAAACATTATGCACATATGGAGTACTGCTTACTGCCCTGTTTATTTTAAGCATCGCGTGGTGGATAGCACTTGTGGACTCATGCTCTTGCTGTTAGGGTTCAGATTTTTGATTTGTTTTCTTACTTTCTAAAACTGCTGAGAACAGTTGGAAAAACACTGACTTCGGAGTCAGCTCACATGAAATACACACATGTTAAACATCACCTGTTGAAGACTCAGTCAAATTTTTGGTGCTGCAGAGAAACAGAAAAGCAGCCTAATACAAATCTAGCCTCATGTCCTTGTCAATTCCAGTACCATTAGTTTACCTTTCTAATACAGCTACATGATGGTACTGAACTGTCTTATTGTTAATATACACCAAATTGTGCACTGCTGCAGTTTGGGTGCAGTGAGTAATTTCCCCTGGCAAATGACTGTAGGAGATATGGTTCAGCTCGTAGTTTAGATCTAAATAGCCAAATGTTTAGAAATAGTTCATGGAAGATCTTAGTAATTTTATTTCATTATGACCATCTACTGCCTTCAATATCTACCACAGAATAAAAACAAAGCAATTTTTTTTTTTTCTCAGCAGGGTTAATATTGTTTTGTTCACAAAATAATTAATTTGTAGACTGTGTCCAAGAATTACTCCATCAATCATGTACTGATATGGGCTTGTAAACTACTGGTCTACTAACTTCTTAGCGATTCAGCTGCTAAGTGCATTGCCTTACATTATTAGCCAGTGTCTTCAGAACAGTACTTGCAACATTTGCTTTAGTATTACAGTAATCTTATGATTACAAGTTAAATAGTTCCCAAACATGGATGGTTTTCACCCACATCGCTTATAAAAAGAACTCAAAACATGCTGTATATAGCACGGCAACTGCTACTGTCTTTATTTCTGCCTCCTTTATACTCCATGAAGTTTGGTCCATTTTGCACTTTAAGAATTGAAAAATCAATCACTGCACCACATGGAAGTTGATGAAGACCACTTGGTCACTATATCTGAATAACAGTGTGAACAGAGCTTTAGAACTCCCGTTGCACAGGATGGGAAACTAAGATAGTTGGCTGAGTTTTGGTTGCACAAATCAAGCAACACAAGTGACACAGAAAGGTCCTTATCCTCCTAGTTCCTGTACAAGTCACTTAACTTCATGCAATAAAGGTAATAGGATTGATTGATTTTAATCAAATTCAAATTAGCAAGCAGAAAATTTTTAGCTAAATCAATTTAATGTACATTTCTTATGGGTGATAATGAACTTACTCTTCAAAAGAAATTTACAGTGCCCAGGGAGAATCAGCTTAACATGACGATTCATTGGGAGGGGTGAAACATACAGCCATAGGTTTTATGCTAGACTGTAGTCTCTTGTTAAACTATGGAATGTAGTGATAACTACACTGCATAATACAGAATGAAAGTTTTTTCATTCATAAGTACTTTTCTATATGACAAATTACAAGGGTGATGTTCAGAAAAGGTTAAAAATTACTATTTCTTCTCATTTGTTACTTACTACATTACCATGATTACTTTGTCCAAAAAGGATATTCATTTTAAAATCCAAAGATGTACCATTTCCCCAGTTCCATACATACATCAAATACATCATTCCATTCCATACATCAAAACAGGAGGCTTTATCTTCTTTTACTACTACTACAGCCAGATTTTTATTTAAACTATGGAAAAGTGCTTTAATTTGTTACTATGTATTTTATAGATAACTAAGAGCTCTTACTTTGCTAAATTTAATTGGTATGTCTTAAATTTGTGCTTTATTTCAGTAGGGATGTATATCTATATTTGTAGATACAAGGCTAGAGATTTGCCTGAAGTTCTTAAGTGAAGCAAGTCAAAAGATTTTAAACAGATTACTTACATGAATTCAAATACCCACACAATTTTGCAGGAACTACATCTAGTGACTAAATATGGGTCAGTGACAGAGTATTAACATCGCAAGTTATCGTGGTATCTCTTAGCATCCTTCTCCCATTTCCCCCATCTTAGACATACAATAGTAGCTATGACAAATTTACAGTCTGACAGTATTCAACATAATGCACCCAGAAATAAGAGGTCTAGCAAAGTAGGAATTGTTTGGTTTTGTTGTGGTGGGTATTCTCTCTTTTTTATTACCACAAATGTAGCAGAAAGCCACAGTGTTCATGACCTACAGTACAACTACAGTATTTCCTGGAACTTGGAAAAAGAACTGCATTTGTATTAAAAAATAAGCAGTGGTCAAAGAAATGTGATAACGGTCAGGAGGAGCTCAACCCGAACTTTGCAGATAAAGCTCTGCCTGGTATCTGGCGTAGCTACCATTTTTTGTGAATGACAGAATTGAATTAAAATTGCAAACAGAAGAGGTGATAGTTGAGAAATGCATGTAAAGAGCTGGCTGGACTAACTATGCAAGAGTGAAAGTGACTGTGGATTAGCACTGGGTACGATGAGATAACAGCAGTACACACCATCGACGTTCATTCCAATGATGGGAGAGTTAAATCAATATAATATGCAAGTGGACGCAGCAGACGGATTTTACACTGTTCAGATAAAAAAATGCCATTATATTCAAATTTGAAATTCACCAATTGTAATCCAACAGAACGAGATTTTGACTACTAACTGGAATTGTAAAGATTACCAAGCCTTTTTAAAATCTCATCATCAATATTTGGAGGGGGAAAGTGGGTAAGGGGGGGGGGGGGGGGGGGGGGGGGGGGGGGAGGGGGAGGATGGTCAATCTATATATTAGCCAATATATTCAAATTTCAGAGTCCAAACTCTCTCTCAATGTCAATATGACTATTTATTTAATTAATATCAGACTTTTTTTTTAAATTCCACAGTATAAACCCTAAAATTTTAAAGGCAATATGTATAAACATACAGAAAACCTAATATGAACTGTCTTGCTCTATTCCAAGTTCAGCAACAATCAGGAGCATTGTACTAAAAGCCAAAATACAGAAATAATTACTAGTATATATGGCTCTTGTAATACAACAAAGTTCAAGAATTTCAACAAAAGAGCAACATGCACGAGATAACACAAACATCAAAATTGCCAACTAAGTTTAAAAAAATTTCTCATACACTCTATGAATTATTAACTGTGACTGTTATTATCTACAAGTTAAGCTAACGAGGTCAGGACACAAACTATCAGCGTTCCAATCTGACAGAAGTATTTGTAGGTCCATGTAAATTTGTCTGTAGACTACAGAGCTCATCATAACACTACACATCATGCTAAAAGAAAGCTGTAAGACAGTCAACATTACATAGGACAAAGCTGGTTAGTATTCGTAATTTCCCACTGTAGTCTGTAAATTCTTGCTACAGTTCAGATACAGTTCTGTATCTGAAGTATAAAACAGAGTAAATTTAATGGCAGATTGCTCTTAAGAGGAGAGTCTTTGGCTCCTGCTTACAACGTATGTAGTAAATACCAGTTTTTGTACTGAGACTTGCCAATAAATCTCACCCCCAACATAGAGTGTCTGTTCATACTCAGATTTTGGCTGCTCTGCCACAAATGCCAACAAAGGGACCAATTAATGAAAACTTTCTTGATACATTCCCAGTGGATGAATGTCCGCCTTGCAGAAGGTACTCTGACAACATTCATCTCACACAGGCCAAATGGCTGCTCTGTGGTAGCAATTAAGACACCACCAGCCTTGGCTAGATTTAAACCAACAACCAAATCTGTGTAGGTCTGACCAAATGCTCACAGAAATCAAGAGGTTTTCACTTTTGAGGAAGAGCTGGACTGTGTCATAGAACTGCATCCATTTCTCAAACTATTTATAGACCACGTGGACAGACTTCTTAGAAAGAGTTCACAGTTCTTAAAACAAGATTTCTTAATCTGGCCACATGACCACAGTGTAAGAAATCAACAACTCTTCTAAATCGCGTTAGGAATCTAAATAATACAGCAGGCTGACATCCTGTAGATGGGTATTCAACTTGTCATTTTTTCTTTTCACAGAAAGTCAGTGTTCAATCTTGATATGATTTCCACAGCTTTGGAGTGTCAACTTTGGACGATTAAGCTCGGTGCAGTATCTCTCTTTCTACAATTTGATTTGGAAACTAGAAGAGTTTTGTTGCTGCTAGTACTTCGTTCAGAAGAGCCCATCTGAAAGTCTCTTACCATGAAGTGTGAACATAAGAGATTAATGTGATAGCTAGTGGAAAAATCTTGCTTCCGTGGCAAGGTTACACTGACTTCAGGTTTTTGACAACAGGTACCTTTCTTAAAATGTTTGTCAGGCAGTTTGAAGTGTGGCTGGCCAAAGCCCCAGACCTCAAGAAAGCGCATCCTCTTCTTCACCCTACTCCCCAGCAAAGCTGCAAATGTCCAGGTCTATACTATGGCATCATAAGGCTCATCAGAATATTTTTGATTGAATTATACCATAGATTTTGAAAGTTCCAGAGCAATTTACAGAGCACCAAAATATAAAGCTGGACACAGCACAAAAAAAGGAATCGTATAATGCAACTGAAACATGCCAGGAACTAACTAACACTTTTAAAGTTCACACTGTTGTTACTTTTACATACACTGCCACACTGAATAGATCGAGCCACAAATCCTTATCAGCACATAACAGAATTAACATATGCATTCAGTATTACCTACACTATATTTGAGCTATCAAGAACTTTAACTCCAAATGATCTCCAAACTCTGGTTATAGGCATGACACAGTGACTAGAAAGGATGCGTACTGCCATTAAACATCAAGACTGAACCCTGACTGCAATGGATTTAAGTCAGAACACAGTAAGATTTAATGATGCAGCTGTTTATTAAATTGGAATTTGAAATTGCGAGTAACTAAATCTAAGAAAAATGCACATCTCAGCCACCTGTGTCAAGCAAGAAAAAAATGTAACATACACTCGGCCCTTGCCCTGCGGCACTCACTGAAAGGTCACAGAAAGGAGCCATTCTGGAACTTCACCATCTGAAACCATTAAATTGGGTCACGATTAAAGAACACTTCCATATTTTACAAAGATCTAAGTGATTTATTTGAAAAATTATTCTAAAACAGACATTGGCTTATTTTAGTAGAACAGAGAAACTTAAGCTGGAGGGAAAAATGAATTAATTTTGAAAAAGATGGTTTAAACATGTAAATATTAAACTTTCCTCCTATCACAGGAGGAGAGAGAATTTCTGAATGAACACTATGAATTAATTACTGATATTTTTTATAAACAAGAAGGGTAAAAACTTACTCCCAATAGCCAAGTAAGTCTGGCAATACTGGCAAGGCACTTTGAGTCTTTCAAGACAAAACCACTTAATTTTCAACTGAAAAACGGTTTCAAACACATATTAGAAAAACAGGGTAGAACCTTAAAGCCTTGTGGTGCTACCTGCTCTTAAAGTAATTTCACCTGCCACTGTATCACGTGAGCCATCAGGCACTGCTCCAAAAAACAGGAAGGAAAACTGCATAATTTTATTTTAAATATTCATTTCATCTAATCTCATAATTTACAATTCATCTCTTAAATAAAAAAGACCTAAGCAAATGAGAGGTTCTGTGATTTTTAAGAAGCCTTATACAAAACAAAGGCTTGATACTTTGAATTGCTGTGATGCGTCAAGCTGAACAGCCTTCCCCAAGATAC
Source organism: Perdix hodgsoniae (assembly GCA_035772895.1). Taxonomy (NCBI): domain Eukaryota; kingdom Metazoa; phylum Chordata; class Aves; order Galliformes; family Phasianidae; genus Perdix; species Perdix hodgsoniae. The sequence goes on from JAPSGF010000001.1 coordinate 38,537,784, forward strand.
CAGTGAAAAGTGAAGGTTTTCATCAGAAAAACAGAAAATTAGAAAATTTCCCTCACTGGAACTGTGCTCAAACATTCCCTTAGTTTTTCTACAGGTATATTTTGCAAATAAAGGTCTCATATAGCAGTCATCCTGAAGTGCTGTGCTCTGTGGCCTATATGGTTCATCAGGTACTAATTAGATAGCATGTTCTGTCAACACTTTCCTGCTCTTCTTCTATTAATTGATCATCCTGCCGAATTAATACAGTGCAACACCCCTTCCAAACTCCTTGAGCTTCTTTACTTGTGAGAAAGAAGGATAAAGAGAGGGGAAAAAAATCCTCTAAAAGGTCACAAGGTAACAGCATTTCTGCAGAATCTGGAGTGACAATAAAAACACTACGATGAAAAGTTATTTATGGTCCTACCAACATTTTCTTCAACCTCTTAAAAAACTAAATGAAAGACACAAGTATAAAATAACATACTTCATCTAACAGGTTATATTAACTTTACAAATGGCTACAACTTACGAAAAGATAAAGATTGCAAAAATAAATACATATGGCCAGTAATGGCACACACCTAATCAGATCATTTGCAGTTAATACTGTCTACTAGAAAAAAAGGAACACTATGCAGAAACTAGAGTAAGCTGATCTCACCTATGTATCTCAGAGCCCAAATGGCTGCCCTAACAGCCCCATAATGTCAGAATATCGAATGGTATTTTATAAAAAACTGCAAGAAATAATATGCATGTATTCTCCACTTATTAGACTGCAATAAAAACTGCAGGAGATAAAAAATAAACGACAAAGCAGTTGCCAAATACAACACACTACTGCCACCTAATGCTTAGTAGAAGGTTACATCAAAAACATTTCATTGTCTCTGCACTACACTAGCATCGTGAAAAATGGAGACAAAAGCAAACAAAGTTTACAATCATTTGTAAGTATCTTCTTCACAGTCCCTCGCCTACAGGCTTTCTAAATCGAAGTGCTGTGATCGTATCCTGTCTTGTATACAAAGACTAAAGTGCAAGATAAATGTTAAGTGGGCTAAATATGAGGTGTTTAATCTCTAAAAATACCAGGGCTGTAATACATTTATTTAATTAGTAGAGCCACATAAAGAGGTACGAGTGCATCCACTTGATCAGAGTCCACACTTGTTTATACACATGTAAGCTGTTGGTAACTGAGAAGATACTAGCACAATTCAGCCTTGAAAAGCTTCAACCAGCAAGTATTTGGAAAGGAAAAGAAAAAAGAGAGGTGTGGTCTCATGCTAAAACAGCACAAAACAAAATTACATTGAAAGTACTTTTCTTATTTGAGTGATCTTGCAACAAAACACTCTCTCTGAAACTTGAAACTTGTCCACTTCCATGAAAAGAATGATTCCAGGTCTTAAACTTGCTTTCCTAGCCCACAATCAATCTTTTCAACATGTTCACTCAATTGGCAGAAGTTAGCAGGGAACATGGATGGAGCCTGTTTTTTCCACTTGTAAAGAGGAGAAACAAAGTGAAGCGTTCCTTGTGACATTCAATCTTTTCATACAGAAGTGGATTAAAATTCCCCCAAAGGATGTCTATCCAAAGACAGCTTGACAAAAGAGCAAGGAATTTATTTTCTTGATTCATTAATTCAATCCATCTCCTCTTCCTTTTTCTTCCACCCAAAACAAACAAACTTTTAGCTTTTTCACAACTTCAGCCTTTTCCTACCTGATCTGGTTATTGATTTGCTCTGCTGCTTCCAGCCTCCACTGTCCACTCCAGATTCTTACTCAGAGGGATTTTTCTCCTAGTTTCTCCTTATGCCTTACCTGTTCTATTGTATTTTTCTAGTATTGCTCAATGATAAACTAGAAGGTAAAAACTGTAGCCATTCTTCTCCTTTTTTCCTCCTACAGTCTGCCATAATCCCAAACTGTTAGGCAACTATCCATCTGAGCTCCCTATGTAATATTCAACTGCTTGTATGTTTTACAATCATAATCCATGTTTACTACACTTTCTGAACACTGATAACCACTTCTGTATGCAGCATCCAGCACAGCAGACCTCAAAGTTCATGTAGGTCAAATAAGAACCATCAGAATAGAAATATATCAGACATTATTGCTGCTGTAGCTGTTGCTACAAGGAAATATTTGCTGTGACTCAAGGCATTTCTACAAAACAGTCATCAGTAGAACACAAGGAAGGAAAAAGAGAGCTTTCTGTAAGACTGAATTATTCATCACTTAGTGACGACTTTAAAAGAAAACACCCACAAATATCCCAACTTAGTTTATTTTAAAAATAAAAAGAATTTTAAAAGCTATTATTAAACATACACAGCAGTAACTAGCAGTCACAGACCACAGAACTGGCATAAATTAATACAGCATAGTAAAAACTCAGAGGTTTATACAATCAATTCCTGAAAATTACTAGTCTTCAACAGTACAACTACAACATAAAATCTCAGAATAAGTTACACTGTCCTAGTCTCATTAATTTGCTTATTTTTAAGGCTAATCCAAATTTTCTGCTTAAAATACTCCCAAGGATACATTAAACTTCATCTACTCTCTCTCTCATTAGCCAAGAAATTCACCATTACAGCTTTCACATTTGAATTACACAGGTTGACAACCACAATTTCTGACCAAGGTGCCGAATGGTACTATTACACACTTGAAAATCTTAATCTTGTCAAGTTGGGCAGGAACCTGAGCTGAGAGACATCAGAAAATGGTGAAAATGTGTTTTTTCTTCTCTGCATGTAGTGTTTGAAGCCAAAATCCCTGTCTTTTGCATGCTTGGCTTTTGCATTTAGCTGCAATAGTAGCAGAATTGGCAATGTGATTTTCACTATATTTTATAAAGGTAAATTTCAACTTCCATGGAAACAGTCGTTTTCAATTCAGTGCTGCTTGCAAAGTCCTTGCAAGTGACTGCAGAGCAAGTCTCACACTATGGAGCTGCTCATCACCAATTACTAAAATGTAAACGTATCATCTATAACTGAAACACTAATGCAACTGCTTTCATTGTTCTGCAGGGTCACAATACTACTATTACTTCTGTTATGACCTTTAGGACTCTCAGTCCTTTCACCCCTGCTATTTCTTCATCTTGGAAAAAATATAACCCCATTGGCCCAACAAAACAGTGTGCAATTACCTCACCTAACTTTCCTATCAACTACTCTCATTTTTCATATTTTCAGCTCTAGAACAAAGTTGACATTAGAAATAATATGTAAAACTACCAGTTTTTATTGAGGAAAAGAACCCACAACTGCTATTGTATAAATAGAAACAAAGATTAACTTTCCCGAGAAAGTATAAAAAAGATGAAATAAAACAGGAGCTATAGCTACCCAGAAAGCAGGACTTCAGGAGCAGTTTCTCCTGCCCTTTTTTCTGCTTCCATGGTTCCTCACTTTGCTATGAAGAGCCACCCAAGAGCCTCACAATACTTTTGGGAACTATACTACAACACAGGAGGAAGTAAGGCAGTAAAACAAGCAAAAAATAGTAAGGGAAGGGAAGAAAGAAACCATTTTAAAATTTACAGGAGTATAAAGGTGAAAATACAAAAGGAATTTTAGAAGTTATTTATAAATTTCTGACCCTTTTTGCTCACAATTTACAGTATTGAATGTCACAGTAAGTAATACTCAGTTGTTGTGGGTTAACATGGCTCTAATCAAACAGTAATGCCAGTTACATCAAAGGTCCGAATACTAGTTTGGACAAATGTTTTTTTTTTTTCATATTAAACAAAGGAAAAATCTTGTATTATAAAAAATAGAGCTGCTTAAAACACTGGAAAAAAATGGGCATGAATTCTCCAGGCGACAGGGACTGATAGTGGATGAAGGAAAGCCCACAGGATGCTATTTGGTGGCTAAGTAACATCTGGCAGAAGGGCAGAGACAGACAGGTAGGGTCTTCAGCTGACACAGTGACTTGCAAGTGACTACAGAAAGCCAGCAACTTTGAAACCTGGCAACTGCTTAAGAACTGCTGAACACAAAGCAGCTTGTGAATTCGTTCCACTCTCTGACGACCATCCATAAAGCAGAACTCCAAATCAAAGTATGCCACTAATTTTCAAATTCACTTGGAATGCCTCAACAGACAGACACAGAAGAGGTCAGATTTAAATATTATGCTTATCACCTGGATTCCAAAATAATTTAAGTCTCTCCAGCACTTCAATTTCAGAAGTCACCGTGGAAATTGAAACTTGACGAACAAATGACTAGCTTATATATTAGTGGACATAACTGCAACAGTTGCATAACACTTCTTAAGTTTTTGTTTAAATATTTATTTCAGCTCTCCCTATCACTGGTATTGGAAGCTGTCCATGATCTCAAAATGACAGGTTAGGCACCAATCAAATTACAACTTTTAAAATAGACATGAAAAGCAAAACATTAACAGAATTAGAAAATATCTCTATGAAAAATCCGTGAAGATAAATCCTACTTTGTAGGAGACAGCTGAACCTGAAAGATACTGTTAATAAACAACATCCAAGTGATACAAATACAATAATTTCATATCTTAGTCAACACCAAAAAAGTCGAACACTTCCTGAGAGGTCTCAATACTTAAAATCAGAGGCCATTAAGTATGCTGTGTTTAATGCTGAAGACACAAACACTCCATTATTTCACAGATATCACTGCAGCATAAAGATTCAACTTTCAGTTATTTGAGAATGTTATTATGGCCATGGCCATCAAACAATTCCAAGCAATCCAAATAGCTACATAAAATCTAGCTTGCATTAAATTTACTCTCACAAGTGCTTTCTTCAAGTTATTGTATCTGGACTAATTAATATTTTGGTGTTAATTTAACTTATAAGTTGATGTTGGTAAAGGTTGGCAAATTTCTTCATTTGTAACAGGGAAACAGTTTTTACAGTGTATCCTCATAACTACTGAAATGACATTTTCCAGATGACTCAAAGAAATCACTCAACAGAATTTATTATTGATCTTTTTACCATTTCTATTTAATTAACACTCTATACAGTCTTAGCCTTGTTAGAATTTCCACATTTTATGAAAGTATAGTCTGAGATGTAGATGAAAAGGTAAAATCATTATCCAGAATAGATCAGCAACTGTAAAGGAATAATCCAAGGTTTGCTTTACTTAAGTTTCAATAATATCTTTTACTGAAGCAATAGATACACTGAGAGAATAGAACCATACTTGTATTTTGCCCCGCTTTTTTTTATTAGTAGGAATTATTACTGAATTGCTGGGATGAAGATGTCTGCCTCTGGAAAGAAGAGCTCTTGATCAGCCTCTGCTCAAAACACCTACCTAGATAATGTTCCACTTAATGTCAAGAAAAGAAAAAAGAATTGGTTAAGATCCTGCTCAGACTTTTTCATCTTTAGCTTCTTTGACAATGGACATTTTTATGTCATAAATAAGCAACATGGATTCTGAATTTTGTTGTTTATGGTAATTTACTGGCAGAAATAATAAAGGGTAGGTTTTTAAAATATCTGACTATCGATTTTTCAGCTTTGAAATGATACTTTAATATACAAAAAAGTAAAAGATTGGAGTAAAATATCCAAAAGACTGACAAGACTATAGAAAAAAAAGCTTGACATGGACTTTCCTATTATAGTAACGTAAGCTATCTAGAAAGTGTCCTAAAGACAGCCCTTTAGGTACAGAATTCACTTCTGCAGCAAATCAGTTCAAGTGAGCTCATGTCTGCTGACCATTTGGGCTGAATGGGAGGCAAGAAAGTACCGTGATCAACTGAGACAAAACAGGAAGGATGAAACAGTTCAGAGCACACTTAGAATAGTTCACTAGGAAGAGCCTTTCAAACACCACTAAGTCCAAGTGTCTGACCACTTCCAGGCTAACCCAAAGTTACAGCGCGTCACTGAGGGCATTATCTGAATGCCCCCTGAACACTGACAGCACATCTCTAGGAAGCCTGTTCCAGTGTCTGACAGCTGTTTAAAAGTTAAAAGAAAGAATTAATGAGTTGCTTTTACAAATTTCCATAATGGTTACATTACATATTTGGATTCTACTGGGCTCTTGTGAGGCCCCATCTGCAGTGCTGCGTCCAGGTCTGGGGCCCCCAGTACAGGAAGGACGTGGAGCTCTTGGAGCGGGTCCAGAGGAGGGCGCTAAGATGATCAGAGGGCTGGAGCACCTCTCCTGTGAGGAAAGGTTGAGGGAACTGGGATTGTTCAGCTTGGAAAAGAGAAGGCTCTGCACAGACCTCATTGTGGCCTTCCAGGACTTGAAGGGAGCATATTGACAGGAGGGGGAATGGCTGTGAGGATGAATAGTGATAGGACAAGGGGGGATGGCTTTAAACTGAGACGGGGAGGTTTAGGTTGGATATTAGGAGGAAGTTTTTCACAAAGAGGGCGGTGAGACACTGGAACAGGTTGCCCAAGGAGGTGGTGGATGCCTTATCCCTGGAGGGTCTAGTGGTTGGCAATCCTGCCCATGGCAGGGGGTTGAAACTAGATGATCTCTGAGGTCCTTTTCAACCCAGGCCATTCTATGATTCTACGAAACAAGTGCACAAATCAGTCAAGAGAGGGATCAAATTTCTTTGCAGGGCATAAATGACATTGAAGTAATAAAAAGTGAGGCACTGCTTCATAAGAGCTGCAGCATGCTGGATCCTCACTCTGAAAAACGAGTACTTCAAGCACTACCTACCAATATTGTCACATTTCCCCATTCCTGCTGTGATACTTCACTACATCCAATTCCCTTCTCTCTTCATCTATATCCGTGACTGCTCACTGCTGCAAAATCAGGTCACCTTTCTCAGCCATTCCCCTGTAAGAGATGTGGTGAGTGTATACCTTCCATTCGCATGCTGATCCATCAGTTGGTTAATCACTGCATTTCATTTGATTAGTCAGCTGCCCAACCAAACGGGGACTAACATTTTTCCTGGTCAGTACCATAATGTGAGCAGGCGATGTCCAAGGACCAGCTGCAGCCAACATTACCTCTTCCACCACAACAACTAAGCAAGCTTCTGCTTGGACATGGCAGCCTGTATTTCTGCATGCAGTGGTACCATGCACCTCCAGAATGCTTGGCTTTTAAGTACCATTGTGATACATGCAGTGAATCTGAAACACCATTCAGATTAATGAGTTCCCACTCCTGCAATGTGATCACTGACAGGGTGAAAATACCTGTTCTTCAGACTTAATACTGAATACCACTATGACCTCTAGTGTAAAAAAGAAGAAAAAGGCACAAAAACCACAAGGATGAGTTAAACAAATGCTGTCAGGTTGGAAATAGCAGCAGGAATACTGGCATGACCATGAGCCAGCCAATCAAGCTGTTTGAACTAGGTGTTTGTTAATGGGGCTCTGTTAAATACCTGTATAAGTTAATAGCCAACTCTTTAAGTTCCAACTTGAGAAAATACCCACCTGTATTTTATTAAGGTTATAAACAGTAAATCAGATGTAAGGAACAGCTGAAAATAAAACTACCCAGAAAGCCAAATATGCATTCCTTTGCAACAAACTTTATGATATCTCACTACTAACTTCAATCAATCTACAACTAGGCACGCTAACAAAAGGTTTTCTATGAGGTTGTTAAGAAAAACACAGTATGTACAGTTGCATAATTTTCACTATGAAAATTATACTGAGACTTCTGATGAAAATGAAAAGATTTTGAAGCTGGTAAGATTCAAATTCTCAACTTAAACTCAGCCTGAAAGGTTCCTCAGGAGGCACATCCTTCCACTGAATTTAGTTTTAACAGACTTTAAGACAGTAAGAATGCAAGCAGCTTTTTGACTTTAAATATATGACATCCTTTGCCTTTCTTGTGATTGCAAAATTTAGATGTGTACATAAATCTGATAGGACACAATAGATCTTTTTTCTCCAGAGATAGCTGTCTTTCCTCTACACAAGCTCAAATCTCAAAATTACTTTGCTTCATTAAATTAAATTTCTATTAATGTCCTCTCTTTTTGTTGCTGCTGACAGTCATTCTCACCTATGCTTAATGCTCTTTGTTTTAAAATTTTCTACTCCTTCAAACAGATTAAGTGATCATCTTAACACTTTCTTTGTATTTATGTACACACACCACCCCTTCTGATAAACAGATAATCTTTGTAACACTATGTGTTAAGTGGCACATTTTATTTCCTTTCCATATTAAAAATAAGAGCTTCCTGCATGCTCCCTGCTCAAATTACATGGATTTTCTTTAAGATTAGGGCATACATTGTAACAGCAGCATATAATTTTCCTGCACAATAATTTTTTTTCCAGTTGAAAGGTATCCTATAATATCATCAGCATCAACAGGAACAGACACCTGATTCTCAGCGAGACAAAGCTTCTATGTTTGGTGACTTTATTCTCTGTAAATCAGCTTTCAGATGCAGAGTAGCTACAGAATAAACTTGCAAACAATCTGCAACCCATTCTTTGACCACCAAATGTTAGGCCAAAAGATGTAAAAAAACGGTACCAGCAAGATTTCTCCTTCTTTGTTATTCTGATTTTATCTTCTGCCAGTTTTATACACGCTTAGAAAAGGAGCATGGGCATTGTCTCTCCTAAAAACATTTATCCATTTATGATTTTTTCTTGTTAAAACTACAATATATATAATTATGGATAAGATGGTCATACATATATAACATCTCAAAAACATCAGTATGTTCTGAAGATAAGAGACTAAGATTTTTATCTTTAAACATAATAATTCTCAAAATCTGTTTTGATTCATTCCAGAACATGGAATCTTTGATGCTTCAAAAAGCCCCTTGAAATGAATGTAAGGCAGCCAATTACGGACTCGTGGCACTGAGCTGTGCTGGTTACAAAATACACATTTCTAATTGAGTATTTTTTCAAAGTCACTGGCTGAAGCTCTGTGCTAGAGAAGACAATACAGCAGAGAAAAGCAGCCTCTTCTTTAGAGAAGAACAAACCAGCATACATTTAAGTTCCATTCCCTAAAAAAGCCTAATGATCAAATTGCTAGTGGCATGCATGTCTTATGCTGAAAAGTCTGCCATTTCTGGCTGCTATTAATAATTAGAGTAAAAAGCATTAAGATAGCGCAGGTGCAAATGAGCATGCAAAAATGTTACGTTTTAAGTTTCACAGTTGCAAGGACACTGTGTAAACATGAACTTTTACTTAAACGTTTAGATGGTAAGAAGAAATAATGTAATAACAACAACAATCACTATTTTTAGGTCAAACCTGTGTTTCTTTGTGTATCCAATTAATACTATCCTTATAGACAGAACAGACATCATCCAGAGTCTGCAGTGAAACAATTTGCTTAAACATTCATTGAGACTTGGCCAAATGAAGCAAGTTAGTATGGCAAACGAAAAGATGGCAGAATGGTAAGTAAACGTGCTCACTCAAGAAGGGTGTATTTGCATGGTTTCATTTTTTTATGATTCATTAACCATTTCCATCATCAACCCTTTAGAATTGGTAAAAACAAGTTATATTTTACAGATTAATCATTTTAAAGAGAATTTCCCTTTCAAAATAATTCTTGCAAGCTTGTAATTCAACATTTTTTTACTTGGCTACCACTTTGTATTGTTAAAGTCAGTCCTGAGGTATCACTGCAAATATAGTTATCTTTTAGATGACATATGGCAAGATCTCCAATTCTTTGCAGCTTTGGAAATTTACATCTGCCTGTTCATTCAGGATGCTAAGTATACAACGTGTTGACAAACAGACAAAACAGCAGATGGCAAAAAACAAACATTCAACATGAAACATTGAAGATCATCTGAAGAAATCGTAGACATTTGCCATTTTTATTTTAACAGCAGAATTATGTTTAAAAATAAATTCCACCATTTTTTATGCTTGATGCTAATGATTGAATATTCTCCACAAGAGAAGTCATATGAGTTGCAATTTGCATACAAGATGTTAGTTGCTTTATAGACTTTTGATTTTAAGATAGCTAGCGCTGACCACATGCATTTGTCAAGAAATCTTTAAACAAGCAGTACATGGTAGTGCTCACCATTCATCCTAGCTAAGTTGGAGTTGCTCTGCTAATTCACTACCACCACCATATCCAAAAACACTGAAGCACCTGCACATAGACTCATCCTCTGCCTCCAGCAATAGCACTACTACGTACAGTAACAGCTTCAGAAAACCATAAATTAACATTTTGTGACTTAGAGGTGTACAACCACTAAGATCTCGTAAGTACAAGCTTTTTGGGGGGAGCAAGGGAATTACTTCATGTGAACGGGACACAGCAGGTAAGATGAGAGGTTGTAGCGAAAATGCTAAGTCATGTCTTGAAGCAGTGACTGAGCACGTGGTGGGAAGGCAGGGCCAACCCAAGGGAGCTCAGGTGCATGCAATGTACCTGAGTGACTGATCGGGCTGGAGCCAGGATCCACCCCTTCCCAGACCTCATTTAGGGTTGGCAATGGAAGTAAGGGTATCTCTTGCCAGAGATCCCTACCTACTGCAGACCTTCCAAAGGTAAGCAGCTCTTTTCTTTCATTTCCTTATCTACGGCTGCTGCATTTGGGCTCATTCTCATTTGTTGCAGCCAAAGAGTTTGCCATGCTGCTGTTATTGCAGTATTTTCCATCCCATAATGCTATAGCATTACAGAGGTCCAACTAGTGCTACGCTAATAATGAGCAGTAGATGCCTAGGGAATAGCATCAGGATAAGACAAAGATACAGTAATACCTCCCTTACATACATTCCACCTGTATTCAGAAGTCTACAGCTCATTGGCCGGATCTGAGACTGTATTTTTGTGCTAACATGCCACCACAGGCTTTTTTTTCATAAACGTCTAACATCTTAAATCATGAAACAGTCTTAACAATCTTAAATCAGTGCAATGACTTTCACACTGGAACCATGCACTATGTATTGTACTCTCCTGTCACTCCATACAGTGGCTTACAGGATGTATAAAAATAATTGATGTATTACTGTCATGCCTTACAGACAGTGGACTGTGCTAGACGCTGCATCAATAAATACATATAGGAAAATAAGAAAAACATAAAATATAAGAAAATAAGAAATATAAGAATATATGAAAGATAAAGAAAAACAACAAAGGTCTGTAAGCAACTCTACTAGAAGAGAAAGACTAATAGTAATACAGACTAACAACCGCCATGCAGCAGATCTGCCTTGGAGAAAACACCTACAAAACAACATCAGTGTGGCTTTTTAGTCAGAAAAGCAGATTGATCACTGATACTGGGGGGGGAGGGGAACCTCTAGAGTAAACAGCTTAAAAAAGGAAAAAAAAAAAAAATCTTAATGTTTGCTAACATTTCCCACTCTTTTCAGAGAGCACTGACCATTTAGACCACAAATGCAGAGATTCTAAAGAAAAGCCTGTACATCAAAATTTTTCACCTTCTAGAACTATAGCAAGACTAGACGTGCATATACTCTCTACAGCCTCCCAATACTAACAGTCTAGTTTACAGAATTGCCTACCTTTTAAAAAATAATAATAATAATAATAAATATATATATATATAAAAACTGAGTTCAGCTCACCTCTTTTCTCTGGATTGCCATTTTTTGTTATGTATAGAAGTTTAATTATCCTGGGACATCTGCAAGTCTACCAATTTGGCCGTTTTAACCAAACAGTATCAAAGATATATGCTTTATTGTGCTCTTAACAGTGGGCTAAATAATCTCTTGATTAAAAAAGCCTGAATTATGTGTGGAATTAAAACAGAGGAACCAAGTTAACTTGAAGTAATCTCAGAGCTCTGACACTGCTATATATGAAAGCCATGAGAAAGGGAAACATGAATGCTAAGTCTTAAGGTATGACTAAAAATATGACTCCACAAAAGTGCACAAGAAGCCTTCAAATAAAACCCAAACTGGTATTCATAAACTTTCATTCTATACATTCTACTACTGCAGCCTATCAGGAAGAACTTTTTTCTTATATCCAACCTGATCCTCCCTTAGTGCAACTTGAGGCCATTCCCTCTTGTCCTGTCAGTTTCTGAGAAGAGGCTGACCTCCACCTCATCATAGACACCTTTCAGGGAGTCATAGAGCTGTAAGTTCCCCCCTGAGCCTCCTCCACACTGAACAGTTCCTGTTCCCTCAGCTGTTCCTCATAAGACCTGTGCTCCAGACCCCTCACATCCCTGCTGCCCTTCTCTGGATGTGCTCCAGGGTCTCCACATCTTTTTCTGTAGTGAGAGGACCTACACTGAAAGCAGTAACTGAGATACAGCCTCACCAGGGCTGAGTAATAGGAAGAATCACTTCCCTGCTCTGGCTGACAACGCTATTTCTGATGTGAACCAGGATGTCCCAGGCTTGCAGCACTGCATGAGCTTGTTGTAACTGAAGTGCAGAACCTGACATTTGGACTTGGGGAACTTCATTCCCCTGGCCTCATCCCATTCAGGTGAATCTATAGGGCTTTCCCACCCTCAGAGAGACTGAGACAATCCCCAGCTTGGTGTCATCAGTGAGGATGCACTCAATTCCCACATCCAAAGCAGCAGCTTTTACTTTATTAGTTTCTAAAACTTTATTCTGAAAACCTAGCAGAACAATACTTACTAACAAAGCCAGCCTTTGGTACTTCTGCTTCAGTTCTGCTGGGCTGTCTGATGGCTGTGCACCCAGGATTTGGTACCAGTCCTTTCCTCTTGTCTGCTCCAAGGCCATCTCTGTCTGGCCTTGATTTGCTCAGTGCTGTGTAAGAAAAGGCAATAATTCTAAGTACAACTTGAAAAGGGAAGTTAAGAAAAGCAAGGAGGGAGGAAATACAGGCAGCTGGTAACACAGCCTGCAGGCCACAGGGACAAAAATAATTAGTGCTTGTTTGTGTAGGTATGTTTAAAATAATAAGAAGTAAAAGGCAAAAGGTGTATAATAAACGGGGAGGTTGGTGGCCCTGCATGTGGCAGGGGGTGGGAGATGCATGATCCTTGAGATCCCTTCCAACCCTGGTCATTCTGTGAATTGGCAGCAAAAAATAGAAGCTAGGTGTGTTGAAATTTACCTTTTTAAACAATATTGTAAATTGCTTAAATAATTCCCAAGACGTTTTCAATCATTTTTGTGGAAATTTAATGGAAAACATATATTTTCAATGCACGTTACATCTCATTTGTTCACATCATTATGACATTTAGTCTATCATATCCCCATCTCCTGGGAAACACAACTTTGTTTTTCTCTCTGCTGTTGACAAATCTGACCCAATCGAAGCAAATTCTGGAATAACTTACCATTCAACTCCCTGAAACCTTTCTCATCACAAATGAACAAAAATACATTAACGTGTTGGGTTTTTTTTTTTCTTTTTATGTCTACTTTACAAAGATTTTTCTTAATCACTAGATAAAAAAAGAAGTCTAACGCTGTCCAAAGTTGGACAAATTATCTCTCACAGACAAAACAGTTCTTCCCAAGAGACAGAATTCAGAATCCTCACTTAGCCCTTTCTTTGGAGGCAGCTATGTACTACAGTTCTGACAGAAAAATTCATTTGAGAAAAAATTAAAAATCTTCTGGATGTATCAGTGGATCAGAATGAGAAAACCGGGTCATGGGTGAGACCCCACCAGGAAATACTGTAATATTAACTGCCACATTAACTAAAAATCCCTATTAATTGCAATATAAAAAGATGGAAAAATAAGGAACAGAACTAGAAAAAAAAATACTTAAGAGAAAATATCTCTGCAAGACTCAAATATGCTTAATTTAGCATATATATAAAACAAATAATAATTAGGGCTTGTTTGTGTAGGTATGCTTAAATTAATACTGTAAAAGGCAAAAGATATATATGAATTAGTAGCAGGAAATCGAAGCAAGCCGCATTGAAATTTAGGATTAAGAACGGTTTTTAACAGAGGATGAGTAGCTGCTGGAACAGACTTTTGCAAGCGAGGAAATGTAATCTCTTAGTATCAATATCAGGCAAAATATACTGGGCTCAGAGCAGCCCTGCAATACATAGAACACAGTAAGGGATGGAGTGCTTCCAGTGGCGTTATGCACATGACTCATATTTCTTCTTGGTGATAAAATAAAGATGCTTTAAGGAGAAAAAAGACCCGGCATGAATAAAATATGCACAGAGGAGAGCTAACAAGCTTTTTCTGGAATAGTGCTTAGTGCTAAGAGCACCAGAACGGCGTGTGCGGGAGATGCCACACAGCACACTGCTCACTTGGAGCTAGGACAGGAAGCAGCACCTACGTGCTGGAGGTACACACAGACTCTGACAAAACGACCCTATTTTGCGGCTCTCTGTGCGCGCAGCAGATCGATCTGGGACCTTCCGCGAGGAAGTGACGCCGTGGCTCAGCGTGGAAAGAGCCTGCTACTTGAACACAGGAAGAAGAGGCTCTCGCTTGTTTCTTCATTCAGCTGCCGAAACAACGGGGCTCCCCGCGGCGCTGAGCGCGGCTTCTGGCGCCGCAGGCTGAACCCCTTCCCGCCACTGAACCCCTTCCCGCCGTGCCGCCCCTTCCCGCCATTTCAGCCCCCTCAGCGCAGCGGCGGCGGCGCGAGACCGACCTCCTGGCGCGGCGCGGCGCAGCACGCACCCACCTGCCCCGCACCGCCGGCCTCACCGCGCGGCCCGCCGAGCCCCGGCGTCAGTCGTCCGGTGAGAAACGTAACCTCCGCTCGTCGCTTCGGCGTTGCGATGGGCAGCGCGTGTTTCCGCCCGGGCCCCAGTGGCGAAGCACCGGCAGGAAGCGGCGCGCCGGCCGGGTCCGACGCCGTCTCCATGGCGACGGCGGCGGGCTCCGTCAGTAGCGGCTCCGGCCGCCCCCCAGCGCCCGGCCCCGGCTCGGGAGCGGCCGTCCGATCCCCGCTCCGCCCGCGGAGGCCGGCGGCCTCGGGCCCCTCCGCTCTGCCCCTCCCGCCACGAGGGCACAGGTTCCCTTGTCACCGTCTGTTTCCGTTTCGGGATTGGTGCCGGTATCCAGGTGGCCGTGTAGTTTAAACTCGGAGTTATTTGAGAAGTTAGAAGCATTTTGGTTGTTTTTTTTTCTGACCCTGGGGTTGGCTGCAGTTAGCTGTTGGGCAGGCAGTTAATGATGGGTGTTAAGGAATGGTTTGTGAGGCAGGTGGGAAAACTGGGGAGGGAAAGCAGTCATTCTTTTCTGTTTTAATGTAAAAGTTTGCTGCTGAACTCTCAAATGTACAAACTATGAGAAGAAGCCACTGCGGCGTTATTTAGCCTTGCCTGATATTACAGTGAAGTGTTACTTTTATAAATGGTGAGGGGTCTGGAGCACAAGTCTTTGAGGACTGGCAGAGGGGTTGTTCAGTCTGGAGGCTCAGAGGAGACCTCACTGCACTCTGTAACTTCATGAAGGGAGGTTTGGCCTCTTCTGCCAGGCAGCAAACAGGACCTGGGGCTGCAAGTTGTGCCAAAGGAGGTTTAGGTTAGACATGAGAAAGAACTTTTTCTCTCAGAGGGTGGCCAGGCACTGCAATGGCTGCCCAGGGAGGTGATGGAGTTGCCATCCCTGCAGTGTTCAAGAGGCATCTGGATGAGGAGCTGCAAGATATGGAGTGCTTGTAGTAGCAGTGGTCATGGGAG
Organism: Perdix hodgsoniae; assembly: GCA_035772895.1. Classification (NCBI taxonomy): domain Eukaryota; kingdom Metazoa; phylum Chordata; class Aves; order Galliformes; family Phasianidae; genus Perdix; species Perdix hodgsoniae. Next base: position 38,553,415 of record JAPSGF010000001.1, read on the forward strand.
AATGGTTGGACTGGATGATCTTATAGGTTGTTTCCAATCTTGTGATTCCATGATTCTACAATCATTGTGTCTCGGCTTCTCCCGTGTTTCAGAAACGGGATTGATTAAAACCACAATGTTAGATTTTGAGGTACAGTTAATCATAGGTTATTGTACTCTCTCTGGTCTTAGTGCCTTTTGCAGCTGCCGATCAGTCCAATCTGATCATCTTTCATTACCAGAGATATCAAAATCCAGTTACTTCAAGATTTGCTGGAATCAAAATGGTGTGTGAGAGAGGAAGAGCAGGGCAAAACTGCTACCACTTCCTTTTGGTAGCTCCTGGTCTGTAAGTTGCTATGGAGTTAAACACAGCCATAGGCTTTGCTGCTTTCCTCTCTTCTGCTGGCAAAACAAAACTATGTGAGCAATATGCTAAGTGTGTGTCATCTTCAGCACGCGCCGTTCTAATCTTCTTAGTACTAAGCACTATTCCAGAAAAAGCTTGTTAGCTCTCCTCTGGACTTATTTTATTTTTATTTGTTTATTTACTTTTCTTAAAGAATATTTTTCTCTGCTTTCCTCTTTATTTTATCACCAAGAAGAAATATGAGTCATGTGCATAACGCCACTGGAAGCACTCCATCCCTTACTGTGTTCTATGTATTGCAGGGCTGCTCTGAGCCCAGTATATTTTGCCTGATATTGATACTAAGAGATTACATTTCCTCGCTTGCAAAAGTCTGTTCCAGCAGCTACTCATCCTCTGTTAAAAACCGTTCTTAATCCTAAATTTCAATGCGGCTTGCTTCGATTTCCTGCTACTAATTCATATATATCTTTTGCCTTTTACAGTATTAATTTAAGCATACCTACACAAACAAGCCCTAATTATTATTTGTTTTATATATATGCTAAATTAAGCATATTTGAGTCTTGCAGAGATATTTTCTCTTAAGTATTTTTTTTTCTAGTTCTGTTCCTTATTTTTCCATCTTTTTATATTGCAATTAATAGGGATTTTTAGTTAATGTGGCAGTTAATATTACAGTATTTCCTGGTGGGGTCTCACCCATGACCCGGTTTTCTCATTCTGATCCACTGATACATCCAGAAGATTTTTAATTTTTTCTCAAATGAATTTTTCTGTCAGAACTGTAGTACATAGCTGCCTCCAAAGAAAGGGCTAAGTGAGGATTCTGAATTCTGTCTCTTGGGAAGAACTGTTTTGTCTGTGAGAGATAATTTGTCCAACTTTGGACAGCGTTAGACTTCTTTTTTTATCTAGTGATTAAGAAAAATCTTTGTAAAGTAGACATAAAAAGAAAAAAAACCCCAACACGTTAATGTATTTTTGTTCATTTGTGATGAGAAAGGTTTCAGGGAGTTGAATGGTAAGTTATTCCAGAATTTGCTTCGATTGGGTCAGATTTGTCAACAGCAGAGAGAAAAACAAAGTTGTGTTTCCCAGGAGATGGGGATATGATAGACTAAATGTCATAATGATGTGAACAAATGAGATGTAACGTGCATTGAAAATATATGTTTTCCATTAAATTTCCACAAAAATGATTGAAAACGTCTTGGGAATTATTTAAGCAATTTACAATATTGTTTAAAAAGGTACATCTGGGCACACTGAGTACAGTCTTTTGTCGTTCATTAGCAATGTATTTAATGAGGGTTTTTTAAGTGATAGATAGTTAAGGTAACAGACAAGTGACAGATTGTTTGTCTTGAACGATTTCCCTATTTCAGGCCCATTACAAAGCAATTAGAAATCTGACAGCATTTTTCCTCTGCATTACTGATCATCTAAAGTGATGAGAAATGAGAGGTGATGAATATTAATTGTGTATTTTCATATAATTATCATAAATTATTACCTTGTCTAGTGTGCTGTGAGTGAAGTAAACTCAGCGGATGAAAACTCAGACAAAATCGGTAATTTGAAAGATTTTATAACTTAGATTTTACTTTTTGTCTTTCAAGTGTGCTGTCAATCAGTCTAAATCAGCCAGATGAGCTGAAGGAAATACAAGGATACTTGTACTTTGCTAATGTAGGTCAGCACAATATTTACTCCTGCATCCTCTGACAAGTTATCTGTCTTCTCAAACCTGCCATATTTATACGGGACTTATATCTGTGCCTGTTCAACATTTTCTATAAATATTTACTTAATGTTTGAGGTTTCAAATGGATTTAAAAGTGGATACTAACCAAGAACCTGCTATTTTCATCTTTTAGCACTCACTTGGTAATGTTCATTTGAATTTGCCACCTGTTCGCGCTGTTGGTGTTTTTTTTTTTGTCTAGGGACCCCAGTCTCTTTAAATTCCTGTAACAAACAGACTGAATAAGGCTTCTTTTGTTGATATAACTTGATCTTGTTTCTGATTATAGTTAAAGCAAAAGTTTAAAGACCCTTACCAATAGTAAGCCAGTCTAATGTCACACTGGTTACTAGCTAGTGCAGAATGTCATACATCTAAAGGTAATGGAGCAACAACTGTGGCATCTATAATGCTTGCAAGCATGTCAGGTCAACAGTTCATGTTAACAATAGTTTCTGGGAAATATAATTATCAGATCAAATATTTAGATTTTAGATTGTTTTATTTTAATTGGCTTTTTACTGATAATTGGAAATGTTTCCACTTATTTGTTGAAGGCCTGAGTGCTAATGGGCTTTCTCATTACTTTCCTTACAGGTACACTTCATAGTTAATGATACTTTCAAAAAACGTTTTTCCATTATGCAGGTTTTTTTTAAGACTAAACTGCATTCCAGGTATGGTGACAAGTTATAAAATGGCTTTTAGTGCTACAGCGAGGAACACAGTTGCTGTACTTCAAATGCCATTTCCTTATATATTACTGTATTACACAGAGGTTTTAGTCTTAGCTTAAGCTAGGATGTGTGTTGTTTTTTCAGTTTCAACTGGAAGATGTGGTTTGAAGGTCCAGTTATGCTGTTCTAATGGGTAGCTGACACTGAAAGTATGAGGGCAACAGAACAGCAACTCATGTTGCATGACTAGTCAAAGGGTTCAGTTTGTCTAAGAGGTTTTGTAGCTGTTTTCAATGAGTGCAAACAAGGGAACAGCAGATCAGTAAAATCAATCTTAGTTTATCGTTTGCCTAACTATTATAATTTGGTGTTATTACAAAAGTACTATCATGCATTGGATTTATACAAACAGAAAGAGTATTTAAAGCTGTATGAAGTTATTTGAGGATGGTATCTGATGCAGAGGGAATTGGAGAGAAAATCTCAAGCCTCATTTGATTGCTGCTGAGTGTAGCATTGTTGGGAAAATCAGTGGCATAATACCCTTTTTACATATTTACATATGTAAAGCTAGAATTTATTACTAAAAATATTAGAAACCAATTGTTTGGAGCAAATTATGCTTGATTGTTAGTGACACAAGAGGTATTTTGTCAACCAAAATCTTCTTCCTGACAAAGGATCATGGTACATTTCTCCCCTTCCTCCTCTCTTATGAAACTGTAGTATCAATCTAGAACCTTTTCTTGGCTTTATTCCCTGCTCTGGTGTTGGACAGATGGAAATATATATATTTTTTTGCTTCTGACACAGAGTGGAATGCTTTTTTGTCCCTTCACCTTTCCTTGTGCTAAAGGAAGAATCTTGGAGAGAGCAAACATAGTTATCTAGTGCTAGTCAAAAGGATCATCAACTTCATCAACTGTAGTTTGAATGGATTTGTGATAGAAAGGTCAGCTTAGTCGTAGCTAGATTGTTTGAGATAAATCCAATCAAGATATACTATGCTAAGTTAGTTATGGGTATTAAATAATTCCTTTGGAAAGCTCAGTATATTGGCCACTACCTTTCTACATACATATTTGCATTAATTTCAGCAGAATTGCTTAGATAATCATTCAGTCACTAAGAATAGTTTAAAGAAGACTTTTCAAGTATGATTTTTGGCCTGCCTTTTTGGAGATAGACACAGGAAACACACGTATTGAGGGACTGGATGGGGTACCTCCAGGGACTGGATGGAATACATTGGAGGGAGCTGGCCAATGCTCTGCGTGGTGATTAGGGGAGATCCCCTGCTATTTAAAAGAGGTAATTGTTACATCTGTCTTTAAAAACAAACAAACAAGAACAAAAAAAACACAAGAGGGAATAGGCTGTATCTCACTGTCTGCAGGGATTGTCGAGCAAGTCCATGTGGAAGGCATTTCTAAGCATAAGAAGGAAATGAAGATCACTATTGTACTTTTAAACAGGAAATAGCAAACAACACAAATCTAGTAAGTGCTCAGGAAAAACACCATATGGCACGCGCCACATGGATGCACAACCTATATTGGCAAAAGATGTGTGAGTAAAGCCATTGCAACTTTTCACTCATGTCATTTGTCAAAGTAAGATGTTTAATTTGCTACCATGTGGTAATTTGTAAAAATATAATTATGTAAATATTTTAGTAACATCATTCTCAGTGTAAAGATGAAAGCGTGAGGAAAACATTTAAGGTATTTTTATATATTCCCAGTACAATATACTCTCAGTTTCGGTCAAATAAAGGGGAAATTTCTTAAAATCCTACAGATTTTTAATTTTCTTTTCCTTAAGATTTTTGTTTTTTCAGTGTGTGTGAATCCTTCATTCTGGATCCATCTGCAGATGACACAGTGACACTGGAATACTTTAAATAGTTTTATCATAAGTTTCTTCAGCTATTTAGATTACAGTTCTTCCTCTTCAGTCCCATAGCAAACTAAAATGTCAAGACACAGTGCTAATTAACTGACTCCAGTCAGGGGGGTTAACTGTGTTTTTGTACCAATAAAAATGAAAGCATGATTACAAAGTTCAAGACAGTGCACGTCTTTGCTGGAGGAAAGAAATCCTGTTGTGTGAAGGCTGTGGTCAGGGCATGGCAAGGTTGGCTGCGAGAGGGAGAGCTGGGGACAAGCATGATAGCGGGCCCAGCCAAGTCAAGCAGCTGGGTCGGTGAGCGCCCTGCTTTGTTCATCAGCAGGCTTGGGGTAAGAAGACAGGGATGAGAAGAGCAGCAACATGGGTCGCCAATCAGGGTGAGCCTCAGGTCTGGTGACAGTGTTCAACAAAGCCAGCCAATCATTTCCAGGCCCGACCAGAAGACATCCTGTGGGCTGGGGCCCACTGCCAGGCACGGCTGCTGTGCATGTGGGGCTGCGGCTCAGGCCAGGCTGAAATGTAAGAGCTTCAGCTTAACTGCAGCTCCTGCAGGAAGAGATGTCGGCCTGGGCTGGGGCCACCCTGCAGAGCTGTCTGGCGGCTCCCCAGGGTCTCTGAGAAAGGAGGAGCAGTTCAGCTGTGCCAGTCATGAAGCTGGCCCCAAGCCCAGGCAAAGCCCTGGAAGGGGGGTGCAATTAAGCACCGTGCAGTCATTTAAGATTCGCGAGGTACTGCTACCCTTTTTTCTCCGCTTCCTAGAAAAGTGTATTAGCAGATGGTAGTCACTTGAAGGTCTGCAAGTATAAGTGACGCCTAACTTTTCATCTTTTACAGCTTTTAATCTCCCTTACGGTCCACCTAGCTAGTAAAACTGCTACGAAAACTCAATTATCAATTTCCTTGGGAACTCTTACTTTGGTCAAGGAAATGTACACTCTCATTTCTCACACTAATTTATTTTCTTTAGCATGGAAACTTAATTCCTCAGACCTAGAGTATGTTTTGCCTTCTCCAGGTATGAAAATGTCCTATTTCTCTGGTGTGTGTTTGGGATGTGACAGACACTAACAATATTGAATGCTGTCTAGTTTTTCATGACTGAGACTAGATAGTGAATGCAGCTAGATTCTTGTATTATCCAAAAAGCATTATTTAAACATTTTTTTTTCCTACATTAGGCCTGGTTGCCTGACTAAGCAATGTAGTTTTCTTTCTTCTCATGGGAGTACTGGAGAAAAATCTTTCATGGTTTTCATGGTCTGGAATGACAGGGTTTTGGTGGGGGAGGTGAAAGAGAGAGAAGCAGCAGTTTCTTTGTACTCAGCAATTCAGCGATCTGGGATGAAATTTTCATTCAAGCCTTTGGCAAGGTTCCCAACAATTTAGTAGGATATGAGCGTGTACTTATTCTGTTATTACTCAGGATGTACTTTTTGAGAAAAAATAGTAGTTTTCTAATAAACTGTAATTAGAAATGGTATTGCAAGAGAAGGAGAAGATCTGGCTTTCCTAATAAAAAGAAAACAATCATCACTTTGTATTTCCAGTGCTTGTATGAGTTGAGAACAATTTACTTGATACTAGTTAGCCAGATGTAAGGCTTGCAGCATTATTTGTTGACGAAAGTCCTTCCCAACGTTATGCAGACTGTGTATGTACGTTGCCCAGAAAGTAATGTCTCCTATTTATTTCCATGGAAACAACAACAGGTACGAAGAGCACAATAACACTGTTTGATAGAGCAAATTCTCAGCTACAAACCACTATTTTTCAGCATATTCACAACATTGGCCAATATGGGGATGAGCTGGTTGAGGTGCAGTTCATTTTGTGATATGACAGCTGTGTCAGTCTGTTTGGAACATGGCTTGTCTTTCATGTCGCTGTCACCACTGCAGAAATGCACTATCCACCACCTCACTGTGCTCTCATTTACTGTTTGGTCTCCCTACGTGTTTAGCAATTGATGATGAATGTCAATGGGTGCCATTTTTTCTGCATGGAGGAATTCAGTGGCACGCCTTTGCTTGGTAATGCATTTCCATGTCAGGCGCTGTTTTGTTGGGCTGCCCCTCTACTGCCATGTTTACATGGCAACAACAGATAACAAAATATTGGTTGAAGGTTCAAACTCTACTGCCATACCACCAGCACCTGCCTCTGACTTGTTAGGCCAATGTAACAAAATAGGAGGCGTTAGTTACAGTACATAATGCTATCACTTATTGGGTGAATGATTATGAAGCCTTTTTCATAAATATATTGGATTTATAAAGCCATCAGACATTACTTTGCATCATATAAGCGATGTATACAGAGGGTATAAAAAAATCATGTTTAGAATTTTCACAGTTTTTATGACAATTTATATACAGGCGTGCACCAGCCCATGTTCCAGGAATGTAGTACTTGAAACATCCCCTTCTCATCTGTCATTTAAATCTATATTAATATGGTTAGCTGGAGCATGCATGCATGTAATGCAACAATAATGCAAGTGCAAGTAAGTACAAAATGTGTCTGGAGAGAAATGCTTTAACAATGCAAGCAAATAATGAATAAATATAAGATTTCCTTAACCCCTCCATTATAATTAAGAACTGATATTGCTTTTATTTTCATTTTTACTATCTTTAATATATAAATAAAATGCTTTTACCATGTAGAGAGGGTTTTTCTTGAGAAATCACACAGGATGTGCAATTATGGAAGTAAAAAAAATATATAAATTTAAATATATAAATTTAAATATATAAATTTAAAGAGAATAGTAAAATAAATCTTTTGAACAACTACTGAAAAATTATAAAGAAAAAAATGTGCTTGTCAAGTATGCAGTATAAATAAGTAAGATTAAAATGGATGGCTAGATAGATATAACAAAGAGGCAACCAAATAATGAATGTCTAAAGAATGGTTGTTACCTCTGATGTAATTCATTGTATATTGTAAGTAATTGCTATCCATAAAGAATTCCATGGCTTCTGTATAAGAGATAATTTGACAGGCAACACCAGTACTAAGCAACAGCAAGTACAAATCCTTGGCAACTGTCATCCTGCTGTTGAATTCACATCCAAAACTGTGTGATAACTTTGACCTGTGTAGCTGTTACTGAACCAATATCTGTACAAGTGTTTTTTTCAGTTACGGAAAAAAACGTTAGCCATGAGCAAATCAATTTCTTAGAAAAACTATATGGACTTTTCTTTAGTATACTGTTGTTTTCTATTTAAAGAAGAAATAAGATGAAATGTGCTTTAGTTTGGTAATAATGAATTATTGTAAAATTCCACTAGAAAAGAAAAATAAAAATTTTGATTCCTTATAGGATTAAAAAAAAAATAATAAAAATCAGGAGCTAGGTAGTAAAAATTTTCTGTTGTAGTCATTACAAAATGTATTCACTGATTTGTCCATGAATAAACAGCAGTCTAATTGCTTGTACATGGGACAAAAAGTTGTTAGAGCTCTTCAGCTTTTTAGCATTTTTTTTTGTTTAGTTAGTTATTTGTTTAGTTATTTGTTACTTTTTCATTTAATATCCAAGCTTTCTGTTAACCTTTTCTCCTTGTATCTCTATCTGGGCATTTTTTTCTTGAGCCATAAAAATAAGGTCCCACATATTAGCTTATATTCACTTCAGTTGGATAGAAATTTTGCTTAATTAAGGAGTGCCAAGCCATTTTCCTGGCTACTAAGTACCATTTCATAACAAGTTTTTTATGAGGTGTCCACGTATTAAGTCCTTCATTTTATTATGTTTAATCTTCAGAAGGATGGGCACCAGGGTTATGTCTAAATTTGGGTTTTCTCAAGGTATGAAACAGTTCAGTTGTTATAAATACAAATTTGGAGAATAAATTTACTCTTGATAATTGCATGCTTCTTTTTTCTCTTTGAAATCATCTCAGTTAGGGTGTTGGAATTATTCTTGGGTACCCTAAGATTTACGTACACTGTGTGTTTAAATAATAGTTATCATGGTAGTAATCATTAAGAAAAAGTTGGACAAGGAACAATAATAAGAACGGGGTCCTGTAGATATTTTCTTTGCATTTACTCTCATTTAGTAAAAGGAACTTTACATATTGTTAAAGTTATAGCCCTTGGCTGCACTAGACTAGTAAAGGTTTACTTGGCGGATATAAATAACATAATCTGTAGTTAATGCCAACTGTAATGTTAAAATTCTGTCGATGTAGTTGGTGCTGTAGTTAAGGTTAAAAGGAAGGAAGTTATCTACTGAATGAAAAAAAGACAGCTAATTGATTTCATTGTACAAACCAATTTTCCTTTGGCTTTGAAGTTGTTTGGTTTTTGTTTTGTTTTTTGCTGTTTAAATGTGTAACAAAACAGTCTTTTAAGAAAAATGGATTTTACAAAAACAAGTCCCTCCTGCTGTCACTAGTCAGAATTTGACATAGCATAATACATTTAGTTATAATACTAAAATGATTTTTTTTGATTGAACTCAAATGTTTGGTATTCCAGTGATCATAGTATTTTATTTAGTATATGAGTTTCTGTGGAATGGATACAGACAAATTTGGAAGTTCATGCTTCTTTGACATCTTTTATATGTCTTAAAAAGAGAATATTCTGACAGTTAAGAATTACTTGAATATAAAAAGAGATGGAGGTCTTGATCCCATCCTATTCCTTTCTGTCTTCTTTATCTTTGATGCTGCTGTTGGCACAGTTATGCCAGTGGTGATTTGGATCTTCTAAAGATAGGATAAAGTGAGACTGCATGATCTTCATGTGGGTCAATATTCTATCCAGGTCTTCAAACTGTAGTCTATAGTAATTTTTTTTTGCCATTGATAGTAGCCTCAAATTTAAAGTTTGAGTGCTTTTTTTTCTCATTATTTGAAGTGCTTCTAAAAAATTACATATTTCTATGATAGAATTTTATATTTACTTTATATGAAGGAAGACTTGTACAGACAGTGCTAGTTCAGTGTAGTATTACTGAAGTACCTACTGAACTTCACCATCATCCTGTGTTACAATACAGTATACAATTTCCATTATGGTTCTGGCTTATGCAAAGATATTAATAATTCAGCTGAATTCTGAAGAAAGTGAATTGATTTGGATTTGCAGAAGCAAGAATCAAGGTGAAACTCCTAATACATTTTTATAAGGTATTCTCCAACTTCAATTAAGCTGTTCTGTGCTTTTCCGTGATTAAGTTTTTGGAACTCCTCATAATCAGCCATTAATAATGTAAACTAGTGAAAAAACGGAGCATAGAATTTTGACTATATTTGTAATATTTCGCTTTTAGGAAATGTCTCTGTTCCTATGCAAAAACAGCTCTTGAAAATACTAAGGAGAACCAAAGCTCTAAATAACTTATATTTATTTGCCTATAATGTGTCTGCAGTGAGCAATTGTATCAAGAAGGTCAAAAGTTCAAGATTGTTCTACACATCAAACAAAATCAGTTCAGAGCTGTGATGGTCTATCGGATATACAGACAGCTACAAATGAAGCTGTACAGACAATTTCTGTCTTATAGTCTCATGCAAGAGAAACAGACCTCAAAGTGTTCCCACAGGTCAGCTAAGGTAATCAAAGCTTTTATCTGTTGCTTTTAATCTAATGTTTGATGCAGCTCAGTCACCTTGTAATGGTGATTCAGTTGATATTCTTAAACAGACCTTGATAACTTTTATTAAGGTTTCTTGACCTAACGAGTTCTCAGAATGCATCTTTTAAACAATGTATTGATTTTTATCAAATATTTCCAAAAGAATAAAATTACAATAAAACAGACATTTCAGTTACCCTTGAAAATTTTTAGCGTGCATAGTAATAGGTGAGTATTCATCAGGTTGATTTTCTTTTAAGGAGACCGCAGTTCTCCATAGTGAATGCAAGAATGAATGGATCCCGTCTGGAAAATGCCAAGAAAACAATTGAATTTTGGAATATACCATGAAGACAGCTAAAGTGGAAAGCTTTTTTTCATTAGTGTGTTCTGTCTTGAATTGGAAAATTGGCTCTAACCTAGGCAGACGTAGAAGATTACAGTTAGCCTTTCAATTGTGTGCTGATATGATCTCAGATAGGGTACAAATGGCCTTAGATTTGTTTTTGAGTGCTTTCTTATACTGCTGAATTCAAAACCACCAAGTTATGTCATTGCTACTTTTGTATGATAAGATGCGTATTGTAATATATTTGTCCCCACGTGTATGAAAGTCTTAAACTCTAAAACTCAAAAAGGTAATTTGTATTTACTTTTTAAAAGGGAGTACATTCTGGGTTTTCTATTAATACGATTAAGCACTCAATACACAAGTAGCTACTGTTATTTGATGGCATGACGTACTTTAGAAATGCTTACGGAAGACAAAAAGGCTTGGATTTTTATGCGGCCATTTTGACATTTAGGAGATGTGGAAATTATTAAATTGTTAAGATTGCCCACATACCTGTATGTTCTAAGTGAAGTATCGGTTCAGCACAACCTGAAATGAATGGGAGTATTGCCAAGGATTTTCGTGGGAGAGAGATTAAAATCTTAGGCCTCAAACCAATTTTGAGTTTTGCATGGGAACCTCTTGTTGCAGACTGGGACGGAGACCGTATGTCACAAATGTTCATTCTGAAGTATGAGATTTCATTATGAAACTCCTCCCAACCCCCCCCCCCCCCCCCCCCCCCCCCCCCTTTATTTTTTCCTCTGAAAATATCCTTGCTGTAGTATTTTACAGAAGTTATCTTTGATATAAGCATTTTAAAATAGTAGGTTTTCCTTTTTAATTAACTGTTAGTTTAACTTTATTCTGCTAGCTGCGGTAAACATATTGTGCTGTCAGGGAAACAAACAATTAACAATTAGCCCTTCTTTGCAGTCACAGTACAGGCATAACTGCTGTCAATTTGATTGAAATTTTGCCTAAGAAATGCTATTGTTGGTGCTTACTTTTTAAACTAGACCCAATAATCTACAGTGTCCGTTGAGAGCATTTTGTAAATAAAGATTTTCTCGAAATCAACTAAATTTTTTCGATTTTTATTTGTGTTAATAGGTTTTAAGACATATTAATAAATATTTCATAGAAGAACTTCATGATAAGGGTGATAGAATACTCGAAACACAGTTCTAGGAAGTTCAGAGTAAACTCACTTTGGGATAGACTAAATCTATTTTGCTTAACACTACCTGATTTATCTCTAGTTTCTATTTTTTAACTCACACGCTCAGAAATAAATTTTTATGCTCTGAAGAATTTTAATGACTATAAATCCAGATTGCCTTTTTGCACAATTATAAATGTTATTAACAATTATATATTATTTAAAAAGGCAACAATCTTAGATTTTATATTTTTTTTAATCCTAAACTGGATTTTTTTCATCAGTATTAGAAGTGCTCTCTGTTTCACTGTTTCAAAACTCAGGCATGTCCAGAAGTCATTTGAAGTACCTGAAGTTATTAAGCAGAAGCCAAATGCAAAGTCATAGCTTACACAAATTGCGAAAGGAAGGTCTTTGCTAAAATTTCTCTGTCCTTAATCCAGTAGCATCTAATAAAAGTTTTCTTACATGCATTAACTTTTTTTATAGCTTTTGCTTTAAATTCCAATGCAAATCTTTTTTTCCTTTAAAGTTTCATGTCATTCTTTCTTTTTACACTATTCCTGAAATGTGACTTGTTAACAATTTTTATAAACACTAAATGAAACAAAGCTATGGAAATACAGAAAGGAATAATAGGCAATATTACTTGTCATTAAAGGCAATCCTTTTATAGGTTTGTATTTTCCTCATCTTGTTATGGCTTCCAGTGATAATCACTAAAGTACTAAATGACTCAATGCAGCTGCATATTGGTAAATTAGTTGAGAATGGATTTTTGATTTCCAATTTTTTTTTTTTCTGACTAAAAAGGATCATAAAGTCAGTATGTTTGTAATCAGTATTCCTTACCTCTTGTATCCATTTAGTTGCTGGAGGAGTGCACTAAAAAGTTGATTCTGAACATGGCTGCATAATGAGAGTTCTTGGCAGACAGCTTTGAGCACTAGAACCTAAAGACATACCCAGTGATGTCGATGTTTATATTTCAACCGAAGAGACTTTTAGATCCATTAAAAAAAAAAAAGGTAAAAAAGAAAAAAAGAGAAAAAAAAGAACAACCCAAACAAAAACAAAATGAAGAATCCATAGCAAATGGCTTAAGGGTTGCAATTAAAAATTATTTTCATTCCGTCTTTTTGCATGGTTTAACAAAACTAATGTTTACTCATTTACAGCTCAGTAAGAGGATAATGTGCTTAATGAAAGAAAAATCTACTGACAGCCACGTTTATTGCCCTTCATTAGCATTGGTACTTAATTTAATATAGATCTGAATAGACATTAGGGAGCCTGCAGGAGGTTAAATGGTGAAAATGTAAAGAGATTATTGAATTTACTGTTTAGTTTCGGTGACATCAAACAGACAAAATTGATTAAGCTTATTCCACTAGTAAAAATAATCCAGAATCTAAGAGTGGATTTATTAATGTTGTTGTTTATAATTTTTTGAACATTTATTCTAGCAACGTGGAATATCTGCTTTATCATGCTGTATTAATTTTAGATTTTTCAGGAAGACTATTAACAATATTCTATTCTCCTCATTCCCTTATAAGACTGCTAATTCTGTTGGGATTTTTGTTTGTTTGTTTTTTAATAAGGGAAAAACTGTTTCTGAATCATTTACATTTTAAACACGAGTAAATCTTTGTCATGTTTTAATATCATGAAGTCGATTCTGAGAGATCTGCAACAAATTTGGAGCACCATTTTATAAAATTAAGTAGTTTGATATCAGATTGGCAGTATCAGATTGACGATATCAACCAGGTATTATATTAGATGATTAATTCAACCTGCATTTGTGTTAAAGAACCATTAATTAATATAAGTTAATGTATTATTAGAAGCAAAACATTAGTGTAGAGTACGTATAGGTCTAGTTGCAGTGAGAAATGCAAATAAGAAAAATTGTCTAAAGCTAAATGAAAATGTTCAGTTTATATAATCTTGTAAGAGTAAAGGTAGATACGTTTTTTAAAATGTCAGGAATAGCAAAGAAGAAAATCAGAAGAGAAATAATTCAACTAGTGAGTGTATATTTTATATAGAAGTTCTTTATATATAATCTTCACACTCTTTAAATTCTTTGCAGATTCAAATTATTTAATGCAGACGGCATTTCAAGAAGATATCTGTATAGCATTCATAGCTGACTATTTGTCTAAGAAAATGACTACTGTATAGTTCTTTGTACATCCATAAAAATCTATTATTGATTACTTGTGACTTTATGATCTATGTCCTGTAATTGAAGGGATATGTAAATATTCATGGAGATATTCAGGGATGAAACTTAGGTTAGTAAGCCTGTGTCTTACATCATCAATTTTATATGAGATAAACTCTTTTGGTAACATGAAAATTATTCTGATGCAAACGACTTGTTTTCTGGAATGACTGTAGTGAATGGTCTATATATTCAGACATTGATATTTTTACTTATTTTTTAAAAATGTACTATAGAACTGATATTTGCACTCTGAGTATCATTGAAATGAGACTATTATTTCAGTAATTTTATATAAGTATTGCTATAATTTATTACAAAATCTTCACTGGCCTATATACAGCTGAACATTATGATAAATTTTCAAATTCATTATTTTTTTTCTTTCATTTTTGTCTTTCAAGCCAAGTTCAAAACAAAAACTTCTGCGCTTTGTCTGCTATCTTTGGCTGTGTTTCACTGTAGCATGCACTGCTGTTCTTTTAGCACCAAAATGTTGGCACATGTTACTGAAAATTTCACACCATCTCTTGCTGGATCAGCAAGCTTAACCTACCAAAATCTGGTGTTGTTGAATGGTTTTTGACTGATAATCAATCTTTTTGCTGCTCGACAGTTGTTGCTGGGACACAGACTAGAGCAGGTGGCAGATGTGCCTTGTCTTTTGAGAAAAGAAAGAGTAGGTGAGCTTGGGCACAAAGTAACATATTGTGTGTCCATTAAAAGGGTAAGTATAACAGGAAAAAGTCACTGCTGTAAGTAGAAAAACCACCAATATCAGAAATAGGCATTTTTATATTCCCATTTACAACTTTTATAGAGCTGGAAAATGACACTAATGTAGAATTCCGCGTGCTCAGAAATCAGAACTGATGTTAAAAGTGTTACTTCTCTAAATAACATCCCATAGTACTTTTTCTGCTTTATATTTTTTGTTCTTTATACATAGTATGAGTGTATGAGTCAGAAATATATTTTAAATTAGCTTCAATATATCAAAGATAGATTTCAGAGATGTATAAATATTAGAGAGGCAGTGTGTATTTCTTTTTTTTTTTTCCCTAGCCCAAGACTGGGAATAGAAAAGAAGGTACCATAACTTGTCTGTTTGAACATACTGATTGTTTGAACGTACTGATTGCTGCATTAAAATTCTTAATGCATAGACAACAAGTTCAAACTTCACCAGCAAATCCTTTTTGCATGATATACTCCAGTATCCCAGCCCTGAAAAGTGATCACGTGGAAATTAGACTTTTTATACGCACAGGTACAAATTATAAATATTTGCAAAGTCAGCATCTTTGTTGAAATCTGTATTTTAAATATTCAACCACTCATGAAGTGTGCCAAAGGCATATCATCTTACACATACTTTCATTGCTTCAAGAGAATAACTAGAATAATTAGAATTCCCAATTGTGGCTTTGTCCAGTTGATTTGGGTTTATTCACCTCCTCACCCTTCTTAGATATGAAAATTTAAGTTGAGATTTGGATTAAATGAAATAGAATACAGAAATAGTTAACTAATTTTATCGTCTGTGATAAAAATTGAAAGCTATCACTTCTGTTGATTTATTTAAATGCTTATAATATATACAAGTGACATATCAGTTAAAATGTCATTTCAATTAGCTAACAAAAAAGAATCAAGTCTCAAGCATTATTAACATATTTTGGAGAGACTATTGTAGAACTTGTATGTTGCAGAACTGTGCCAAGGTGTTAATGCTCTGTGGTATGTTATTATTCCATGTAATTTACATATGATGAACATCTGTGTTTGTATGTAATGATGGTTCATTGGAAATATATTGGAGAGCATATACACATGTTTGTTTGAAGGCATTTGTATGTATAACAGTTGCTGAACTTTAAAAAATATTAGATATTCTTATTATTCTTTTCAATACCTCCCGTTTCTTCTGTCAGCTTTTATTGTAACCCCCTTGCGTCTTTGCAATTGAATTTCAGGTGTCCAGTATACTGCTTCATATTTTTCTTCATTAGTTATGAACTTAAAAGTGATAAGTTCTTTCTATTTAATTTAAGTCCAGTAACAATAGCAACCTTGCATAAGAAAATATTAGCTATTGCTCTTTCACAAAATGTTTAGGCATTTCATCACTTCTGCTATTGCAGAAAATATGGCCACATGTAAGTTTCCATTCAGTATGTTCATTTTCTGTGTTAGCCATTTACCTTGAACATGCTTGAGAATTACTAGATTGGAGATAAAGGAGTTCTGAATGACCAATTGATTGTGTACTTGGACTGCAGTCCAAAACCAGTTATACTCAGAACTAATTCACTGTACTACTGAGAGTGATTTCTGCAGGAGCCTTCAGAGAAGTGGAGTTAAGCATTTGCATTTTTATATGGCTATACTGACTAGACATACAGCTCACCTGTAGGCAGTCTTGTTCTATACAATAACTAACTTACCTGTGCTGATCTTAAGCTGAATCACTTTCTAAAGACAGCATTTTGGCCAAAATATTTTTGTTGATGTGCCATGCTCATATATTTTTTGTAAGTCATAGTGACATGGCTTCTTTGCTGAAGCATGGTCCACTTTGCAGATCATATAGGTCACTTCATCTAATTAATCCAGTTTATTACTAGGATGTAGGACACTGATTATGACTTACCTCCAGATCTGATGCTGTGGATGACTGTATTAAAAGAAGTTTTTTGTGTTCTGTGGCTTTTTCCCGCAAGTGAAAATATATTCATGTTTTATTGCATAGATTGCTATGTTAGTTTGGTGACTGCATTAAAAGATACTATGTCCTGTTCTATTCATTTAGGAATGTATAAGCGAGCATGCTTATATCACATTTTTTGGTGCAAAGATAGCAAAATGCAAGAATCAGTCTAGTCATTTTAGTTAAGACATTTACCATAACAGTAAGTTTTATTTTAATGAATGAGATTTTCTTGTCTCAAAACAAATTCACCACTATACAGTTTTAAAAATAATGTTTTGAATATGTTTAAACAATGGAAGAACTAAGGTAGTGTACTTTATATTCATTTACTATATTTAATAGTGGATGAGTATACCTTCATTTAGTTTTTGTTCAACAGTAATTTTTATAAACTTTTTAACCTTGGTTAGCATGATTTAATAATTCTGAGACTGTACTGCTAGTGTCTATGAGCAGATACAGAAACAGTTAGCTCACAAATGATCACATTTTTGCAACTTAGCCCATATTCTTCCTTTTAGAGTTATAGTTGTATAATACATATGCATTTTCATTGCCATACTTTATAAGTAAAACCAAACATAATGAAAATGAATTTGTTTTTTAGTGATATGCTTTGAAAAAGATGCCAGCAAAAAAAAGTAGTGCAAGTTTAGTGTTCTTAAATGCTGCATTTTGTGTCTGTATTGAAATTAAGATACATGATTTTTTTTTTTTCCGTTAAAGAACATTTAGATGCCATGTAATCTACAAAATTTAATACTTCAACATGACAAATTCCAATTAACAACAGTGTGTGTGAGTATGTTGAAAGTAGGACTTTTCTGTAAGGATTAAATGTCACTGAAATGGGTGATGCTCACAGTTTTAATTACTGATTTGAAAATATTTCATTTCCAAGCAGCATTCTAAATAACAGTATTCTTGCTACAGACACTTATAACAAGCTATTTTTCCTATCAAAATGTAAGAACTGAAGTTGTCACACTTAATTTTCAGAAAAAATACATGTCCTCTATGATCTTGAAATTAACACCTTTTATTACAATTTTTCTTGTAAAACTGTAAAGTGTTGTTATTTAAGTGCAATTGTACTGGATTTTGATCTGAGAAAAAAAAGAAAAAGAATATGCTATCAATTAATCATAAAAGTATGCAGCAATATATATTTCATTCCCAATTATGAGCTTATTTGTCTTTGAAATAGATTTCAAAATACATCACAGGACTTATTGGAAGCTATACAAGTTTGTTCTTGAATCTTCATATATCAAAATGGTCTTGGATGCTTTAGTTAGACAGTAGTTTAATCATATCCTGAAAGTAGAATAACAAAGCCCCTCGTTGTTAAGAGAGATGCAAGTATAACAGAGGTTATATTTTAGATTGTTTCTGACAGATTACGTACTTCATTATTTTATCATTGAAGAACTATATTCAAATTATTACTGCAGATTTTTACAGTCCTTTATTGTTGTGACTATTTATTTGAAATGTGAAGCATCCACTTCAGAGCTGTTTTGGAACCCTTCGTGATTCTAAAGTTTCCTTTCTAGCCACTCAATGGCATCGAACTCTTTAGTGTTTCATTTTCAGGAATCTAATGGTATGATCCCTTTTAAAATGCTGCATCTCATCCTTTAGATCTCACAGTTAGCAGACTCTGCTGCTTCTTTTGACACCAAAAGAAAAAGTGCATGTAGTGTTACCTCTGTCACTTTCATAGCAGATTTTTATAAAAAATGTCTATCAAGACATTGAGTCATATTGATGGTTCGGTAACTGTAGTAAATATATGTTGTCTGGCTTTAATGTTATTTCCTAGACATAGGCTTCTCTCTCCTGTGCATTTATCTTGGTAGTTTCTTAAAGAAATAAGAGAAATTTTTGTGGCATACTTTAGCTTGATGATGTTTCTGGTCTGTGAATAAATTTTCCACCATGACAGATTGACTAGATTGATTTCTAGGAGCACACAATAGACTTTATGGAATGAGAGATGACAACTTAACTAGAAGGTGTAAACTGATAGTCAAATGTGATAATACGTATTTACGTGTACATGCGTGTATGTGCATGAAGTGGCAATACACACAATAAAGTGTGTGTATATATATGTGTGTATAATATTTTCTAGACTGGACAATTTTTTTCTGAACATAGCTTTAAAATTATATATTGAATGAAAAGAATATGGAAGCACTAAGGTAGAGCAAATGTATTTAATGTAATTAAGTGTGAAAAGTATAGCTCTGTTTAGTCTGATGTGACCTTCCTAGTCATGTCATAGAAGTCAGATCCAGAGTAAATTTTGAGAGCTATTTATCTGTAGAAAGAACCAGGGTTTGGAAAGCAATTTTTCATATCTTTCACATAATCAGCTAACAATCTTGGGCTATAGAACCTTAGCCTTAGTTCCTTTGCACTGAGCAAGACTATTAAGATGAAAAACTCTTTACTTAATGCAAAACATTGAGACTTCTATCTATGCTAACTTACAGACTGCACTAAGAATCTATTTGAAATATTTTATACTTAAATCTCTGAACCTTGGTATAAGATCCTGCAAAACAAATTTTGGTTGCTAGCTGTGCAGATCTGTGCAGATGTCTTTCCCAGTCCACAAGGAGATGGTCTTATTATTCTAGATCTGAGAAATCTAGAAATTCAATAGACATTCTCTCTCTTTTCCCTGCCAAATAGAAGAAAAATGTTTGCATTGTAAAGTGTCAACCTATCAGCTGAATTTTAGGTTGAGTTGTAAAGCCTTAACCTTTACCTAGATTCTATATGTTTTTCTCACTGTTGATGCAGTAATTTCAGATTTGAGTGCAAATAAGGGAGAAATTCATATAAAACGGCAAACAAACAAACAAAAAAACAAAAAAGCTATTTATTTTAAACTACCAACATCATATTTTGGATTTCTTGAAACCATCTGCACTGCTGAAATATTAGAAATTACAATGACTAATCATGTATATATTTTCAATTATTTCCTAAAGTAAAATGTACCTTCATTTTTTAAATTTATTATTTTAAGAACATGTGATATGTTTTTTGTAAAGGAGTGTGTGATTTCTGTCATTTAAACCATTATGGGAAACTTTCATCATTCATTGATGAAACTAAAACTGTATTTGTGCTTTGGAAAAATATTTAAGAGTATTTTCACAAGCTGGGGGTTCTCTTTAGTTTTAATGGATGGTAATAACATGAATTTTTTCTTGAAAAGCTCATGGAAAACTTCAGGGCAGAGGAATGAAATATTTTGATTGACAGAAAAGATGGGATGTTTATAATTTTAATCAAATTTAGAATTAAGACATACTTCAAATAATATGTCAGACTAGTGTTAATGAGTTTAAAATTTAACGACAACAGCTGTCATTATTAGTTAAATATAGCCTTTGGCAATTAATGACACTTCTGAACATGCAGAAACAAAGAAATTCTGAAGTATTTAAAGAAAAGGGAGTGATTGTAAATTTATCTAAACCCAGGAATGTGACCTGGGCATAATGTATTTCCCAAATACAGAGGCTTCTGTAACTTGAACAAAAGGTGTAATTGAATGCAACGTTACATGTTGTTACTGCTAGAACATTCATATTTAAGGAAACTTGGACATTTTCTCTTGTTTCATAAAAATATTTTAGAGAATTTTGTAATTTGTTACATAATATATACAAATTTCAGATTCCTTTCTGCATTACTGTGTTGCTCCCTTTAAAATGCATTGCTCAGTTTTCAGAATCAATATTAAAAGGTATTAACTGGGGAAACTATGTCCTGTGATTAATAGGATCAAATATTTTATGCAGATTAAATTTTGGATTTATGAAGTTATCAAAGTTTAATTATACATTTGTTGGAATTTCTTTCTAGCAGGATGTAAGAAAAGGGAAAAAAATTATATGTGGGTGTACATATAAATAACACAGTACATATCATACTATATCAGTGTATTTGTAATACCATTTGGTAGTTCCTTTAAGCCTGGAAGTCTATTCCTTTTTATTATCATTTAAATAAAGTTTCTTATAACTCTGTAAATCTTGTTATGCAGTGATGATGTAAAACAATCAAGAATGAAGGAGATAGGTCATGGGAAAACAAAAAAACTGAGTTACTATGTTTTGAAATAAGTTCATTGTATTGAGAAATTTATTTAATGTTTATGCATTACTTATATCATGAATCATTAGTTCAGTATTTAGATAGGGAATTTAAAATTAAAATGTAAGTGCTCTGTGAATCTATATTTGTAATTCTGTAAGCCATGTTCTTCAACCGTATTAGCAAACTCCTATGTCATCACTAGGAATCCTTTTACTGCAGGAAGGGATTATGTGAAATAGGGATATGAACTATAATTCTGACATTTTGAGATGATTTTAAACAATTTACAACCACTTTAATTAGCACTGGCAGTACCAAAGTTACCACGTGTTTTGAGGCAGTTACTTCCACTTAGGTAATGCACTCTACTTATCTGCAAGTCTAACAGTAATTTCATTTTGCTGAGTTAATCTTCACTCTTTGTACCAAGGTTTTTACTTGTATTGCTGATCTTGTTTAGAAATCTCAACAACTAACATTAAGCACAATACCAAGCAATTACTGTGATTCTTTTTCCCCTTATATTTAGTTAAATTTTCCATGCTTTATCATGTCCTTTCACTGTGCCTCTATGAGAGCCTCCCTCCCTCCCTCCCTCCCTCTCTCTTTTCTATGTAGGAGGAATTACTTTCAGAGCAACCTATTTGTTTCCATGGAAATGACAACACTGATATAGCAAATTCTCAGCTACAGAGCACTATTTTTCAACATTGTCAGCTCCATTAGCTGTGCATTTTCACTAGTGTTGAAGAAGAGTGTGCATGCCTCACTCATACAAATCTGTACTATTGGGGGTGACCCAGTGTTTAGCAGTTGATACGATGTCATTGTTGCTAGGAAAATGTTGCCCATGCAGTCCATCTTTCATTGGCCTGAACAGATGGAAGTCAAAAGATGCTAAATCTGGACCATTTGGAGGGTGTTGTAAGGCAGTCCAGCCAAGATAGGCAATGTAATCCACAGTCTGCAAACTGATATGGTGCCTGGTATTATTGTGTATTTCTGCACAAAGGAATTCAATTCCACACCTTTGCTTCATCTGCACTTCTATGTCAGATGCCACTTTGTCAGACTGCCCCATTGCTGCCAGCTTTTGCACAACAAAATGTAATGGAACTTCTGTGAAACAGAAGTTTGTTCTGTGAAACAGAATTTTGTGGAACAAAATGTGATTGAACTTCTACTGTTGTACCACCAACATCTGCCACTGATGTTGTGGGCCAACATAATGAAATAGGAGGTATTATTTTCAGAGCAGCCCTCATATATCTTACGAGTGAATTCTTGTGAACCCAAGAAGGTAAATGTCACACTTCTCAAATCAGGAAGGATCATAGTGGCATATGGATGTGCAGCTGCATTAATGTTCGGATTATTTGAGGTAACAAAAGTAATTTATTACTTTAAATAAGAGAATGCAAAGAGACTCAA
The DNA here is from genome assembly GCA_035772895.1 of Perdix hodgsoniae. Lineage (NCBI taxonomy): Eukaryota > Metazoa > Chordata > Aves > Galliformes > Phasianidae > Perdix > Perdix hodgsoniae. The sequence continues at coordinate 38,575,693 of JAPSGF010000001.1, forward strand.
GTGACTGGTTTTATGTTTACATTGCTGTGAAAACATCCTCACTGCCTTGCAGTGCCTGTGCTCTGTGTGTGTAACAGACTCATTGACGTCTTGCTCAGCCCTGGCTAGGAACAGTAGTCATCATTTTTTGTCCATTCATATCTTAGAAGGCTTATTCCTGTTGTGTTTGAAGCCTTCTTGCAGGCTTATACTGGAGAGTATAGACAAGCTTGACTTTCAGAATAATTCTCCCACCAACCCTAAGGGGTATTTTAGATATAACCTTAAAGGGTAGGCAAAATATATCTTCATCACATTCTTTGGCTTAGGCAGCAGTAATCTTCCTAAATTTGCCTTAGGGCATCTACTTGCGCTTATTGTTCAAGGCCAAGCAGTCTGTAGGTTTCACCTTCTGTCATCTTTCATTATAATTTCAATCAGCTGCCAGTTCTTTTCCAACTATCAGTCTGCTCAGGAAGAAGTCAAACTACACTTACTAATGTTGATACCTAAACAGAAAAACATTCTTTTACGGTTAACCTCAGCCAAGCAGTAACACTTCCTTGTATGAGAAATAACACATAATATTTGTGCTATATAAAATGGATTCATCGCTATCCTATCCAGTATCACAGCATAGACTTAGATTAGGCTTTGTCAATGCATGTTAGAGCTCCCTCATCCAAGGCTAAGCCTTCTGAAACTGATTTGAAAAATTTGTGGATGACAATCAATCCGTTTTTTAACTCACTCGTGTCAATTAGTTGAGGTCTTAAGATCTGTTTTCCAACGTTAGTAGACATGTTTTTCTACCAGTAGGTAAACTGGTCTTGTAACCATCTCTTAATTAAAAGATCTCTGTTTTCTGGATAGGTCAAGTGTGTATGTGATTCAAGATTTGCTGTTCATGTGAATTTTGAGATACATCTTCATTACTGCAGTCATATACCATTTGGAACCTGTAATGACAGAGGTGCCAAGAGATAGTCAGGCCATCCTATATGCTGAGGGGAAATGGTGTTCCACCTAATTAACCAAAACAATCTTTTTACAAAAATAATGTTCGTAAGAAAAATATCTTCAGAAACTTTTATTCATGGACTTAAAAGTATACTTTCTATAAGTAGTTGATGTCCTTTGATGCTTGAGCATGTGATTTTAAAAATGTTTAGTTGAAACACTTTTTGACTGTGTACAACATTTCAGGATTCCCGTTACTAAGATGGAAGAAACAAAAAAAAAACCAAACTGTTGTGCTTCTTGCATGGATAATAAATCAGTAAAAATGAACACTTCCTAGTAGTTTAGTAAGGACTTAAACACATAAGGTTGTTAATTGCATGAAGTGAAGTCACTGCATTTCTCAATCTAGCATTGTTAATTTAGCCATTAGAGGCAAGAACCAGTGCTATTTGTCTGCATTCTACCTGATGTCCTAGTTTGGTATATGCTGAGTGAAATACTATTTAGAGTCTGTCTACTTACTACTACTGGTGATGGCAAAGCCCTTTGATGCTGAAACCTGATAAATGATAATGGGAATGCTTTGAATTTTAGCAGCTGATTTCTAACAAATTAATAGAATATGCCCATGCCAATTGGATATCAGAGTGGCTACAGAATACATTTCAGACAACTGTAAATGTATGTGTGATGCTTGAAAGATAAAGACAAGACAAAATTTGCAAATTTAGAAGGAAAAAGAAGTGTGCTCTGGAGAAAAAAATCAGGAAACTTATTTCTATGTTATATCTGTGTTAACAAGTACAACACATAAAAATCAGACCTGTGAAACAAAACAATTAGTACAAAGTAACTTAGATCCACACTACAAATTTTAAGAGATTTTACTCTGGGCTAGATCTTGTGTACACAATTGACTTATGGAACTGCTTAGAGTAAAACGTTTGCTCACCCAAATCAGTTTGCATACTCTAAAACATTTCTGTGATGTGAATCAAAGTATATTAAGTGGAAGCTATAAGCTTCTCAGTATTTGTTTGTTAGAAAGTTAACATAGGTGCATCCTTGTGGAGGGAAACATACGTCACTAGTTTGTAAATGCCTCAAAATAAAATTTATTTACATACTGAGAAATAACTTCAGTTACAAAATGACCCCCACTGGATTAACAGTTTTGTAAATACACATCCTCAGTCCTGGTAAATGACTGTACCAGAACTCAGTTTAGTAATGTTATCTAATTTGCACTGAGGATCTGATCCATTGACTTTAGAATCCAGTGACTACAGTCACAGAGGAGATTTAGTAAAGAAACTAATCCATGGTTTACTTTTTTGGTTTTTTTTACATTCATTGCCTATATCAGTGTTGGTGGAGCAGTAGATTGTGTTTTGTCTTAGACCAGCAAATCATCATGAAATCTGGGCAGCTTATATTTGTGTGGCTTCGACAATCCATATCTATTAACGTAATCAACATATGCTCTGTCTTTAATAAGAAAGTAGCCTCATGATATAAAGATTTGTGAATTGAAACAATTTTTCAAAAGAACTCTCATGCACCTACATAGGCCAACTGTAATAATAGCAGTATGAGACTTACATTTTTGAACTTGTGTACACAGATGCATTCCATTAATGTCAATTGCAATTACAAAACTACAGATCAAATTTTTAACTGAGTTAATCCTCTCATTCCCATTAATTTTAGTGAACTTAGATTATTAAATAATTTTTAAAGGCCACTACTTCTTAAGTTTTGAATGCATTATTATCAGTAAAATGTTTATTGCTGCAGTATTGCTAGATACTTCCTGTTCTTATTTTGTATGCAATGTACAATGATATTCTTTAAAGATTTAATTGTAAGTGCAATTTGTGCAGAGCACTATACCACTTAGAAGTCAATTTCTAGTGTTCAGAAAAGAGGGAAACAGTTGATGTGAAATAAAGGTGTCATCTGTATGATGCAGTTCAGATATGAAATTCAACTAATATACAAGAGGGTCAGGCTTAATTTTTCTGAAGCAGAAGAAATGAGAGGCATTTCATTTTTGTAGGTGAGAAGTGAAATGTTCCTCTCTGCTCACTGAAAGAGGCACGCTAAGGTGAATTTTAATTATGACTAAATTGTGGTATTACTCTTTCATACCCTGAACATCTGTTCCCTTCAGGAATGATGATTTATGCAGGCTATCACTGCAGACAGCTTGCTACAGCTTATGTCACGGTTAGTAAGAAGCTGGTGGTAGTATTTCAGAAAATACCAGCATCTAAGGGAAGACAGGCCAGTGTGTATTTTTAACATAATATGGAAAGGGGAGCATGATATGTCCATTTTTAATTTTGAAGCCAAATATTGACTTTACTTATTTGTTTCTTTTTCTTTCAGACCATCTGTCATTAATGAGGAAAGTAACTCGGATAGTGAATGGCCTGGTTCTTCACAATGGTTTCAACAAAAACAAAATGAAGGTGTTTCCAGCTGAATGTAGAAAATTGTTGACAAGAATTCTGACAGATTTGTAGTATTTAAGAACTGGATAGGGCAGGATAATTCTTAGACTATTGCATCACAAAATCAAATTGAAAAGGTAACCCTTGTTTATCAGAATATCTGAACGTATCTCCAAATTACCTTCATTGCTACCGCTGGTTTACTATTTTCTTGTAACTATAGATTATTCTTTAAAAAAGAAACAAAAAACTCTTTTGAATTACAAAACCTTGGAATTCAACATAACTGGGGTCATATTTATGCTCATATTATGTAAAGAAAGTAAGGTAAAATTTCCTCAGTGAACCTTCTTCCCTGATAGCTGCCCTGCTCTTTAATCTTCTTTACCCAGTAATCAGCCTTGCTTATGATTATGCCTATTTCTGTGTGTTTTAACAATACACGGATCTGAGGATTTATTACCAAGGAATATTATTTCTAAGTTTATCTGAGGCATGGGTTATATGTTTGAAAATACAGCCAAGTTTGATTAGGCTAGGCACTTAATTATAAATATTCTGTAGCTAAAATATCTGTCTTGAAATATCACACTGTAACCATATAACAAAGTATTTTAAAGTTACACTCTATGCAATTTTTTTTTCATCTATAATATTTTTTGGTAATTTGATAGGTTTTAGGGTATTACATTCTTTTCAAGTAAGTCTAGAAGGTTGAATAATAGCACTTCTACATTCATTGTGATAATTAGTTAAAATACACAGATCAAACTTGTACATACTCTTGTACTCTGGAGCAAAAAGATTCACCACTGATTTTTAAACATCACAACAAATCAGTAGCTTGATAAAGTGTTAATCAATCTTTGCCTTTTTTCCATGGGGATGTTTTTGATCTAGACCATTAATTATTGAACTGTGATCTACGAGGCCTTATACGTCTTGTAATGGGTATCCAAAAGCAACTGAGGCTATAGTTTTGAGCACGTTTCAAGTCAGTGTACTCCAGCACTGTTGTTAAAAGAAGCTGTCTTGGCCTCCACCATTTTTATCCAACCATTGTAGACCTTCTGCAGCTCCATGGAAAGCATAACGGTTTTGTTCCATCATTCAGTGAACCACGTAGGGGAGCTGATGTAGGTAAAAGATAAATCAGTTGAAATTGCCAGTTTTAATTAGGTATAGTTTCTAGAACCTTGTTCTCTACACAGCCCCAAAATGCTTTTGCGTTGTCTCTGAATGACAAAAATTCTTTGGAAAATTCTAATCTGTACTTCTTGGTGCAGGGAAAGGAGAACTAAAGCCGAAGTTATATGTTTACACGCAATTCACATTTGCATTTTATACAGGCATCTGATTCTTCAAAGGTGAAAGGTGAATGTATTTCATGCTAAAGATGCACATCATTATGGAGTTAAATCTGGAAATATTAATAACTGTGTTTAAAAAATTTAAAAGAAGAGATGGGAGAGATTTTTTTGCATCCAATGCACGTTTGAACTGGTGTGAAACAATTTTTCTGTTCTGTCAAAGTTTAGAAAATTTCTGAACTATCTTAGTGAGTCTTTTCACCTTCTCAAATGTTTTCTTTTAATTTTTTTTTTAAAGACAGACTAGAATATGAAATGGGAGACTTGAGTGCAGGTTCTGATTGATCTAGAATCTGGTTTTACCAAATCTATTTGGTAAATAGATGAGTATTTTCAGCTACACGTCTGCCTTGAAAGCTAAGGAACATTAGTTGCGAGGAATTGGAAATTAGGACTACTAGAGGACCTTGCTCCCACTTACAGAAATTGTCGTATGTTTTCCTATCTCCTCCCTTGCCAGAAAATGAGTTCTGAATTAAATTAGGACTGCATCAGAAATATGGGATTTGGGCTGAAATAAGGCAAATTTGTGGAAAAATGAGCAACAAGGAGAAAATGTGCTGAATTTTAGCAAACTATAATGATATACAACACCTTCAGAGAAGTTCCATGTTTGTGCATGTTAGAATAGCATTAAAAATACTGAAATAAAATTTGAAATTGAAAAAGAGAAAAAATGGCTGAGAAACACAAAGTTTTATTCATGGTGTATTTTTTTTGTCTTGTTTTAAACCATAATTTTTGAAGAGGTGGTATCACTCCTAAGTTTGATGTGCATTTACATCTGTGTAGATTTTGTTGAGGTGATAAATATATTTTCTACATTTGAAAATTCGTTACTGAAGTTGAACATGGGATTTTATAAATGAACAAATTTTGTCTTAGCATTTACTAGACTGATACAATTTTATGTATTACTTTGCTTGTGTGTTCTTATAAGCGTCTTGAAAAAGGCAGTTTAGGATATTCAACTGACTCACCTGAAATAGGAATGATAGATGAATAATGTCATTAGTATTTTCTACTTCCCTTATCTTTTCAACAATTTTCATTAACAATGAATTTCTCTTGGTCAAACTATTGTCACTTCTGTCATCAAACGTGTGCTATTTATCTTAGACTTTATTCTTGAAATTTTTTCACTAGCATTCTTTCGGTGACAGTTTCTGCTTCAATGATAGTGCCAATAGTGTTGATTCACCTCTTTCATAACATTTGCACTTGTATCCCACAATATAAAAGCTGCTATTGTGCATATTCTCCAGTATTGTGATTTCTGTACAATCTAAACAAAGACAGTCAAAGTATTCAATACAATTATTTTGAAGAACATGTAGCGAAGAAATAGTACGGTGCTTACAAGACAGAAGCACGTGTTAAGGTGACTGAGCCTTGCAACTTCATGTTACTCGATCTGAAAATCTGGTTCAACATAAAATCTTAATAGTGTGAGACTTCTGTCTAAAACTATAGCTCTGATACATGACTAGGAAAAAAAACAGAACAACGTGGATGTTTAAATTAAGCAATTGTTACATTTCTAGAGATTAGCGTATTTTTTTATTGAAACTGTATGCTCTGTTCAAAATACGTAGCTAACATAAAGGTGTAGCACAGACATGCAGCCTGTTTTTTTTCCTGCAGAACCTACTGTTATTCATGTGCAGTAGCAGACCATACACTTTGCACTGCTAAGAAGTCTTTTTCTCTAGTCACCTTTCTGAAGTAACTTTTAGGACATTGCACTGTATTTCTACCATGATTGTAAATGGTCTGTGAAAGCACATTTTAAAAAACTACGAAGGGTTTTCATCTTCTTGCATAGCTAAGCTAATTAGAAATTAATAACCATTTTCTTTCTATATCTTGTAACATGGATGTGTCAAGTATCAGAGATGGGTTTAGATTTTCTTGCTCTACTATTTCGCTTTGTAAAAAACATGTAACATTTTTTTAACTTCTGGAACTGTTATAAAAGTAACTGTTAGTTTTTTACCAAGGAGATCCAGGAATATTTGATTTAATGTGTTCCTCAACAATTTACATATACACATTCATATTTTTGTATACATATAGTACTTATAGGAAATCAAAGGAATCAACGTCTGCACATTGAATTTTGTGTAGATTGTAAACTGTCCTCCAAAGACATTTGTTCTCCAAGTGATTAATATTTAAATTGAGCTGTTTAGAATATATTTAGAACATATTCATACTGTGATGGGGAATTAATCGTTTTTCTTAATACATTTTTAATTAACACAATATGAATTATTTGCAGTAACACCTTTTTTTTTTTTTTTTTTTTTCCCCTAAGTTTTTAAGTGATTGAAGACTGAGAATTAATTTTAATTCTCCAGTAAGATAGTATTACAATGTATGTGGAGAAATCACTGGCAATATTATAAGTGGTAAGTAGAAATTTTAGGATAGGTTTTTGCTTTACCACAGCTAGAACCTAGAAAAGCGAATCTGACATTATTTCTTTTTTCCTTTCCGTAGGTTGCTGTCCTTAATGTGAACTAAAAAATGCAGTAATAAGCTGCAGCAAGTCAATAAATAAGCTCATTAATAAAGCTATTCTTTTATGTAATTCTGACTTTTTAATATTTGCTTTTTTTTTCATCCCGTTTTCAAGTGATTGTGTATGTTTTTTTCTGTAGGTAGCATTTTCTTTCTGTTTCCATGGGGCAAAACACAGCAGGGTAAACATCCTGTTTTTCTCTTTTACGCTTCTATATGGTCTGTATGAAAAACTTCACTCCAACTTTGTTGTTCAAGAGAGCAACTATTTTTTTCTTGGAGCTCTCCTTCAGGGCTGTTTTCTAATGAATAGTTGTATCTATGTTCTGTAAATTTACTTAGGCATTTAAGTATATATCTGTACTCTATTTTCTCTTCGATATTCAGATTAAAGCTTTATTTTAAACAAAGCAGTACAAGAGCTTCATACTTTAGAGGTGCCTGTGTCTATAAATAATCCTTGTATGGTGAGGGAAGTATCCAAGGAAAGCATAAGTCTTCTGAATTATTAAATGGAGACTTAGAATCTTTTAGTTGTATGCCTGAACATATGCCTATCCAAGCAGCCTACTTAACTTCTTTTCTATTCCTAGCCACTCTCAGAGAGGCAAATCAAATTTCTTCCTCGTTAGGTGTAGGGCTTTTTTGTATCCTCTCTCAAGCCAGATAGCATTCCTTGGCAGTGTTTTGGGAAGGGAAGAGACTACCCTCATTATCAGCAATTTCTTATTATTATTTCATAGTTGACAAGTATTTTCAGGTCACATTTAAAAAAAAGCATTTAAAGACACATTAAAAAAAAAAAAAAGAAAAAGAAAGAATCCCTGATTATTAAAAAAAAAAACAAACTGGGGCAGAAATGCTATAAAGAATGCTTCTGAAATTTTTTGCACTAAAACGTATGTCGTAATCTCAGCTACATATTCCACAAACTATCTGTGGAAAAACTGAACATATACTACGTCAGTATCATTGAAACAAGAACTCACTGATATTTTCAGGACCTTCTACTCTGTCTCTTTGGTGGCACTTGTGATGCTGATGACATCAGTGACACATAGCACAATAAGATATATGTTAATCCTTTTGTATGCCTCATTTTCTCTAATAGCAGACTAGCTGCACTTACAGCAATGGTAGGATTTATATAAACATAGGTTACTAATAAAACATTTGCTTTAAACTAGCATTTCCATTTAACTCAGTCGCCATGAAACAGTCTACTGTGTCTTCACAGTGAAATCCAGTATTGCGACATAAGTATCTTCAATGCCAATTGCATGGCCTCTGTAGGAATCAATACAGGTATTTGTTTTCTGCACTTCATAGTATATTTAATGTCAATTTCTGTCTTACATCTTTATCATAACACGTGGAATTCAGTAGATGTGTCTTGTGATAGATCCAGAAGTAAACTGGGATGGATCCCATAGCTTGGGTAATGTTTTTCTTCTTTATTTGGCTAAGATCGTAATTATGAATTTAGAAGCACGTCTCTGTGGAGCTTGTATCTTTCATGTTCTCAGAAAACAAAAATTGACTCTATGTCTACTATCAAGTATTGTGTACTACATATTATTTTTCTCCTCTTATGCTCCTATTTCCAGTTACTGGAAGAATGTATTTTAATTGATTTCCTATTAGCTGGTCTAGTCAAACCAATTTAAAACACTATATATGATGTAATGTTATATAAGATTTACATTATTGTATATGTATTATTATATCTATATCTATATATAGATAATGCCTACCAGTATATGTGCATTATTGCACATAATCATCTGTATTATTTAATACTAACAGAAGAGGTATATATTTTACATTAAAATTTAATACTTAAGTAGAACTTAGTGCTCAGTTCTAAGTTCCACCTACCTTTGTAAAGTTCTAAAACTCCATTAGAAGGCACAACAGAATCTATTGGATTTATTTGACATGCAGAATATAGTCCTTTGTAAACATCTTATTCTATTCTGTATAGAAGGCTCATTACAAGGAGGGAAAATAAAAGATTGTTGAGCAGGTCTGTCAAATGTGTAGCTGCTGACATGGTGGGTTGTAGTCAGGAGAGCATTGAGACGGTGTTAAGTTCCATCATAAGGCATCTTTACCTGACTAAGTAATTTAGAGTGCATAAAAATGATATGAAATCAGTTTTTTCCTCTTTCTGGCATACTATATTGCAGCATGCTTATCTGGCTGAATGAAGAACAGCACCTTTTATTCTTAGGTAATAACTCTGAACAGTATCTGGAGTTGCACGGCATGATATGAAATCTGAATATATCCCTTCTAACACAGCATTTTTTATAACTGTAGTCCATTAGGAGAAAGATTTTGCCTGAATAAAAGAAAGATTTCATAGGCCCCAGCTACAAATTTTCTCTCTCATTTTCTCCAGGATCTCTGTCTACCTTCTCCATAAATTCTGTTCTTATTGAATCTGACACTATGTATTGTTTCTTCATATAAGTCTTAAAGAACTTTTGCACATGAGTACTACTGGAGAAAAGATGCTTAAATAGGCAGGCAGGAGTGCTGTAAAATTCAACAAATGGAAATGCTATGTCCTGCAAATAGAAAGGTATAATGCCATCCACCTGGCTGGAGAGCTGAATAACTGGGAAGCAGCTTTTTAGGAAAGGATTTGGGGTTCCACTGAGCATAAAATTATCCATGAGCCAGCAATGCACCCTTGCGGCAAATGCCAACAGCATCTATATGGCTTCAGCACTTAAGATTTTGAAAATAGAGATGAGGAGCTGGATGTTAGTCACAATTTAAAAATGAAATACCCAGCAGAATTATTGGTCTTCATAAAATATTTCCATGGGCTTGATAAAACCCTTCCATGTGCCACAGCTCCTTCCATTAGTGTGCAAAAGCTTCTCAATGTCAATTGTGAGGTAAGAAAACCATCATGAGTTCCATTAATTAAAAATGAGTCTAATTAAAAATTTCAATATAAAAACTGGAACTCAGCAAGGTTCCTCGAATGATAATGTGACAATGCTTCTTGTGAAAAGAAAAGAGGGAGAAAGACACAGGATTTTTATCATATGTTTGGGAAAAAAAGCAGCTTTTTCATTCAAGACTGTTTCCAGAGTTTCTCCGGAATCTTGTGTTGAACTGAGGCCTCTCAAAAGATCTTAATCCAAGAATTTGTGCATCAGCTAGATTGTTGTAGACTTACTTGCATTCATCTGAATAGATGTTAAGCAAAAAGAAATCAAAAATCACATATGACCTTGGATGAAATTGCACTGAACTAATGCATCTCTGCCTTAGTGGCTATAATCATCAAATATATGCACAAATTTATAAAAGCAGTACACTTCTTTAGCAGTTATTTTTCTGTATTTCTCTTAAATTAGTTCAGTTTTTAGTTTTGTCTCTGAACTTCAGCATAAGTGCAGATAGAAAGCCTAGTTGCAAGCTGTATGTGACTAGAATCATTAATTCAATCAATGGAAAAAAGTTGGTATAATTTATTCTGATTGCATGAAATATAAACAGAGGAGGTAATATAGTACAGCATATATAGTGAGGCTACTGTTGCAGAAACAGAACATGGTGGGCATTTCAGGTTTGATACTATGTACATTACCTTTCTTGTTCTGTTGGAGATACTGTAATGTGATTTTTCTCCTGCAGGCCATCACAAGTTGTCACTTCTGGTTGTTGTTGGCTTGGGTTTGCTGTGGTCCCATACAGAGCTGTTTGTAAAGTCTTAAGCCATGTTATAGTGTCTGTAAACACATCATTCTTGCAGATGAGTGGATGGAGAACTAACATTAAGACTATTATAACTCTTCTTCTGCCTAGAAATCTAATTTCCTACTCTTTATTTTTAAAATCATGAGATTATTATTCTGTATTTTTAGTAAAACTTTGCTGAGTTCTTATTAATCTGAGTCATGCAAATGACTTAACAGTTAGGAAGTATCATTAATTAAGAGGACAGTCGCTTCATTCCTAGGCTATTTTTACTTTTGCGTAGAAAGATATTTGAATCTATTAATTTTCTATCCTGACTTGTTATAAACTATTGTAGTTAAAAAGGAGAGAGGAAAAAAAAAAAAAAGATGTGCAGGGTGGTAGAACTGAAGAGAGAGGCATAAAGTGTATTGGAAAACTACCAAATGTCCCCTGCAAATGGACCCTATTCAGAATCAGTAAGCGTATGATGAGTGAAGTGGTTTTGAATATCGCCTTTAGATTCCATGCTGTTACAAGGCCAGCCCTGAACATGGCAACTCTTATTTCCACACACAGTACCTCTTCACTCTCAATTTAACCCAAAAATCTGATGAACCCATTACTCCATACTTGATTTCATGGAACAAGGAGTAGATATAGTTACAAATGATCAATCACAAGCCTTGAACCAAAGCAGCAAGGCATTAACAATTCACACCATTTCGGTCCACTTGCTCAAGCAGAAGATGTGCCAGCATATTTAATGCACAGCTACTTCGTTCAGTTCAAGAAAAGGCATGACTCATGCTCATTTTAGGAACTGAAGAGACTTCATAGGTTTTCATGACTACTAACCACCGAGAGTTAGAGTTTGCACTTCTAAACAATTAATATAACCAGATGTTCTGTAAAGGTCACAGATAGAGGTAAGTTTACAAACTAAATTTTGCTCCAGTTAAAAATAGAGGGATGACTTGGGAAATGGTTTGCACAATAAAACCAAATTCTGTTGCACAAATTTGTATTGTACAATCCACATCTTGTTCAGCAGAATTGTAACATTGTAGACCCCACAGGCATATGCCGTCAATTTAATAGGATCACTGAAAAAGCAAAGCAGCTGTGAAAGATTGCTTTAAGTACAGCAATCGTGTACTTGTCATTCTGTTCAATGGTGGAAAAATCCAAATTCGGATAGGCATCAGTATTTAAGAAAATGACTGCTAAAGCGTCTCTCATGAGTACCTTAGGGACAATACAATTTGACATACAGCATGTAAACAAAACTATACAGCAGCTGTTAGGTTAGTTTTTGTTTGAATAAAAATACACTGACATAATTTAAAAAACACAGGAAACCTCATTTTCTCCATCGTTCAGTTTCCATGTTTAAACCACACATTTGGATAGTACATTCCAGTTGCCATGGACAGACGGTTATGTGATGGAAACAGTGAAGCAGAGTGTATGGTAGCACAATCTCGCAGCATCTGTGTAGTGTGACAGTGTAGAGCAGATATTAGAAGTACCTTCAGAGAAGGCCTTGTGTCAAATGAGTTTAATAAAAAGATCTCATATTTTGATCACATTGAAAAGCTTTTCGAGTAATGGAAAACATAATACTGATTTTTGATACTGTCAATTTTGAAAAAAACACCACACACTCAAAAAGATCCTTCTACTGTTCTGGGCTATTTGCTACGATAAACTGATGTAAAAAGTGGCTCAGTGTAATGTCATGAGCTTAAGAAGAAAGTTAATAAACTGCATTTTGGGATATTTGTTTTTATTTTTTGAAATCCTCTGTGAAGATTCCAAATTACCCAAGGGTAATTTTCCCATTCTTTCACTTAACTAGCTGCCCCACTCTGCTTGCTTTTTGTGGAATTTGAAATCTCTGGATTTTGTTTTTTTGGAAAATTTCTCTCTCTCTTTTTTTTTTTTTTTAAAGAAGAGTGTAAAATTACACTGTAATGAAATATTTTCTTCTAGAAAATTCAATCTTTTTCATGTGATATTAACTCAGAAACATCAATGAGGAAGGTTTCCTTCCTTTACAGTTTATTTTATTTTCTGATCAAGGACTTTGTCTTAATGCTCTCTCTCATGATTTCCCTAAGAATCTCATAATATTATTTCTAGCCTCCTGAGACACACACATCATGATGAGTCGTTCTTAAGCTTACTTAGATACCTCATACACTTTCTTTCAAAGGGTTAACCTTTGCCTTCTTTTGCTGAGTGTAACACACTGTTACTGAACTTCATAATCCTACTTCACAGTCAGTGTTTGTGATGTTTATCAGCCATAATGTTGAATGGGCTATGCAACACTTAAGGGTAGATTTGCAAATCTTTGGGAACTTTTGCCTGTAGATTCTTTTTGCCCTACTGTATATTTTGTTTACATAAAGCCATATCATCAAAGCAGTCTAGTGGAATTGGGAAGTAATTAATTAACTCATTATGAATGTTATTATTTTTTGCCAAAAGGATATTATTTCAGACATGTACCTTCTTTGAGTGAGTAACCAAAAGGACAAAAGCCTAAAAATGGTACTTCAACACACTGTATAACTGTTGGCTGATATCTTAATGTCTAGTAATATCTAGTCCAGTCTAGTCATCAGTCACAACTAGCTCTTCATTTAAAATTATTACTCTTTCATTTAAAATTATTACTCTTCCATATCTACATCAGTTCCCAATGTGAACAACTTAACTGTACATAAACTTGCAAGTGTTTTTGTTTTGTTTTGTTTGTTTTTTGTTTTTGTTTATCTAGAGTGTATCTTCAGAAATTACAACTCAAATACCCAGAGCAATAAGCTTAAGGACTACTTTAGTAGAAGTATAATCTTTTGAAATGACTTCCTTGCTATTCAACCTTATTCCTCTCTTTCTACACATTTTTCTACTTCAGTAGTGCTTAATAACTTAAATATTGTTTATGTCTTTAATTTTTAAAAGGAGGTCAAAAGATTGTGAAAAAGTTAAAAAATATAAGTTGTTTGAGATTACAGATCTGGAAACATAAAAGCGTGGAATGAAGCAAATAGCGTTATGGATAAAAAGAGCTGATTTTTATGGGAGAGATTATTGCTTATGCAAAATTAATTGGATTTGCTGTTCATTGTGATCTTTCCACTTCTAAGCCATTCTAGCAAGTTCTGGAACCATCCCTTCTCTGTCTTATTATATTTACCTTGAAATTATTTGTGATAAAATAATAGTGTTATAATTAGTCTTCAGATGTAACATGTAATTCCTGTACACACATTTTCACACAGCTATGTTTCAGCCTGCTTGCAGACTCAGAAAAACAGCACTACTTGTGCTTATCTGATCTTCTGTTTGTAAACTTATGGTAATGAAAGTCAAAGCAGTGAGTAGAAACCTTGTTTGCTGATGTTTTTTGGTGAAACTTCCAGACACTTCACTGGAATCAGGTTTCTGTCTTTACAATTGGTTTGAACAAAGTATGAGTTAAGCCCCACTCCGCGTGACATGAAATATACGTTTAGTTCTGATACTGCTTACTTAGATCTCAAATAAATTCACTCATGCCTGTCTTCCTGCTCAGACTTCATTCATGACTTCATCTTTATCTTCTTCATTTTGTCTCTGACTCCAGTTTTAGAGAATAAGTGGAACCACACTTATTATAAAAATAGTGTGGAAAAATATTAGTTCACTGATTTCTGCTGGAGAAGTTAACTTAGTATAAGGAAGCTCTCAGGACTATTTATGTGAGCATGAATTAAATGGCTGACTAAATAATAAGACATCACAAAATTCTGGAAGTCAGAAGACTTGGTTTTTAACATAATTTTAAAAAAAGTTGTGCCATTCAGAAAAATAAACACGGTTTTGGTTAACTGTGTACTAAATTCATTTATAAAATAGATTCACTTAAGCAAATTACAGTAGTATATTTACCAATTATTTTTGAAGATGTATTTAACTCTAAGTAAGTTTCATTCCTTCTTTGTCCATGAACTCATATACAGAAGTTTCTAAATTATGGTCTTAGTTCATTCTCTGCTTTTGCATCTGACTAAGCAGCTAATGGAGCTAAATATTTGTCATGTCTGAATTGAAACTTTGTCTCAATAAAATAAGTGAAGTGTAATTCATCCTCTCCCTCTCCCTCTCCCTCTCCCTCTCCCTCTCCCTCTCCCTCTCCCCCTTTTTTACAATATAAGGCAATGCTGAAATGCTAGTTAATGCTGTTTTGTCACATAAGAAAGACCTATGCGTACATTACAAAATAGAGTAAAATAAAAAGTATGTGTAAAGTACATGAATCTCAATAATGCCTGAAGACATAATAATCTTTCCTTATTTGTGATGCATTGAGACCTTATGTCCTTGAGAGAGAATGTTTTCAACCTTTACAGTGATTTGAAATCCAGGAATAGCAAATAAAGATCTTCTTGAGACCATCACCATGAATCAATTCAGTCCGTTGTTTTATTTGGCCTTCTGTGATTATTAAACACCTACACTGTTTTTTTTTTTTTATTTGTTAGAAGTTGTTTTTCAAGTAGTAGCAATGAGATAGTTATAATAAAATTGCTTATAAGACTGTTGATTATATTTTATGTGCGCTACCATTTGAAATGTGTTTGGTGTATATAAGCTCCTCAACAGGAAACTGTGTACAGAAACAACATGGATCTTGCAATTTTATCAGGACAATGCAAGTAGATTTCAGCAAGGTTGGTTCCAACTCATCTGTGATAAATGAGAAGATAAGGCAATCAGTGCACACCATGACACTCTGTGCAGCTAGTTAGGCACACTTCAGAACTATTCAGGTGTGCTCACAAAGCCTATGAGTCTTTCATGGGGGGTGTCTCAATATAAATACGTTCTTCATGGTGGCCACTGGAAATGCAGGACTTGCTTTTCCAAGACTTAACCCAGGTCAGATATAAATAATAGATATTAAGAGTTAGCTCTAATGCTGAGGCTGTGTTAGAGACTATATTTTGGTTAGATCAAAAGAATGCATTTTTTTTTCTCCTTCTTTTCTTTGCCTAGCTCCTGTGCTTGACAGATGCCTGCAAAATTCCATCACACTTTTGCATGGACCTGTTTGGGTCTCTGAGAAAGAAGGTTTCAGCCTCTTAAGAGCAAAGATTTATATCCAAGAAGCTCTACTGGCCCTGCACCAACGATTACAAGTCTGCAAACTATTGCAAGCCGGTGAGTTGTTTCACTTCTTAAAAGTCTGCTTTTTTGTTTTAATTTTGAAATGTACTAATTCTGTAAAAAACAACAATTGGTACTATATCATAAGGAAGTCTGACATATATTGCATAACTGCATTGCCTTTAAGGAAAATGAAATATGTATCCTGTAATCACAAAGGCAACAGTAAAGGATTTAATTGTGTATCTCTTTTGATAAGAGATGTCATATGTATCCTGTTTTCTTGCTGCATGCTGCGCTTAGCTGTGTTTCTCCTTATGTGGAAATTCTCTAAAGCAGTGATTTTTCACAGCTTGTTCTGCACTGCAGTTTTTAATGGTTCCATAGATCTTCTCATAAAGCTAATGTAAATGATTATTTACCTGAAAGATTTATTTGTTAAATAAATAAAACATGTACCTAGTGTTGCATTATGAAAGATTCGATAACTATAATATTTACAAAACCCCATACTTAATTACTATGCATGTGCCATTAAAGATTATTTCTTATTTTTGGTTTATTACCAGAAATGCATTTTATTTTGAAAAAATTGTAGAATACTGAGAGTGAATATATCGTTACATAGCTTTGTAGCAATAGGATGATTTTGCTTTTTTTCTAACCGGGTGTTTTGTTTTAGGAAATAAAAATGAAAGAAGGAAAAGGTCTTGTTTAGGGTATTTACTTATGTTCACATTTTAAAGATTATGAGATCAATAATGGTATAAAAACCATGGTACAAAAACCATGCTTTTGGTTTTCCAGGATTTCCACAGATTTTCCAGTAAATATACTATATAGAAATTAACCAACCAGCTAGGAAACTAGAATTTCAAAATCATCTCAAGTCCCAGAGTTAAGAATGACTATCATACTACCAGTCTGTGTAGGAAGGGGGAGGAGAAGTGCAAGCAAAGTGTCAGTCACACTGTTTATACAGCACCTCCTGCTGTCAGATCCATAAAGAGAAATGAGAATTGACTACAAGAGACTAGAGCTAATAGTGGTCAGCAAGAAGAAATCAAACAAACAAACAAACAAACAAAAAAACCTACCAGAAATGAGTGTGTGTGAGAGGGAAACAAGCAGAAAAGAAAAAAGCATGTTTCAAAATGTTTGTGTTAGTACAGCGATACATTAAAGGCTGAGAAATATCTTTACACATTTTATTCACACTCTTCACTTTAAAG
Organism: Perdix hodgsoniae; assembly: GCA_035772895.1. Lineage (NCBI taxonomy): Eukaryota > Metazoa > Chordata > Aves > Galliformes > Phasianidae > Perdix > Perdix hodgsoniae. Next base: position 38,593,075 of record JAPSGF010000001.1, read on the forward strand.
ACAATGCTGCCTGTCACAAAGGCCATAGGAATGAGATATATTCCTTTCTACAGCCTTTTCTCTTTTAGAAAAAATGTACAGCTTGCTTACAAGTATTAAGCAAGTATAGAGGTAATTAGCAGAGTAAAGCAGACAAAAATAAAAATTCATATGCAAGTCTGTCAGTATCAGCAATGGTTTGCTCATCATTATAAAGTACGTGCAAAGAAGTTTCAGAAAATTAACTTGTATTAATTATTCCTCTGGTGACTGTCCAGCATTGTTTAGTTGGAAATTATAAATGATTGAAAACATAACAATTTTCATAGATGTGAAATCTCTTCTGGACGCTAGTGTTTCTTTATACTGAAGGGCTCACATATAAACAGAAGTTCAGTGTGACATTGCTGGATGTTTTCAGCTTTTAAGAGTCTTCAGATTTCAGGGATAAATATATGTGTACATTTATGTATATGGCAGTTGTTGACAAAAAAAAAAAAACTAGCAATTAAAATATTTTAGTGAACTTTTCCAATTTATTTAAGTGCTTTTACATCAGAAGGATGTTAAGTGATTTGTGCAGCGAATTTGTTGAAAGCTTGTGTTAGTTTAAATTATATTACTTGAAAGATAATATGTAACACGTAAATCAATTTAAATTGTCTTAATTTTTTGGACCATTTTGTAACTGAAGTTTTATTAGTACTGAACATAAACAAAACTGGTAAAATAGGCTATCTTATACTGTAGTTATGAAAACACCTTGAAATAACTGTCTTCTCACTATGCTGACCTTTTTTATAAATAACTAAAACAAGTTTTTTTGGTAAAGAGTAAATTGTTCTGTGGTACAGACACAAGGTTAGGATGCACAGTCATAAAAAACCAGGACATTCAATCAAAATACTCTATCAGTTTGTCCTATTGTGCCAAGGCCTGACAGCATGACTCTATCGTAACTGTGTGCAGCATTAATACCAATAAAAAATCTGACGGTATTACAAAAATGTATTGATTTCTATTTATTGTGACATTACTTTGACAGTTTTCATTATTTTTAGTTATTTTCTCTATTTGCTATACTAAAAATGGAATGGAGGTAATCAAGTGGCAGGAGGGAATTCTTTGATCCCGTATTATTTTCCTAATATACTCTGTCCATAGAAATCAAATACAAAAAAACAACGAATAATATGTAAATACACGTTACTTTATTGAAATCCATCTGGAATTCAATTTAAAATGCGTGTATTGAATTAAAACAATACTTAGCTTCTGGTCCATACTGTGCAGTTGCACTGCTTACTGCTTTTTATAAGCACGCTGTTGCTTCTTGTCCCAGAGGAAGGAAGCAGTGAGGAGTTACCATCTCCTTGCTGTAATCTTTGTACCTTTTCAAAGAAGGCTATCAGTATTCTGCAATTAGTATTCCTTGAGAATAACATAAGGTGGAGTGAACTAGGTAAAACTGAGTGTACTTGATGTTTAGGAAAAGGTTTGTGTAGTGCCTGAAATGAAAGACATAGGAAAAAAACAATACCAACAACAAAAAACCTAAACACTATATTACAAAAGCCTACTGATGTTTTTTCCTTTCAATTCTTTCTAATTGCATTTGTGTATCTGTAAAATATTATAGCAGCTTCACTAAAATCTTGATAAAGCTTATTTTGACATTTTACTGCCATGAATTCTGTGACTGTGAAATGCAGTTTTCTACTAAAACACCAAAAAAAAAGGGGGGGGGGGGGGGGGGGGG
>JAPSGF010000001.1:38594912-38622412 GCA_035772895.1 Perdix hodgsoniae
GAAGGGAATTTAAATATAGTACTCTTAGAATTATTTTGTTATTAGTATTTCAGATGACAGCCTTATGCTCTTACGATCTTAAACACACTCTTTTGGTGACTCTTGGAATTTCTGAGATGCCTTAATAAGTATGATTGTTAAAATCTGAATTATTATGTAAATAATATGTGTAATTGGGTAAATGCATGCAGGACTTATAAAAATCTTTTTATCCAGCTGCTATAGTTTCTATTAACAATGTTTGCAGAAGAAAAACATCTGAAAAATGAAACTGCACTCAAATGAAATATAACACCTAACAATAGAAATAACATTATATCTGATAGCATGAGACATAGTTAACACTTTCAGAGATGGGGGATGTCCATCTCATTAACATTCTTCATATGTAGTGGTGCTCTTGGTGGGGGTGTTGAAGTAGGAATGCCATTGTGCTGGGTTCCAGTGTTTGGGGACAAACACTGCTGTGGAGGGAACGTGTGAAAAGGCCATAGTACTGACAGTGAATGAGGAAGGCTGTGCTTTCTGTATGCTTCAAGCAGGGAAGCTGTCATTCACTGGCCTAGCACAGCTAAACAGAGACCAAAAGAGAAGACTCAAATACCTTTTAAAATGATATTAATGATTTTTAAACATTTTCTTCATTTAGAATTGCACTTTCTTCAAGCTGTTTATCTGTCCTTTAGTAAATGGCACAGAACACATATGAACAGGTAAATGAAAGAATAATCCGTCATTGCCACAATTAAGATTTATTATGAAAAATGTATAGGTATAAATATTTGAGAATGACGAGTTTCTTTAAATATATTTAAATGGTTTTGAACATATGATACTCGCACAAACTTAGCAAAACTTCAATGCAGTAGTTAACAAACATAGCCTGTCCTAAGGTTCTGTTCAGTTTCCTTTTATTTTACTACAAGCACGTTATATGTGGGGATGAGAGCACTGAGCAGGGATGAAAAGTGACAGGAAATTGTGTTAAATGTTTGTTAGCTTGATCTAACAGAATTTATAGTAATGGTAATTAATCATTTGAACCACGGCAATTTACATTAAAGTAATAGGGCTAGTATGAAAATACCCACAATAAAATAAGAGAGAATAAAACTATTGGCTGATTCTACTATTCATCTGTATTTCTACATTTCAGCTATGGGATTTCTAGCTTAAATGTATTATTTCAAGAGTACATACAACAGCTTTGCTGTTATAATTCTAAACTGAAGCCAGAGACATCACAGTTCATAAGTTTTTCCTCATTTTGCTATGTAGATCCACAAAAATAATACTCTTTTTTTTTTTAAAGTGAAATAATGCACTTATTAGAACAAAGAGAAAAGAAAAAATACATTTCTTCTATTATCTTTCACTACTCTTTTGAAATAGCCAACTCAAGTACTAAAGGTTGAATGCATCCATAAAACAAATACAGAAGTTTCTCTACATGACTTCCTTTTTGTTCTCTGTAAGAAACATATATGTAATGACTCTTCAGTTGGTTTTCCATAGATTTCAGCAATTTTGTTGTGCGTTAAGATTTCTAATGATTCTTTTATGTGTTGTTTTTTTTCCCCAGAATTAAAATATAAACTAACTGTTATTTAGAATCCTTTTGCAAGTGTTTAGGGTGGGAGAAACTAACAAGTGATACATTTTATTTGCCAAGTATTTTTAATCAATATGTTTTTCATGCACACTTTATATCCATATTAATTGAAAGTTATCAGAATATTACAATGAAGTAATTTGTAATGCTATTTTCAGAAAGTCGGATTATATTTTGCTGAAGATGGCATAATAATTGATACCCTTTGAAAAAAAGAAAAAGAATCTTTCTGATTCTGAATCTTTCTTTCTGAATCTGTTCAAGCCTCGCTTGCATTTGTGTTGTTAGTGAGCAGCCTGAGTTCACCTCACTCGCCCACCTCCCCCTGCCTTTTTATTTAGAAGTAAATATTTAAGTTTCCTCTTGGTTGCCGCTTCTGCTCATCTAATTTTATATGACATTGACTCACACTCAGGAAGAGGTGTTAAGTATCTTTATTTCAATCTTCAGAGGTCACGCAAAAATGAATTTTTTGTCTGTTTGAACTGTATAGAGACCACTCAGGAAATAATATCACGTTAAAGTAAACTTTGTGTAAAGCAAGATTTTATGCGAAAATGTAATATTTCAACACAGCTTCTTATTAACAGAATATGGAAATAGTGTTGCAGTTTAAAACTGATAGAAAATACTGCCCTCTTGATAGTTCAGATAAGTGATTCTTATCATGTTGTATTGTTTATAGTTTGAGTGATGGCTGAAATTTTTCCCACAACTGAACTGCATTCTAGTTACCAGAAGTATTTTAAGAACCTTAAACTTGTGTCACTTTTTCTAAGTGTCATGCCTTGAGAAGGCCTAACATCAGTTAAATGAAGTGAAAATTGCATTCTTGTCTTGATAGAGATGAAAATGGATTTCTGGTCATGAAATAGATGTAGTTGTCACTTTTTTAAAAAGGTGTCAGCAGTTTGCTTCAGCAAGTAAGGTGCCAATTCAGTATGACAGTAAACTTGTGATCTGAGCAATCAATAAAATGCTTCAATAACTTCTGCTTCATTACACTTATAATAAGAGGCTATAGATCTGTGGCACATAAAATGTTGATAAAGAGAATATGTAGGGACTTAGCATGACATTTTGTTTTAGTAATACCGTAAGTGCAATGTTGCCATCTAGAGTTTGTGCATAGGTAATTATTCTGAAAGCAAAAGCTGTATTGAAAAATGAACGCTGTTATTTCAAAGCCCTATTTATTTCCATCACTTTGGGGCTTGTATGTCTGTCTGTATGGAATAATTCATTTACCTTGTAACAAAACTGTTTAGGTCAGGACAAGTAAGACGATTTTTGCTGTTTTTCAGTCATATTCATTTGGTAGTCTGTAAAAATGTGAGGATTTTCTTTTTCTCTAAACCAACATTAAAATAATCTAAGAAACAATTACTATCTAAATAGTTCAGCTCTTACCAGATACTTAAAAAATTATAACATTACATTGATTTGATTTGACACTTGCAAGGGGTGATAACCAAAGCTTTGTAATCACAGTGAGTTAATATTGTGATGTTTCAGATTTGAACCAAGTGTCCTATCTGTTGATTTACGAAACCATAAATGGCTCCTTCTGAATAAACATATATCATAGGAAAATTTTCTCTGAGTTACTTATCTTATAGGAAAAGTATTTTGATACTGTAGCTAGTTTTTTTGTTGTTGTTTGTTTGTTTTTTTCTTCCAAAATAGATGGCACTTGATTGATAAAACATAGAAGGAATTTCTGCTACATATTATATTGCATTTTAAATAAAGAATATCTGTGAAGAGTTTTTCTTCCCAGGGAAACTATTGGAAATCTTAAATTCTTCTGAAATATATTTTCGAAAGCTGTGAGATTCGCAGTTATGTCTAGAAAGCATGAAGGATGGGTTTGTCAAATCCAGTAATCACACAGTGCTTTATTTAGTGAGAAAGAAAATTTGGTTGAGATTATTGAAAAATGGGTAATTAAAGCCTTCTTTGTATAGATAAGGCTAATTTGACTAAGTGCACAGATACAGCATGTTTATTAAGAGGATGACTGTTAAATCTTTTCATTTTTATAAGCAGCAGTAAATATATTGCTTCTGTTTTTTCTTCTACTGGTATGGAATTTATAAACAGTTTCTCTTTTGAACTTCAAAGCTTTACAGTAACTTGGGTGGTAATGGTACTCATGCTTCATGTTTCCAATGAGATAGCCCTTGCTCTGATGAGGTGACTTGCTAACAATGTCCTGTGCTGTTTCACTATAATTTAACCAGTTCCTTCTGTAGAAAGAATATAGTGGTGAGAGGAAATGTGTCTGAAAATGTGATAAAGAATTAAATTAATACTCTTAGAATGTCATTTCTAGATTGTTTTTCATTGTTAACTTCCATTATTTTTTGCTTCTCTCTGTTTGAACATGAATGTTTTCTAGAAATGCATAGAATATACTAAGAAAATATATAGAAGTCAAAGTGTAGACCATAAATGAGAGATGAGATTCTTTCGCAAATTAGAAATTAAGCATTTGGGACTAAAGAAGTTACAGCAGCGTCCAACATCTTTGTCCAACACATTTGCAACTCCTATTTGACTAGACTTCAAATCATTGCCACATATGTAACCAATTGAATCCAAACAGGGCACGTATTCTTTGCTGTTGGAAAGGGGAAAAGAATTCACTCTTTTCCATTATATTGCCAGTCTTGCAATTGAATTAACACAAAATGATGCTGTACCTATTTGAAATAAGTGCATCTCTGCATAGGAATATGAATTTGACTTCTTTTGAGTGCTCCACATTTATTGTCTTTCATTTAATGGCATGTAAAGCAATTTTACTCACTGAAACCTGGATTCTAAAAATTTGCCAAACAATTAAAATTATGGATTTTAACTGTCTTTGTGTGCTTCTAGACTCTATCAGTTCATTTTGGACTAACTTCCTTTCCTAAGGATTGAGTACAGTCAAAATATATCATATTTGCCATAGGCTAGACTGTATAATTGTTCACTCATTTGTCTCTGTTGACAAGGGTAGGTTGTTAAGCAAAGGAATTTGAATGTGTGCCTGAATCTGGGGGCACTTAAGAAAATTCTTGGGTATTACCAGATTTACAATAAAATTCTGAGTTTTCAAATTCATTTTATTATTCTGAATTAAGAAATAATAAGAATATCTGCTGGGCAGGAGAAAGAGTTCTTGAGTTACGTTGTTCATAAATATTCTGTAGTTTTGCACAGAAAAGATTGAATCAAGGTTAGTTTCAGATGTATCATTTCAGAGTTATGTAAGGAGACAACTAAATGTGGACTGTCTTCCTGCATGAAAATGGGAGCATACTTGCAGTAATGTCATATCTATTACTTAAGTGCAGCACTGACATTCTTCTCCTATTGTGAGTTAAATGAAATGCTGCACAATTATTAGATCTACTCTTTGACTTAGTTCTTCAACTACACTTATTAGAAGTCATTCAAATAAAACATGAAAGCTCAATTTAGAACTTTCTGAATATACTGAAAATAAGTCGTTGCATTTTACAACTTTGAAAGTAATTACTGAATTCTATTGCTAAAGTCTGTGGAAGTGGGTTTGACAGATTTTCTCTAAATTACTCAACCACCTACAGGTATTATTGCCAAGAGTCTTTTGAAATGAGAATAAATTTTATGGAGTTACAACAGCAAAGTGAAAGAGTATGTTTGATAGATTCTCTGAACAGTTTCTACACCCACAGGTATTATTTGTAAGAAAACAATCATGCAGAGTCTTCAGCTGGTTAGAGAGGGCACAGCTTTCCATCTTCACCTGACATCCTATCTGTTCACTCCACATCCTGTGCCCCCTGCCTACCACCCACTCCTCCTAAAACAATGCTCACTAAGAGAGTTTTGTGTGAATGGACAAGAATATGAATGTTTTTTCAAAGAATCTGAACAGTATAGAAAACACATTCTTTGTGGCTGACGAAAAGGCTTGAGGTGGGAGAAGAAAAACTGTCATAAGGATTGATTAGTATTCTTCACTTTCTTTCCTAATTAATCAATGTTATTCTTTAATTGTTGTAAACATTTAAAGGTAATTACTCACTCGCTTAAAGCCAGAACATAAGAAAAAAAAGACCTAAAAGACAAAATCAAAAATTATATTTGCTTTATTTTTGTCTTTTTTATTTGATTCACATATACTATTTTGTGATTTGGTGTAATTTTTCCTCATTATTTCTAAATAATTGAGTCCTGAAATATTCAACAGGAGTTTTTTAAACCCAGTGCATAAATGTTAACTGTTTAAATTTTAACATGAGAGCCTTTTGTCTGTAAAAATGAGACACTGTATAGTTGTGCATTTCTCAATGATGCCTTTTTCATACTATAATTCCCTTAAATTAATTTTTGTTTATTCAAGTACTGCTGAAAAGATCCCAAAAGATGAGGCCGGTTTACAGTGCATACACTAGGCTTACTGTATATCACACAGATGTAATTTTATGTACCTTATTAGCTTAATAAAATTACAGTATATTTTATGCTTTAACATTTGTTCTTTGTAACCTGGTAAAAGTGTAGACTTTTAGCTTGTTGCTTTTCTTTTTCTAATATATCATTTGCTGCATTTTTTGTTTTGAATCTTTATGAATTACTTTAATTCAGTATTAAAATAAGAACTACTATTTAAAAACTAAACTAATGTAGTATTTTAGAGTAATATAGAGGTGTACATCAAAATTGTCTAATTGGTTTACAGTGACTTGCCTATTTCAAGGAAAATAAAAAAAAATGTAAAAATAAATTCATTTCTAGAATTTGTTGCTAAATTCATATATTTCAGTTTTCTTGCCAGTTTTTTGTTGTAACCCCTACTCTGAGGAATATGCTGATTTAAAACTTTGTACATCTGAGAATATTTATGTAGTAGACTACCAGGCTGTGCTGATTTAACCAAACACTTTCTCAAGTGCATTCAGAACATCAGAGAATTCTGTTGTCCCCTCCAGCCTTCTGTTATTCAGATCTCATTTTAAGCTTCAATATTTTGCATTTTGGTCACAACAACCCCAGGCAACCCTACAGGCTTGAGGAGGAGTGACTGGAAAGCTGCCTGATGGAAAGGGACCTTGGTGTACTGATGGACAGTTGGCTGAATGTGAGCCAGCAGTGTGCCCAGGTGGCCAAGAAGGCCAATGGCATCCTGGCTTGTATCAGGAATGGTGTGGTGAGCAGCACTAGGGAAGTCATCCTACCTCTGTACTTGGCATTGGTGAGGCCTCACCTTGAGTACTGTGTTCTGTTATGGGCACCTCAGTACAGAAAGGACATGGAGGTGCTGGAGCAGGTGCAAAGAAGGGCAAGAAGGCTTGTGAAGGGCTTGGAGAATATGGCTTATGAGGAGAGACTGAAGGAACTGGGGCTGTTCAGTCTGGGGAAAAGAGGCTGAGGGGAGAAATTATTGCTCTCTTCATATACCTGAAAGGTGCTTACAGCAAGGGCGGGGTTGGTTTCTTCTCACTGGTGACAGGATGAGGGGCAATGCTCAAGTTGCACCAGGGTAGGTTTAGGTTCGATATTAGGAAAATCTTCTTTACAGAAAGGGTTGTTAAGCATCGGAATAGGGAGGTGGTTGAGTTACCATCCCTGGATGTGTTTAAAAACTGTTTGGATGTGGTGCTCAAGGTCACGATTTAGCAGAGGGTTGTTAGATTTAGGGTAGTATGGTTAGGTTGAGGATGGACTTGATGATCTTTGCGGTCTTTTCCAACCCGGACAATTCTATGGTTGTGTGATTTTGTCCAGAATTAGTGATTAAGATCTGTGTGCTGGCACCATTCAGGAATAGCCACCAACTTCTAAATTATTTCCAGCTTAGTCTTCTCTGCTCATTATCTTTCACTCAGACACATTGATAATTTCAGTATTCCTATCTACTTCATTTTATCAATTCAACAGCTTGAAAGATTAATTATCTGACAGGTTGTATAAATTTCTCTTTGCTGAGTGGCAGGAAGTGGTTTCCCAATCTTGTACTTTTCTCATATGTTCTTTTTTCAAAAAAATATTCTTCTTTATTGGACTTCTGAAGAGTTCTCACAGTTCAGACAACAATCAGGTGACTGTGAATCAACAATGTGTTGCAGCCTGTACTGTGAGCTAAAGTGTTGTTTCACTATAATTGTGAAACAACTTCTGCTGTCATAGCAAGGAAACTACATGCAGATATTTGTAATTGTAAAATTTTATCCTGAGCCAACAAAATTCTGCTTCAAAAAACTAAGTCATCTGAGTTCTATGCCGTCTTAGAAGTTGTTACACTCTAATATATTGTATTCAAAAAATGATTTCACACAAATTCTTGATAAACATGATTTTTTTTTTCCTCAGGTTATGACCTTGATTCTTAAAGATAGCAATTGTTCAAAGTAAAAGCAAAGTTCTATTGGGCCAAGTGGCAAGCTATATAGATATTATGTAAGTGTAATTTTATATACTGATTGCAAACTCAAGCTGGCCTCTAGTTCAAAGTTGCCACTATTCAGTGCAGAAGCAAATTTTCTCCTTAGCAAACCAACACACTTCAGAGGATGAATGAAAGAGCTTCTGCAAATATATACCTCTTCCTAGCATGGAATGGGTAGATTTATATAATTTCTAAGCAACGTCCTGTTGTCTGCCAGAACGAAAGGTCAGTTTTGTTAGTTACCAGAACTGTCACCATCCTTGTTTGTGCAGATAACCCAAAATGCAGGTAGGTGTTCTGCAAGAAGTCTAAGGATGTATTGTGTAAGGTCGAAGCATGCCATGTTTTAATCTTTCCAGGGTGAACCAGTGAACAATGGTTTGACCACAACATCATTGTCAGCCAAGGTCCTTAAAATTGTATAACTGCACATCTTTGTGTTAAAGCTTGCTTCCAGTCCATTATCACTACTGATGCACACACCTCTGGTATTAGAAGAGGGAAGACCGTGTAGAAAGAGAAAATGGTAGGTGAAGAAGAAAAAAATGTCATCTAAGTGTATAAATGTTTATGCTGTGCAAATATTAAGCTTTGCTTTATAAAATTATTCAAATGCTTTCTGGAGGTGAAGAATGAGATAAAAAATACAGGGGAAGCTAACAGCAGATATGCATGTTGTATGTTTTAACATTTAATAATGTGCAATTCAGAGCACTATATTTAGAAGGTAAATTATTTGTGTATTCAGCTACACTGGGGCAGTGAGAACACTTACTTGACTTCTGTTTTGTGCATCTGATTACTCAGTGAAGAAGTGAAGTTAAAAAGCTTACGTGAGAATTAAATTTGAGAGGTTGATTGAAGTTAGTTCTTTATTCATAGTTCATGTATTCATAGTTTAGAATTATAATTGTGTTAAAGTATTGTGCTCTTTGTTCTAATATAGAGAATCACAGACAAAATTATAATGTAGTCTATGTATTGCTATAAGGGCACAGATTTTCTGATATAAATGATCTAACTTTACTAATAATGAAATCATTAGTATAAGTTGATGTACTAGCAAATACAAAAAGTATTACCTGCAGTATATGTATTGGAACTGCAACAGAAAGAGACGTTTCTTCTCATTCTCCTCCCACTGTTTTGAACTTGCTCTCAGCTTACTGAGAAAGCACAAAACTTGGTCTAGTGACTAATTATTCGGGTTCTATGAAAGGAGAAAACTGAACATATCTTGCTAAAATACATATTAAAACAAGATACACGTGCACACACACACACAAACCCACCAAATAATTTGGATAATTCACAACAACCATTTTAAATCCTGCACTAACCTGGCTTTTCTCTTCCAATACTGTGTAGAGCACAGACATTTCTGTAAACAACTCTTGTGTAGACAAACAAGTGCCTCTTGAATGCTTAATGGATAAGCAGAGGTCTCTCAAGATCCATAAAATACCTTTAAAAAATTTGTAAAGCAAGGAAACAGACCATTGGAATTACTTCTAGTTGCAATAACTGGCAAAAATCTGTTGATTTTTGAGGAAAGAGAAATGTAGTGTTAAGTTTTCCAAATAACTGCAACAAGTTAAAACTAGCATCACTATTGTATTTGTCTATCAAAGGTTCTTTTTAAAACGTCCAACTTCAACCGAGGCTTTGAAAATATAAACTAGAAAGGACCATAATGTTAGGGTCAGTCTTGCACTACAACGAGGAACCATACTGTAGACTTATCAAATTCTTCTTTAAAAAGCTAGCTGGGTTCTCTGCTCTCAGTTTAACTATAATAAAGCTGTGTGAGATTTTCATTCTTCCAGTGGTTAAAAGCTTGCTTCTCATTTCCGTTCTGACTGTTTTCATATCTATTAAATATCAACTTCTTCCTGTTGTGCTAATCATTTTTTTCTGAAAAAGCTGTGTTTCCTCCTTGCTGTTTACCTCATTTCCATATATTTTTAAACAGTTGTCATATTTGTTTTCAGCCTTTCTCTTTCTTTTTAAGCCAAATTCTTGCTTCCTCTTATGAGATTCTTGTTATTGCTACAAACATGACATCACCCATTTTACACATCTATTTTGAGTCTTACTCAAACAAAGCAAAGATGCACAGTACTACAAAATATTTAATGGCTTCTTAAGAGTGCACTGTAGTTTCATTGTTTTTTTTCTTATTTAAAAATAAATTATATTCACTATTACGTGAAGGTCCCGCTTCCATTAAAATCTTTTAGAAGTATTCATTAGTGAATATTCGAGTGCACACAGCAGTTGGTTCAGAATTCTTAAGTGAAGACTACTGTATTGTCTGCAATATATTAAATATCTTGAGTTTTACTTCTAGATATCAGTGCACAGCATTACCTTACTATCTTTATTTTTCTAACTTTACTGAAAAAAATCTTGCCTTTGAATACTTCTATACCAGTCCTAACCTCCTACTGTGGGACTTGCTTCTGTAATATAGTTTCATATTGTTTGTTAATACATCAGGTTCTTTTGTTGTAAGACTTCATTATCAGCTGCTTTGAGATTTTTACAGATCACATGCAGTTTTCTAGTTTGATAAGACTTCAGTAGTTCTTTCAGTACCTATGTATCCTTTCTAATTTATATCTTCTACAAGTTTATCTATTCCTCTGTCTGTTAAAGCCAAATTTGGAAAAAACTATTTTTTTTAACTTCCCATTTCTTAATAGTCATGTTTGCCTATTGCTATCTACAAAGTTGTATTTATATTCATTGGAACTTGACAAATAGGAATGTATTATTCACATGGTACTCTCCTAAGTTACAGTTGGAGGCATTATAATCTGTTTTGTTAAAATTCCAACTGATAGGTAATTAAGTATGGAAGTAGTCATGCTCAGACGACTGAAAAACTGAAAGGTGTATTTTGCTAACAGCTTGTTTGGAAGAAGTTGGTTTCCAAAATATCCCATGGAATACCATTCTCCCCTGAGAAACAGAGAATTGCATAGCAGAAAGAAATTCCTGTATACATTAGACAAGGTTTATTTTTATTTTGTGAGCAAAACAAGAAAATAAAACTTGTGTCCACATCTTTTTTAATCCTAGACTGAGTGGCAATTTCTGCAGCCTTTATATAACACACAAGAAGCAGTAGTGGTAATATTCATATTATTTTGCTACAAACCTTAAAACCCGCAGGTTCTTACTTTGCAATTACAGTATTTATTAAGTTTATTTATTTATTATTTATTAAGTAAGCTCAGGTTACTGTGAAGTTAATTTTGAAGTTGTACTGTAAAGTATTTGTTACATCAGATGAAAAAAAAAAGCTTGTAATATGAATAAACATATTTTCATATTTTCACATGTTTTCCTGATGCTTCCAGAATGCAGAACGAGGCCCAAGGTTAAAGGTAGTTTGGAAACTGTTTCAAAATAGGAAGAGATTCCTCTGGGCCTTGGCTGTGAGTGGAAAGAGACCCAAGCTACAAGCTCCCACCATGAAGTGTGAGGGAGATTCTCAAGCCTGGAGATAGGAAGATATAATTTTAAAAAGCTTCAATCTCATTATTTGTGAGAAATTTTGTTACATCATCAAAAACTTTATTTAAGGCATTCTTTTGTTTAGTTACCACATGTTCCTTGGACAGATTGAGTTGTAGTCATGTCTCGCTCCAATTTATAGGAGGGAGAGGAGGTTCTTTTAATATCTGTATACCCGGCGTGAGATTAAGAAACAACGGTTCAAATGTTGGTCCGACCAGTTTATTACAGATGTTAATTAGGGAGATGGGGAAGGGGAGGACGGATGCTATTATGAATTAGGGTAATGGGTAAGGGAAGGAGAGCGATAGAAAAGAAAGAAGAAGTAAGGAGTCTTTATAGGAAGCAAGAGGGACATAGTCACCACCATGGATCCAGCGTGGTTCATAGTTCAGTCTTTGATCTTCAGAAGTGGTGGGTCGTCAGACACTGTTCTGTTGACGATGGCGACGATCGATGGCGACAATCATGATGACGACGACAGTGACGACCAAGGCGATGATGGCCCCTTTTCAATGCTTACATAGTGGTCGAGTCAGCTATCTTTGGAGTGACAGCTCAAATCCAAAGTGATTGAATCAGCTCTCCTTGAAGTGGCAGCTTCTGACTCTGCGGTCTCAGCAGTTTCCTATCTTCCTGGTCTTACCAGCAGATAAGAGGAAGCAGGGAGGTGCCAACTTGTACCTTGCCTTCACAGGATACAATGGCATCATTCCCCAGTTTCCCATAGCAAGCTGGAGATTCGATCACAGGCCAGATCTTCCACCAGTAAACTGTCCTGAGCACTCTCTTCTGGAGGCAAACAGCTAAAATTGTCCACACAGTGATGTTGATTGCCACATGGAAGCTCCCATCACTCATCTCCTAGACAAGTCAGTCTTATCACAAGAAACACCTCAGGAAGCAAGCTTTGAGACAAAAAAAACAAGGAAGGATTCTCACAAGTCAACACTTTGTCCAGGTCATGCACTTGGATGATGTACAACAGATCAGAAGCCCTGAAAACCTTCATTGAAACTATAGGAAACTGTACATTGAAGTTTTAATTCTTTCACATTTGTTAGACTGTTTGCCTAATTCAAAATACCGTATTCAGTATAGTGTTGCAGTTTCTCTCCCTTTCTCTTCTTTCTCTGAGCTTTTTATAAATAAAATGATCTATTTCTTACGTCACATAGACTAAAATTTAGTTTTGAAGATTGCGGCAAATGTCACTGAACAATGGACGTTACATGCAGGAAAACAACCTGATGTCAGGAAATATATCAATCAAGGCACGATTTTCCAATGGCAATAGCATTTACATTGTTTCCAAACTGTAAGTTATTGTCTGTAGAAACTTGCTGACTTTAATGGGAAAGTGGAAATCAAGGTGAGTTGAGCCTTAATTTATTATTTTTTTTAATTAAAAAAAAAAATTTCCAAAAGGCAGTCTTACAGATATATATTATTGCTCCTCCTAGTATGAAAAATATTTCCAGTATTCTTCTAGAGGGAGAATTTTTTTTTGAAATCTTCTTTTCACTTAAAATTTAAAGCATACAAATACATTGATATGTTCACTATTTGTCAAGTTTACTTTGCTGTCAGCAAAATGTAGTTGAATTTTACAACACTTTTCTTTTTTTTTTAATCAGCATTATTCAGTTTATCCTTACAAGAAAAATGGCACTACACGAAATGAAAATATATGCAGCCCTAAACATAGGACTGGTCCTACGGCTTCTCTTTAAATACCAGTCACAGGATGCAGATATCATACAATATTACATATTTTTCCAGGGCTGGCATCTGGCTGCTGTGTAGATTCCTGAGGCAGTTCTGTTAGCACTGTTGAAATGCCTCCAGGTCTACCATGTGATTACATTGCAGGAGTACTCGAGCAATGCCACTTTTCTTTCTCTTACGTTGATTATAATTGGAAGCCTGAGATACTTTTTTGTGAAGGTATTTTTACGTGCTTTCAGACTGGCTATTAGCCTCTTTTTTTTTTTTTTTTTTTTTTTTTTGAGAGAGAGGCAGTAAAAATAATCTTCTTAGTAAACCTCTGTTTTTGGAGACAATCTTCATAACTTTGTTGACAATGCTTTAATGTGAGTTTCTGTAGTGTGTCTTTCCAAAGCTTTATGTCTGATTTTTAGATTTTTTATTTGAGGTTGTATTAATCTATTTTGAATTATTAAAATTTGTCTCCTATGTTTAGACTCTAAGTGAAAAGAAATCAAAGCAAATATCTTGTTTGGGATACGTCTATTCATTAATGTTAAAGAACTGAAAAAAAAATCATGCAGAATGAACAGCATCATTTCTGATGAATAAAAATATGCTGTTTCTTTACAAACATGTCATATTTTTGATGTAAAATGAAATGGCTTCAGATTATGCACATGTTGATTTTTTTATAAATTCTGTAATTTAAAATTAAATAATTGAATGAAGTCTGGGCAATTTGTATTAAAGCATGGCTTATGTTTAACTTGGTCCTTTTGAAGACTATTTCTGACCCTTAGTAATTAAAAGTAGTAAAATATTCTGGCTTTTATTCTTGGAGAAATCCTTTCAGCATAATAGTAATCCTGTACTGAAATTGCAAACAATTCCTAAGCATATCCTCACAACATTTTATCATAGTTTTTAAGAATAGTTCTTCTTCTTGTCTTCATAACAGTCTCAAATTAATATTTGCATAAAAAACAGTCTCAAATTAATATTTGCATAAAATTCTTCAGATCATTTCAAGATTTTGTTTAATAGGCTTTCCCTTTTAAGATTGCAGCCTTTTCTATAAATTGCAAATTATGCAAACAAAGTACGCCTACTTAAGTTTTGCAAATTTTCATTGCCAAATGACAACTGTTTCACTGTTTGTCTGTTCAAAGGATTACTTCATAAATTAGTGAACTAAAATGATAAAGTGCATGTTTCTATTCTCTTATTTATAACCCATAATTTTCCTAAGGCCAATTTAAGATATATTGTCTTTTAGAATGACATTAAATTAGACCTCAGTCATCTGCTTCCTGTCACTTTCTATTATTTTGTACTTGTTCATCAATCCTTGGGGGAAATCAAAGCCTGTGTGGCTCCCATCTGAATCTGCATAATTCTCAGTGATGGCTGGGTCAGGAGGTGCTTCCCCATGATATTTAAATTTCTACCATAACGAGAAACATTAACCCTTCAATGGCATGGTCATTCCAATTCTTGCTAGTATGTATCGTGTTATTTATTAGTGCAAGTAAAGTAATTCACATCTTAAATTTAACTCCCCAGTTGTGAAATTTTGATATTAATTACAATGGCAATGGATTTTTATACCACTAGTAATGTTTTATTAGTGTATGCTTTTATTCTTAACTACTTTTGACAGCTAGTTTTGAAAACATCCTTGAAAACATCCAGTCTTTTACTTCTCAGTTCTGAAAATAATTTAAATACATTCATTTGTTTCTTATTATGCAAACTATTTTGCTGCTACAAGTTAAATTCTGGTTGTACTAGCTATTTCTCAAGCTCATTGTAAAGAGGTAACTATGAAAGCCAAATGATATATTCTATTTGATATTCATGGTAATACTATAGCAGTCTACAGAGAGAATGGTGAGCAATTGCCATTGTATTGCACTGATTTAATCGAGCAGGCCAGTTGCCTCAAGATGAAAAAGGTTGACATGGACCTTCTCTGTTCCTCAGTGTTCTGTTAAAAACAGCCTTAGCTGAGAATACAGCCACTCATGTTCTGCATTTTTCTTGACCTGTTTAACTCCAGTTCTTCTGGGAATTTATACAAATTACAGTAGATGTTCCTGATGGCCAACAATAATTGATGAAATGTGAAAGGCACGCCTGAACATGATGTATCTTGCACACAGTTGATCTTGCTGCTCTAACAGTGATGGAAGGATATAGAGAATACTTTTGCAGATGACAGTCCCATAAATACAGCTGAGAAGAAGAAATTGAGCAGTAAATATCTGATAAAGACACACCTTGAAAGATGGTAGCATTCTGTTATTTGGGAATTGCGGCATTGTAACTGCTGATCCTTCAACTGAATCATCTGCAATCTGATCTATGTGTTTCTTGTCCAGACTTAGATTTACAATCTTTTTTTTTAGCTTCTACTTTGAATGCTTATAAAAAGGCACTTAATAGCAGCTACTTGTTTCCAGATCTAAGTAATAATGTGTGTCAGTTTCAGAAAATCCTATGGGAAGTGCAGATCCTCAGCTTGTTTTTAATTATAGGCCACACAGTATTAGTTACAAAGCTCTGTACAGTTACAATCCATGAAAGCAATGAATGCTGGGTAACAAATGGTGAGGTTTGAAAAGCTCAACTAACTTCCCTCGAGGCAGTGTAAATCATCAGCATGGGCTAGGAATCATCCAATCCACTAAAATCTCTGAATATTGCAACGCTGCCGGGAAATAAGATTTTAAAAGCCTATTCAAGCTTCTTCCATGAAATCATTTCATACATTTCAGTCAAATATCTAAAAGTTATCCAACTTCCATCTACTGGTAAGGCTTTTACGTTCTATTTATTAACACATGAAATTGTTCAGAAAAATTGATAAACTGATATTCTGTCCAGTATACGCAAAGACCTGGATTCTTACTTATCCAGTTTACTCAGTGGGGCTGTCAGGGTGATGGTTACAGTTCTTTGATTTTCTCCATAGCCCCAGGCCTCTGGTTGTTTTAACCTATGCCAGCTGGCAGTGGTTCCCTAGGGACCCTTGCAACATGGGTTTTAGAACTGCCTGTACTTTATCTATCCTTCTTCCCCACTTAAAGCACAGAAGGCTGCACAAACAGCGGACAGGAAAGTGACAGTAAGGTGACCTAGCTACAGGGCACCCTTACCAGGTTGGAACAGTAAGACTGTGGTCTTTGGGCCATGTAGACATGATGTTGGAGATATCAGACCAGCAAGAAGGAATATGTGACAGAAGTATTGAGAAGTATTGATATTTTTTGGTCATTCCATGCTGACTGAACAGCTCAAACAATTGCAGTGGTCACAATCTCACATTTTTGGATCATATCCTCCATGTGTTTCCTGGACTGTCAACTCAACATATAGTGTGGAAAAGGGATTAATGTTGGTCACGGAGCAGGTCTTAGTGTCCTTGTGCATTATTAATAAATTAATTTAAATGTACTCCAGCCTCTTACAGATGAGATCCCAACAATTTGTACTGTAGATATGTAGTTTTCATAGTGTGAGGCTCATGGACAAGTCTTTAACAATAGGAAGTGCATCTTCTAGCTACTGCTTTTCAGTTGAGAGTCCTCTGGTATCTTTAGCTGTGGTATTTCTGGACATTTTAAATATACCTTATGGTGTCAACTATCTTAGTTTTTTAGAGACCTAATTAGCAGATGTGTTAATTCTTCAAAGTCCATTACTTTTTAAATATATTCAACAGTTCTAAGGTCCTATCTTCCAGATCTACGCTCAGTATTTTGTTTCAGAAATGCCAAAAGAGTGTCAGTTTGTTTTTAAGATATCAAGAATACCTGAATGATTTAATATACAGAGTGTCTCACAGTGGAATTTTCTGTAATGTAGTAGACAAAGGTATAACAAAGCACAGTGAGACCGTATAAAGTCAAGTGGAAAAGAAGTATACATTTTTAACTGCACAGGTAATTCATGTTTGAAAATACTTATCAAAATATATTCTATATTTATCAGTCAAAAACTTTTCATGTAATTTTGATATCTTTCTAAAACATGTCAACTAATTTTAGCTAAATGTTGAAATTCCTTGGTAGGTTTTGTTATTTGATGTCTTAAGAAGGAGGCTGCATAACACTTTTTAGCTTGTAATTTTGTAGAATAAGTCATATCTGGTCTATGAGTTGCATCTGTAAAAATAAGGTCATTTGTGTATCAATCAGACAGCTGATTTTCTTGCCCTCCTCAGGCCTGTAACTTTTAAAAGGAGTAGCTAAGGAAACAGAAAAGTTGAAAATCTCTTTTCTGTGAGCAAGGACAAAAGAACTGGCAACAAAGAACAGTGGATAAAATGCCTAAATTCTTGCTTTCTTTTTTTTGGTGATTGTTATAGCTCTCAGTCAGGTTTTCCTCACTGTCAAGGATACTATTGAGATATGAAAGGACACTGAACGCAAGACAAGGTGAGGAATGCACAGGGAGGAAAGAGGATGACTTCAAAGAGAATGATTAAGACATCACACTGGTGATAGTGTCCAGAATATTTTAAACGAAGGTAGTCCATAATACACTTTAATATTAAAGAATTCAATTTATGAGTTAGAAAAATTAGTGTAATTGTTGATATCTTACGCTATGAGCATTTTGACATTGAGCAAGCCACAGTACTCTTCCCGTAGATCAAGAACAATAGCACATCTTTTTAAAGTCTGAAGATAGGTAAGTGAAAATGGAAACATGTTAAAATATAAGGAAATAGAACATATAATGGGTTAAGGTTATAAAGTGTATAACAAGTGTATAATAAGTGGCTATGTTGATTAATTTTCAAAGCAAGGTAAAATATGTGTGTTAACTATAGAAATTATATAAAGCAGAAGTGTAATACTGCAAAGGGCTCAGTATTTTTTCCATTTAAATTACACTGCATTTTTTTGCATATTACAAAAATTTTGAAGTACAATATACTTATTTCTGTCCCTGTTTCTCTGAGTGCATGCTGTTAACTTAGTATGCTTCTAAATCTACTTTAGTAAATGAACTATCTGACAATATTTAGAACCTTTCACATTGAGCACTCATGAAAAGATTAGCAGGATCTTGGCATCAGTTCTTTTATGTAAGTGACTGAAACATGATAAAGCTTGATGAATCTTCCTTTGCTAGAGTACAGAATCATATAATCATACAATCACTACGGTTGTAAAAGACCACTGAGATCATCTGGTCCAGCCATCAGTCCATCCCCACACTGCCCACTAAACCATATCCCTGTGTGTAACATCTGAACATTTCTTGAATATCTTAAGGGAAGGTAACCACCACTTTCCTGGGCAACCTGTTCCAACAGTTGATCTCTCTTTCAGAGAAGACAAATATTCAACCTGAGCCTACCCTATTGCAACTTGAAGCTATTATGTCTGTTCCTATTACTGTTATCTGGGAGAAGAGACCAACCCTCCTCCCCCACTACATCCTCCTTTCTGGTTCTTGTAGAGAACAGTAAGGTCTCCCATGTTCTTCCTTTTCTCCAGACTAAGTAATTTCAGTGCCCTCAGTTGCTCCTTATGAGACTTGAGATTCTTTCATAGGGTGTTTCTGTGCCCCCCCCCCCCCCCCCCTTCCCAAAAGACCTGTGATTGACAATACGTTTTTTTAAGTGCAAGTAAAGAATAGTAATTGGAAATACTAGTGATAGATAGGCCTAGTGATGTCTGGTGATCTGAAGTCAACTCTTGTGTCTGGAGATCCTGTCAGATATTCAGTGACATCACTGTACCTGATATTTCTTTTTTTTGTTGTTTTTTTTTCCTACTTTACATTTATTTGGCTTTCATTAAGTATACATAAAGATGCTAATGAGATCTATAATTTAAAGATAACATATTTTTTTGTCAGCTCAACATTTAATTTCCTAAATATACCAGGCCCTATTACTTATCTGTTAATCTATGGGTAACGTTTTTAGAAGAGTTAAGGCAAGAGGATGTCCTGTGTAAATATTGAAGCTGTACATGAGGTAGAAGTCCATTGCCTCATTATAGAAGTGCTTTAATGTTATACATATATACTTCTGAAATGGACATTTTAAATTAAAAAATTGAAAATATTGTTTAGGCTGAAAATAAGAAAAAAAATCCACAAACCATTGTTTTGATATTATAGAATAAATAAAAAATGCATACAGTATATGTACTTTCCTACTGGCAGTATTCTGCATTTGAATTTAACCTTGAGATTATTCAGAAGAAATGGAGTAGCAAATTATGGTCATGTGCATTGTAATTACTGCACTTGCCTTTTCTGCCATGTACCAGTACAGAAGGATTCTTTTTCTGTGTGTGTGACAAAACAACAGACAAATTAAGTGACCATATTGAGAGAAGCTTGGTAATGCATTATATATTATGCCTTTGTTTGCAGGCCTCAAAAGTCCTATCCAGAAATTTACTAAAGACTATATTAAAAAATTACGTATCTTTAAGTTATTTCCATAAATTAGAAATAAAAGAAAACTTGTTTTCAACATAGTCGCTTTTCATCTGTTTTGGAAGGAATATCTTAATATCTTTATCAATCTAACCTGTACAGCAAGGATTTGTTTGTATTTGTGAAATAACACCACACGTCATCTTTACAATACTCACCTCCTCCAGAAATCCACCTGTAGTTACAAGTGCAAAGTTTAGTTATTTTTATAGAATTCAACTCCTATTCAAGTATTAAATAAAATAACTCAAAATATAATGGAAGTATTAAACCTTATAATTATTGTAGTTTCCAATATAAAAGAATTGATGTTTGTTAAAGATTGAGTAGGAGAAAAAATGGGAACAAATTAAAATGTATTTTTCTTTAAAGCAAATAGACTTCTATGTATTGTAAGGCAGATTTTTTTTTAACAAGTAAAAAGCATTAAAAAAAAAATAAAAATGCCAGCTCTGACATTTCCTGTCTGATGACAACGATGAGATCCAGCCTGTTAAGGGCTTAAAATGAATGTCTTGTCTAATTTGTGCTCTTCATTTTTATTTCATTCCTCCCAACTGTCTCATCTTACCCCACCTGTCACACATCACACCCCACCTTACTTTTTCAGATTTTTCAAGCTTTGCCTTTTGTTTTTCCCCATCTTAAATGTGATCCAGCCTTTTCTCTTTAACTATTCACTTTACTTTTTGCCTCTTTGCCACTATTTAATTTCCTCTTCTCTGTTCTGCTTTCTATTTTCTTTCTTAAATGAATTCCAGAAATGTTATGGAAAAATAGAACAGTAAATTTAAATTGTATTTAATGGAAATAAAAGAATTCGTAGTACTTAAAAGCATGCATGCTTATCTTAAAACAGTAATTAATTGATGTCTTTAATAAAATTTCCTGAACAAAACATTAATGAATTACCTAGATTTAACATTAGTATTAAAAATGTCTCGAGGCTTTTTTTTTAAAATATCTTGTTAAAATTATTGTTTTTTTGTTAAAATTTTGTGAACACTCCACACCTGAGCAACAAACTTGTTGTACATGCTGGTAAGGGGCACACAACTTGCAAGTCACTAAGCTTTTTTAACTGTATTCATTCCTAAAGTCTGAGATATAAGTTGACTTCTCATAAATTGATTCCAATTATAGACTGCTTATTTTGGATACACATAGGTTCCCTAAAACAAGTACTTCCAATATATGTGTGTTAGGCATGAGCAGCTAAATAGCTATATAAATTGTCTGGACTATTAATTTTATTAATTGTATTTGTTTCTTGATAACATTTAATCCCAGACTTTGTGTCAAAAATATATGTCTTTGAGTGTTAGGAGACATTGTAAAAACATCCAAACAAGCAAAATGTAGAAGCAAATACTAGATACAGATGAACGAATAATGATAAAAGTTTGGTCTGAAGTTTGGTTGACTTGCCTGACCTGAAGAAGTGGTTAAACCCAGTAATCTTAGTTTTATTTCTTATTATTATTGACAGTAATCAACAATTGAGTTGAATCTAATTTCATCATAACCTGTTGAAGCTCTGTAGTTCTTTTTTGATTTCTTTTTCTGTCATATTGAAAAATGTTTTTGACAATAAGGATGGCATTACTTATTTCCTGCTGTGATAATCCTGATTTTTATTTTTCTATTTTTCCAAATTTCATTCTATTTTTTTCATTTAAAGTTGCAAACTATGTTCTGTAATGCTGCCTGTCACACATTAATGTCAGTGACTCTAAGCTATGTTTAAATTATCCACTGGCATATAGTAATTATCCAGAACTGCAAAATACAAGGCAATATCCTCTGATGTGTAATTTCAATTCTTTAATGTAATTCTTTACTCTTAAGCACATCTGGAAAAAATCTCGGTTTAACTTTTGATATTTGGTGTCTTGAAGTTGTTTTTTTTTTCTTTTTTTTTTTGTTGTT
The DNA here is from genome assembly GCA_035772895.1 of Perdix hodgsoniae. NCBI lineage: Eukaryota > Metazoa > Chordata > Aves > Galliformes > Phasianidae > Perdix > Perdix hodgsoniae. The sequence continues at coordinate 38,616,575 of JAPSGF010000001.1, forward strand.
TTTTGTTTTCTTTTTTTTTTTTGTTTTCCCCTGAAATCCTTTAGATGTGAAAACATTGCACCAGAAAGCAGCTTGAATACATGTCAAACTGAAATGATATGATGGTGACCACAAAACGCGTCACGCTGTAATTGTACTTCTGAATGGCTCTCATGAAATTTTTCATAATTTTGATTGCCTTAATGTCCACTGAAAGAATTTATGAAACTTTTAATCTATCTCACAATTAATTGTAATACGTTTTGATGATAGAAATTTTAACCTATTGAATCTCCACTACACAGAATTTGTCTAAATCATTGATAGTTTCCATCTTGTAATATGCTGAAGAAGAACAATAGCAATACTGTACATCTGTTCAGCATGAAGCTTCATTTTAAATTTTATTTCCTGTCCTCTCTTTTGAGATGTTGCTTCATACTAAACACATGCATATAGGCACTGTATTGGTATCAGACATAAACTATGTGAATTCTGATACCTTTTCCTCCGTTGTACACTAAGAATTCTAGTTTTAAATGATATCCTGCCAGCATTTTCACAATCCATTAATTCCTGGATCAACATCAGAAGGAATGTCAGAGCAGAGTGAAATTCTTGTAAGACACAGATGTCAGGATCAAAAGTCAGAGACATTCTCAAAACAGCAGGGTAGCATGCTTGTTAGACCTTAATCGTAACAATTAGTATCTGCCATGTGACATTCTCTATACCCTGCCTATATTTCTGTTAAGTTCCAGGCATGCTGAAAAGAGAAACTATTTCTTGAAGTTGGATGGAAAACTACACGGGCTATTAGTCTTCTAATTGACCTTTATCCTGGTATTTGCAAACTTTTCAGTAGTGTATTACCTTAAATGGTAAAATTAATATTTCATTTTAAAAACATGCTTCATTCTAACTTTAGATTGAAATTATTTTACATAAAAAGTATGCAATTCTGTTCTGAGAAGCATTTATTCTTTCAAATTATCCATTTAATGTATATAGTTAATGGTTAATTAACCGTCAGGAAAATGGCTTCTGGTAACTAGATGTATCCACACTGATGTGTAATGTCATATAGAAAAAATAATTCATTCTTTAGTGTTAGAGGTTAATGCTATGTGTAATTTATAAGTTTCATTTTTAAAAAATTGTTTCTAACCATCCTTGCTCTGAGTATTTTACTTTCAGAAAAATAATCCCAGATAAATGACTATTATTCTTTACGTTAGACAACAGAGGGTACTGAAAAGTCTAGCTTCCTTTCTTCAACTGCATTACATTACTGCACCGAGAATCTAAGATTTAACAACCATTTCAGTAACAGAGAGTTTTGCAGTCCTGTATTTGTCATTCTTCTGTGTGATACGTTATAGGCACATTACACGTTATTTTGCCAGTATTCTTTTTCTTCTTTCTTAGCCTGCCGTTAATTACTACAGTGATGCAGTGAAAGGTGTCAAGTATATAAACAAAACTTTTGAGTGTGACATAGCAGAGAAGGGTAAGAAAATAAAAGGGAGAAAAAGTGTGCTCAAAGGAATGAAACAGGATCTTTGTAGTAGTTTTAAATGTTGATCAACATTGATAGTTTATATACCATATATGACTTTATATGTTTTATATAAATATTATGAAATACAGGAATTTGGCTGTGATAGAAATGGGGAAGTTACATGAAAAATACAACTAATATTTTCTTAGGCATTTAAGAAAAAATGCAGTGCAGTGTTAGGGAACAATGGAGAAGTTTGCGAATGTGTCTTACTGTTGATCTGAAGATGTGAGAATAGATTTCATTCTCTAGTCATTTCAGACTAGAATTTGTAGTCATTTCATGACTAGATTTCATTCTAGTCATGAAAGAGTTAGTCATTTTGGCTGAGGAATTGAAAGTAGTTGAATACAAGAAAAAAAATGGAATTTGCCAATATTAGGCTCCTTACAATAATAGAAAAAAAAATGCTATTAGATAAAAGAGTGAAGTATGTGAAGGGACTTTTTATAAGGGCAGGTAGTGACAGGACAAGGGGAAATGGTTTTAAACTGGAAGAGGGTGGATTTAGACAAGATACTAGGAAGAAACTCTTTACTGTGGAGGTGGTAAGACACTGAAACAGGTTGCCCAGTGACATTATGGGTGACCCCAACCTGGAAGCACTCAAGGCCAGGCTGACTGGGGCTTTCAGCAGCATGGTCTGGAGGGAGGTGACCCTATCTGAAGCAGGGGGTTTGGAAGTAGATGATCTTAAAGGCCCCTTCCAACCCAAACCATTCTATGATTCATTGATTCCATGGACAGTAAAACTAGTAACGTAAGTTTGGGAAAATTATGGTATATCAGAAATGATGAACTAGTCAGAAATTTCAACTGTATAGAAATGCAGCAGATGGTAATAGGTAATAGGAGAAAAAATAATGGGAGAAGATTATATTCTTTTAATTTATCAATGAAAAGAAAATCAGATTTGAAAAGCAATAAAGAAGTAGAGAGTGCATACTGCAGACAGATAGGAGGAAGGGCTTGATAAGGAGCTGCTGATGGAACAAGAGCAATGAGACTGGTGACTTGTTGGTTATCCATAATGGAAAATAGCTGTTTTCAACTGAGAATCCAGCCAAGTTATAAATAGGAACGGTGCAGTGGTGTTGATTTATACCTTATCAGTATAGATAAACCTTATCAGAGAAGCAGGAATTACACTTCATATTATTATTTTATCCAAATTGCCTCCTGAGCATCTAGATTTAGTTGGAGACAGGTTATATCTTCTCCTTTCTGCAGCAGACTTCTGTGATATCTTACAGGCTGATATTCCTCAACATGCCAAGGTCTGTAGAAGAACATGCCATCTGTGCTTGTTAACTTGTGAAGAACACACAGGTGTTATGAAACAAGACATTTTTGTTTCTAAATGCACGTTTAAAATTTATAGATGCAAGTGTGCTATGTAGCTGTCCTTCTTCATAAGATGAAATGAATACAATAAACAAACTTTCTCTTTTATTTATCATCATCTTGTCTTCACCTCTGAAATAGTAGGGATTTTGGAAACTGCATAAATAGTAATAACACTTTATTCTTCTGTGCTACATATTCTGCATGTTAATATCTAAGAGGAAAATAGCCGCCTACAGGAAAGCCATTAATCAGAGGACTAAATGCCAAAGGTAAAAAAATAATGAATTCACTAATGGCTTTATCTTCTTTATCCCTGCTGTTATCATTCAGCTACTTTCCTTTATCTGCAGTTTCCTCACTTTAAAAGCGTATTTACACAAACATGCCCACTTTTATAATCGTAAGCATTTAATAATAAAAAAAATAGTATCTGCAAACAAGTAATGCTCTTGAGTGATTTGAATGGAAACATGAAATTCCTGTTTTCAAGGGAAAAACAAAATCCGTGAGAAGCTGGAAATGAACATGTTATAGCTAACCAGATATTCCCAGTTTTCTAAGACTATTTTATGCATTAGACTGAAATTGTGCATTGAGGGAGAGGATTTTATTGATCATTCTTTGCTTTTCCTTGGTAAGAGAAATTCTACAGCAGGTACCTAAATATATTTATTTATTTATTTCATATTTCTCTTTGTGAGAGGAGGTGTCTTCAACCTGCATGTGTTTATGTTTTTATGGTATTGAGGAATTATGAGTAAATAAACAAGAAAGTAGAACAATGTTTTGAAGAGGTCCAGTTTTTACTCACAGTTTTGATCGTTGTTTCCCATAAGGACAACTGTTAGTTTAGCATACTTTGTTTCATTTTTCTGCCTCTGTGCTTTTGGTATGTGGTTGTAGATAAGAAGTTTGTTTTTATTTTATTTTAATTCAGTTTTTGTTTGTTTGTTTGTTTGGTCATTCAGAGGTTTTTAAAAAATACAAAGTGATAAAACATAAGGTTTGTTTATTATTTTTGCAGATAAAATATTTGTCTCCTAAAAACACCTTGTAAATCTCAAATCTAATTAATATGAGCTTGATTCTAGTTCTGCAATATCAAGAAGATTTGAACACAAAAAAGCAGAAAATCCTTTAATTTAATGATACAGAAGCACGGATCATTAAGATCTTCTAATATACTATAGAACAGCCATTTGGATGCTCACTTCTTTTTTGGTAATTCGGGAGAAATGTGCTCTTTAATTAATTCTACAATTAACTTGTAGATAAGTGAAGATATTCATCCATATTGACTTCCCTAAATAATAACAGTTTTGTGTGTGTGTGTGTGTGTGTATGTGTATGTATGTATGCTTTCATACATATTCATAATGCATATTTATTTACATATTTGTATGAATGTCTGTCCACATCATAATTCATATGCATTATCATGCAGGGCATCTTCTGTCCGGGAATGTCTTTTCCCCTTTTACAGTCTAAATAAAGACAAGATATGCAGTTAAGACTCAAAGAATCATAAGAGGACTAGTGAATTTATTGCAAATGTTCACTGTAGGCAGTTCTGAAGTCAATTCTGTGCTCAGGAGAGCCAACAGATACAAAATACTTTGTTTCTACTTTTTGAGATGCAGCAATAGAAACAGAGAATAGATTATGGAACCAGTTGATTTCAAGAACAAAGAAAGACTTTTCAAGTTAATGCAGAATTTTTATAGTTAATTATGAATTGAAGTTTGGTCTCCAGCACCTGAGTCATAAACTTTACCTTTGGCCATTTTTCTTATGCTTGCAGGGTGTATGAGTAACTTCATTTTCCAGAACCTTTAGCTGAATATGTGAGCTATAGCCAAAGCGCTTTTCAGAAGAAGGTATAATTCGTGAAGTTACTAAGAAACACTTCCTATTGGTTGTTGTGAAACCATTAGATAGAGACTTTGCCAGGATTAGCAAAACAGAAAGACAGCAGAAAAGCAAGTCACCGCAATATATGAAGACCTGGATAGCCAGACCATTGTGTTTTGTAACAAAGGCTGTCCCAGTCGGAGTACCAGGGACATTTCAAGAGTCTACTGGACACAGTAAAAGGAATGCTACATCAAAGATACTAAGCATAATTAATTTTGAATTCCACTTATTTTCAGAAACTTGAATTAGATTGCCATCTAGGAAGAATTCTAGAACAGGTTAAAACCCAATCTCAAACTTAGTTCTCAGTGTTATCAACAGTTGCGCAATTGGATGTCATTTGGAATGTCCCCTGTTTGTTCTTCAAACATTTATCTCCTTAAATTTTTAGCTGCAATCCTCTGCTATTACTTGTAACTGACTACATCCAGCCTAGAGTCCAATCCAGAAGGTCTTATTTCTGAGTCAGATGTCATGTAAATAGTATACTGGAAGTGAAAAAGTATGTCTGTAAGCAGTCTACATTTTGCTTACAAAAAGTATTCATGTTGTGTTTGAAGATGAAAAATTGGCTATGATAAAAGTCAAGTTTTCAGTGTCACTAAATGAAAACTTAGAATTTTGTTACCTGCTATTAAATATGGTGCTGGGAGAGGAACAAAGAAAGAAGGAGCAAAAATATCTTTGAAACTAGAGTGAGTTGTAGATCTCAGCATAATTGTAGAACACCTGGTAGTTGTATTAACACCAAGGATTAACTACATTCCTGCTTACTTTGTTTAGCTAGTGAAACAGGTCCGTAAACACAGTAACACCTAAGGACTTCTGTGTCTGTTATATTTTGAGATGACTATTCTTGGGCATGAAAAAAAAGACAACCCTGAAAGTGATCAAGAAAGTGATTATGCTTTTTCTTGAAGGGATTCAAAGTTAAAACAGAATAACAGTTTATCTTTTAGGTTAAACCTAAGAACTGGAGAAATGACATTATCTCTTTTGTCTCCTTCCCACTCTTTTAAAAAACACATTTATTTCAT
>JAPSGF010000001.1:38627412-38741923 GCA_035772895.1 Perdix hodgsoniae
AATCCACTTTGCATTTTCTATGATATGCAAACATGTAGCTTCAGGTTGTCTCTCATGGGGTAATTTTAATCTGAACTTTTCATTAGGATGAGAATTGATGTTAGTAAGGAGCTTTTAGCTGTATAACTGAAATATTTTATCAGATTTCTTTCATTTTGATAAAACAAAGGAGTTACATGAGGCAGATTTCTTACCTGAATTTTCTTTAATAACTATTAGTGTTTTCTCCATTCAAAGTAATTTTTAGCATTTTTACACATAAGTTTTTTTTCTAAAACTTTGTGCTTACCCAGTACTGTAGAGTTTGTCCACCTTAAATAAACTTAATTGTTCAATATATTTATTTCATTCTTAAATATTTTATGAGTTGCTATTCAGTAATTGCTTGTTGACAGACTTACCAACTGAAAAAAGCACACTGCAGGACTAGAGGAGTTAAATTGCTTGTATTTCACTCACTGATATCTCCTTACTAATACTTTTTTTTTTTTCCCCCCAACTAGCATGTTTGTAAATCTTCTGAAATATAAATACTGAGCTTGTTATCTATTACCTTCAGGGACTTTGACATAGGTAAGTTTTTGTAATAGAATTATTATCATAACATACTGTATTTGAGGTTACATGGTCATCATCTAGTACTCAAACTCAGTCTTTTATGGTATATCAGTGGGCTGGTTCTGGTGGTTTCACACTGATGGGCAGCTGAACCACAGCAACTGCTCCCTCACTCCCTCTCCTCAAAGGAAGAAGTGGAGAAAAAGGCTCAAGTATTGAGATAAGTACAGGGAGATCGCTTACCAGTTGTCCTCACAGAAAAAAAAGTCTTGGTGTAGGGAGATTAATATAATCTACTGCCTATTAGTAACAGATTAGAGCAATGGGAAACCAAAACCAAACTTAAAACTCCTTCACTCCCCATCCACCCTCTTTCTCCTCCCTCCCAGTGGTGCAGTGGAACAGATTTTTGGGACTGTGATGAGCCTGTAATGCTTTGTCTCTGCCACTCTGTGGTTACTGTGCCCCAGCTCCATGTGAGTCCTTCCCACAGGATGTCATCCTTCCCAGTCTGATCCTGTGTGGGCATCCCACAGGCTCCATCTTTCCAATCACTGCTCCAACACAGCTCTGTACCTTGGGGCCCATCCTTCAGAAACTGCTCCATCACAGGCTCCTCTCCATGGGCTGCAGCCTCCTTCAGGCCACATCTGCTGCTGCTCTATGGTCTTCTCCATGGCTGCACGTAGAGTTCTGCTCCATGTGGTGCCTCTGGACTGTAGGGAACAGCCTGCTTCTCCATGGGCCTCACCTGGGTTGCAAGGAACATCTGCACCACATCTGCAGCACTTCCTGCCCTCCTCTTGTAGTGACCTTGCAGTCTGCAGGGCTTTTTCTCTCCCATTTCTCACTCCTCTCTCCTAGCTGCTGTTCAGCAGCTTTTCCCTTCCTTTAATCTTCTCTCCCAGGGTAACACCCTGTGTTGCTCATAGCTTACAGCTCTAACCAGAGCCAGGCCCCACTGGAGCGAGCTAAAGCTGGCCCTGATCTGATGTGGAGCAGCTGCCAGACTCTGGTCACAGAAGTCACCCCTGCAGCCCTCCACCACCAAAACTTCACCACATAAACCCAGTACACCAAACCGATATATTACAGACACAGTCTTCCTTCACTTGTGAATTATTTTTTCTTAGAAGACTGCTGAGCTGTAATCTAGGTAATGTATACAAATATGGGTTTTAACAAAGCCTTTAAATACATCCTCAGCTTGAGTAACCATTTCTTTTAAAAGATTAATTTCCTGAATCTTACTTAATTTCTTCAATGGTAATTTTCTCTCAGGGGTTTCACCTGCTATCTTCAGTAAGCAGAATCTATTTTTTAATAACAGAAGTAAATGGTTCTGCATCTGATAATAAAAAAATACTATTCAAAACTATCAAGTTTCAAAACATAGTTGAGCCAAGTCAATATGAGCTTTAGAGTGTGCTCCTCTCAATCTGTCCTGTAGCCACACAAGGGCTCGTAGGGAGCAGTGAATGCTGAAAATGCAGAATTAGTGCAATGGTGCACATTAAAACCATACATGTTTGCACAGACTAGATAATCAGTGAACTGTGTGGATCTGTGTAATACATGGGTTTTTTCAGTGCAGTCATGAGTTTACTCCCTGGAACAATATTGATGGGATTTCCCTGTTGGTCTTTTCCTATATTCTGCTTCCTAAATAATACTGAAGGTTCTTTTTGAATTTTTTGGTGATAAAAGGATGTGGTTTCTTTTACATATACGTGTGTATGTGTGTATATATATATATATATTAACAAATGTTCTCTAATCTTAGGAGGTGTTCTAAGTGTTTTGAAACATGGATAAAACCCATTTCTTATGTGAATCTGCACTAGTTCCCCGTGACTAGTATATTGATCATACTTCTTTCTTGCTTCAGTTGTATTAAGCTCAAAAAAAAAAAAAAATCAATTTCATTGTCATTGTAAAGTGTATATCAAGTAAGCGTTTTAAGAGCAAAAAGATTTCTTTTATATTTAGTGAGCTGTGTCATTTTTATCAACAATCACATCTAGACTGTCTATGAAAACGCTTCCACATGCAAATAGCTTAGCACATATAAATGTAATTCCATTAACTTCCCTTCTGGAATGACAAAATTGTTTGCAGAACCACTGATTTTTATTATTAAGTCCCAAAAGCAGGAGCTTTCTTTAATTAGTTGGACTGGAAGGTAGGAAAGCAATCTTAGTTGAACAAAAATAACACTTTGATTTTTCTCTTTTTCCCCCAAGCCTGAACTGAAATAATTGAGCAACTGTGGGTTTTACTTTTTCAGAAAAGAAATACAAAGGAGCATGAGGACATGTTAAACAGAATTTATGTGCTATTAAGCCATTAAACATATTGATATTTGTTCAGTAAAGTTTAGGGCCGATGTAATTAAAGTGATATTCCTTATATTTTCACAGATAAAATCAAGTACTTGAGTATGTCTACCTGCTCTAATCTTCAGACATTTTGTCTTTCTAAAATGAGAATTATATTTACCAGTACTACCAATTCAATAAACTGTGTCAGTCTCTTATGGAGATACCTTTACAAAAGTAAGGCCCAGGGCAACCGTAATGTAGAACTGTGCAGTGGTGATGGTATGGTTTTCCTGGGACAACAAGCAACCACATCTCTTTTCCCATACATAAATGGCAGTCAGCAATAGCTAGAAACAAAAGGCCCCTCTCTCACTCTCTGAATACAGTGACATTCATTCTCAGAGAAGCAGGGGCAGCTTTTTGAAAGCAGACTTCTTCAGTTCAACAATAACACACAATGAGTTATTGACTTGTTTATATATGGAGCTCTTTTCAGTAACTAACTCTGACTCCCCACAGTCTGGACAAATGATTGATTTCGTTGTTAGAAAAAGAGAAAGCTCTTGCACTAAACTCTGTAGTGCAAACTACTTTTTCCCCATTTGTTCCCTCACTGAATAGGACCTTATTAAAATGCACTTTCCAAAAAATACCTGCAGCTGGCCTTTATAAGCATGTTTTGTATATATAAATAAGTAATTTGTCCCAGTCTTTTGTATGGTAACAAACCATTGGAGAATCTTGTCAACATATATATGAAGGTTGATTGTCATTGGATTTTGGTTAAATGATATTATTTATATTGATACACATATAAAGCATAATTTAAAATGTATTTACAGTAGCTATTTGTTTACAAATCTTAACTTTTAAAAATTAATAGGCACCATGTTTTTCTATTGGGAAATTCCTAGTTGCTTTTGACACCAGTTGCTGAAGTAATATGCCATAAGCGTTCTTTGGATGGTCTTTTCCTATATGAACAACTACTAAACAAACGCTTGAATAGCTGTTAAGTGACGAAACAATGTACATGTAACAATAGGATGGAGACTTTTACACAATTCCTGAGTTAAAAAAACATTCCTGGGAAGTTAAGCATTCATTAGAATGTTCCTGAAGGTATGTTTTTCAATGCATTTTACTTACATGTCTAGAAATGTCAGGAAGGATTAATGAAATTAATGCCATATTACTCCTGATTCTCCATGTTTTTGCACCTGAAAAGATCTGTTAGCAGTATCACAATGAATATAAAATACTGGAAGCTCAAATGCAAAATGCTAGCTGTTTATTGCAACTTCACATGAATTCTGTAGAAAGCTACGCAGGTTGGAAGAAAACATGGTATCGTATCACTTCTGATATGATGTGAATATTCTTGTGTTTCTTACAAGATTTAATGAAGTGAGTATTTTTTTGTTTGTATAGGTTTCTATGGCTGTAAGAAGAAAACTGGAAAAGTGTAAATTCTGTATTTCTAATCTGGATGATCAGCCAAGAAACGTGCCAATTTTTTTTTTTAATTCTAGCTCTTTAACCTAATCATAGCAAACCTTTATTTTGCAGATTTGTATTCCTACTCTGTTTTGTGTGTGAATTCTTACTTTTTTTAAAAAAAAACAAAAATATTTTTCTCTATGTATTCACTTCCTTTTTTATTTCTATAATGTAATTTTCCTAACTTTATTTAACTCTTTTTGGAATGCTAGCCCAGATGAACTACCAGTTTCCTCATCTCATTAATCCTGATCTGATTAACAAAATGTATAGCATTAACGTAGCTATGATATTACCAATAATATTTTGATGTTCTCTAAGCATTGCTAAAATCTAGATAAAATGAACAGAGATTGAATGTTTACAAAGTAGTGAGGAGGTAGCAGGATGAAAAGATTTAACTAAATGTCTTTTCTCTTTTCCATTCTCAAGTGAACACCAGGAATTAGCATACATTTGAAAAACATGTATAAACAGGGCAGAGAGGGTCTCGAAAGAGCTGTGCTTTCTATAGAAGTCCATGCACAGGGCAAAAAATTTGCTGCAGAAATTAATGCTTGTCTTGATATCTTTAACTTCTGTGTATCTTGTTCTGTGTCCTGTGGATATTCATCAAGAGCTCATAGCAGCATTATTCTTAACTGGTTGTGGTTGTGGGGGGTCGGGGGAGGAAAAGGAAAAGCTATTCTTCTGTGTAGCTTCTGTAGCCTTTTGTGGAGACCCAGAGATCCATAGGATTTCCCTGTGATCTCAATGTATCCATACTTACAATTGACTGGACCCTCCCCTTGTGTATCTGAATGTCCTGGGACAGACCTTTAGATGCACTAAAGTGGTGTCAGTTGAAGTTGGTGGCTTTTTGCTCATTTAATTGAGTGACATACAAACCTGGACTCACGCCTTCACCAAAGGCTTTCAGACAATCTCTGAACAGCAGCTTTGTAGAACGTTTTAGTTTTTGTCTCTCTTGCAGCTTCAGGTCTTATGCAAGTAAACAGATTAGGAACAGATCCTGGTCTTTGAAATACATATTTTGCAATTATCTGACTATGTTTTATTAGACAAATTGCACTCATTTTACTGGAGGAAACATATCCGTTTTCTGACTGAAGTGCAACCATCAGAATAAATATCTTTTCAATCATTAGAATACTATTTGATAGAGATAAACCCAATGCAAGAGTAAGATAAAGTATATACTGAAGAAGTAGTACAGTATTTGTATTTTTCATTTCAGTTAAAGAAGCAAACAAATTATATAAAATATTTTGTTTATTTTTTCCTTTAACGATGTTCTACTTTAATTTTCACATTATATAAAAATGCAGGTCTATGTGTTTGTGAATTCCTTAGTAGCACCATTATAATTTGTCAAAATAAGTTCACATCTTCTTTGCAAGCATCCAGGAGTTTCCTCACATATTTGGAGTCAAAGTTTTAACAGTATTTTTTTTTTTTTGTCATATGAAAAGTATGTCTTGTATAGCAAACTTTATTAGTCTTTTGTTTGTGTCAGGAAGAAAACCTTTCTGTGATAAAACTAACACTAATCATCCTTAATTTTTTTATTTACTTAATGTTGGGGTACTGAGTTGTCCTAGCAAGGATTTATGAGTGCATACAGTAGTTCTGAGTAGATGGAGTGTTCTAGAATAGCTAAGTTAGGCCTGTAGGTTAAGAGTTGGCGGGCGGGGGGTTTAGGTAAGTGTGTGTATAGGTTCTCTCGCGTGCATCGGGTCTTGAGTAGCGGGTGTATGCGTCTGCGCAGGATTTAGGATGGTATATAAGGTATGTGACGCAGCATTAAATTGAGAGAAGACATTATGGCATCCATGTTTGTCTTTCTCTCCCCCGGAAGGTCGAGGTCCCGGGATAAGTCGGGTTAATTGGCGGATACGTCACTTAAAATCTTACCCATCTGCTACTGCTTTTCTGGTCGTTTTCAGTTGCAACTGGCTGAGACCAGTGGGTGCTCTAGTGTCAATGAAATGGCCTTATGATAGCAAGTATATAAAGAGTCTTTTTCCTTTCTAGAGATTTCATTCTAGAAGATACCTCATATCTAGAGATATTCATACCTAGGTAGATACTGTTAATTGTTCCAAAGTTTGAGACGTTAGATGAAGTCCTGATTTCAGTTAAGTTAATTCTCTCATACAGATCCATTCTGACAGGTGCCTAGAAAAAGGCAAAAATGTTGAAGCATGCCTTCTGCACAGATGGAAAATGTGGACACAGAGCCACCTCTGTCACAGGTAGAGCACAAGTATCAGTTATGAGACCACCTCAGTGAGTTGGAGATTGTTGGATTTAAACAATCCACACTAAAGCAATTGGCTAGTGTTGAAAATAGCACAGTCTTCATTTTTTAAACTTGTCTCTACTGCATATAAAGTAGACCTTGTTTTTCCAACTTCAAATACTACCCACTGTAAAACCTTATGAGGATGTGTGAAGTTTTTACATTATTTGTTCCAAAAGGTGTGTCGATTTGCTAGTTATACTGCAAATCAATCCTTCTCCAGTAAAGCATATGCCTCTGCAAGTTGGTTTGGAATAAAAAACAAACTCACGTATGAGTACCATATATGTATATATGAAAGTGCATCATACTCAGTTTTTAATTCATAGAATCATAGAGTCATAAAGGTTGGAAAAGACCTCCAAGATCATCCAGACAACCGTCCACTAAATCATGTCCCTTAGTGCCACACCAAAATGTTTCTTGAACACCTGCAGGGATGGTGACTCAACCACCTCCCTTGGCAGCCTGTTCCAGCACCAGAGTGCTCTTTTGGAGAAGAAATTTTTTCTAATATTCAACATATATTTTTAATTTTCCAGTTGGATTTGCTAGTGCTATTCAGAAGGGGAATATCTTCAGGCATTCTTTCAATTGCAAGAGAGGAATTATAATTAAAGCAGGATTAAATCGCATGAAGTGATTTTATTGGTAGATGTGCAGAACAAATATAAGAACTATATTTAAAGGTTAGAACAGTTAAATTTTTGTAACTGAATTAAAAAAGCTGATTTTGGTCTTCACATAAAAATGGGACAGTTTTCCAGCAGTATGCTTCCTAGTGACCTAGTAAAGCAATTACCAAAAATAATTTCATATGCATATAGAATATGGATTTTTGAATCATTAGATTTACTTTTTTTCTGTGGATCACTGTGGTGCCAGGATGCAAAGAAAAATCGTCCCAGCAGAAAGAGGAAATCCTCTACTGTGCTTTAGCAAACACCTTGATTTTTTTTTGTGTGCATTGGCTTTGGGAAGAAACAAAAATGTCTCCAATGATGCAAATATATGATCCTATATTAAGCTTGTTCTCTCATTGGCTAGTAATTCAATTCTATTAAGAAACTTTCTGTTTTCAGTTCCTCTTTAAAATTGGATTTATGAATTTGCAACTGCATAGATGATTTCTGACTACAAAAAGCAATCCCATGCTGACCAATGCTTATGAGTGGTTCAGTAAATTATTTCATATACAGGTAGAGGGGTGAAAAATATGCAGAAAGTAAAACACACCTGTTTTGTTGATACAAGATTCCAACATGTCTCAGAAATGTCAAAAGTGTTTAACAAATTATTTTGTTTAAACATTCTTATAACATGACAAACCTTTTATAACTTACATAATACAAAATACAAAATATGAAGTGGTATATTAGATTATAATACAAAACATTTAAGTGGTTAGGAATGCTCAGAATTACGGTTCTGATTATCTATTCTGGAATACAAATTATTTACCTGGAAAATATGGAGGCCAGGTAATGTCTAAGGCATAATTACTGGAAATGGCAATTCTTGAAAGATTTCTGTGTACATGCAGACAAACAACGTGATTTTTAGCCATGTTTTTAAACTAATATTTTTTTCTCTATAAAGGAGTTGCTTAAGATGTTACTTTTTATATTTTTGACTGTTAACTCACCTGTCATTCCAGTTATTGAATTCCCCTCTCCCAACTCTTTTTTCTTTTTTATCTCCCTAATTCCATATAGAGTAGATTTGACATGGACTATTTACTTTATTATCCTTCCTTCTAGACCTTCCTATTTACATGTATTCTGTACTGTAAAGATATATATACATTAAAGATTAACTTCTAGCTTCAATTCAATCAACAACCAAATGGCCAAAAATCTCTGAGTAGTGTCATTAGGGCTCATGGTTACAATCGAATACTTTTTTTGGTTGACTTCTAGCACTGAATTAAAAATATATATTTTTTTTCCAATTTAAAGTTGCTAGTTCACAGTTCTAAGAAGCAGTGAGTGTGCAGCATTCTGTTCTGCCCTCCTGTCTCCCTAGGGCTGCCAGCTGCTCTCTGCCACCATGGTTGGAACAAAGTGAGAATACACAAGAAATCGGGTGTTTCAATCAAAGGAGAAGTGGAAAGACTGAAATGAGGCAAAAATTCAAAGAATTTCTATACATTATGTGTGGTAGCTGCAAATGAATTTAATTTCATATGTTACTCCAGCACTGTATTTGACCCCATGGAAGTGTGTTTGATTTGTACTAAGGAAAACCTCCTGAACTTCACTAAGTATGAAAACTTTGTCTCATCTATTGAATAGATTTGGTGTATGACATAATTTTTGTCAAAAATACTGGGTTATTCTTGCTAGAAATCAACTTGTAAAATAGATTTTTCACTCCAGCAAAATACTTCAATACTCAGTTAAGAGTTGAAGTAACTCTGCTTTTGTTGCAGCGTTGTTTCTAGTTTAAAGAAAAGTGATAAGGTCTCTTGTTTTTTCAGGTAAGAAGCGTAGTTTACAATGTCAAGATTTTGTAAGCTTATCAGGATATTATGCAGGAAGAATTATAATCAAAAACTGTAAAATGAAACACTTTTCTTACAGTAGGTCATGCCGTGAAGCTGATGGCATGTTCTGTAAGTGAAATACACAAAACTGATGGCAGGTAGAAGTGAAGAATGATTTCCATATAGGCTTCCTGATGGCAGAAACCCTTTTTCCCTCAGATACTTGCATGTTATTACAATACTGCCAGCAAATCTGTGTCATGTTAAATTTAATAATTAAAATAATTAACTATCTTTTTATAAATGTGTCAATGATATTTCATTTTCTTGTGTTTGACATTAACTTGTTTCCAGTAACATAACTTTTCCTTGCTATCTACTAATTTCTAAGAACTCTTTTTTTTTTTTTTCCTGAAATAGACCAGACTCAGTAAGTGACATACACATGCAGATCTCAATCTTTAGCTTGTTTCTTGGCAAAAATCCAAGAATGTCCACCTGAGTTTGGTTTGAATAGCTTTTCAAGCTCCATATTCTTGGTAATCTTACTTCTGCCTCCTGAAAGATGAGTAGCAAAAGGGCTTTTTGACTACCCACCAGGTTACCATAAGTATGGAGATAGAAAACAACCATTTAGAGTTACAGTAGCAGAGACATTGCCCAGAACTGTCCTTGAAATGTTTAGAAGGCCATGAAAATAAAGAGGAACCACAAAATGTATGTAGAGAAAGAGAGAAAAATATGTATTATTTGGATAAAATTCTTCCTTCTAGTTCTAGACGCTTAAAATCCTTCAGTCCATGTAATTCAATTAATTTACTGTCATTGCAATTTTCATGCATGCAAATATTTATTCTAGATATACCTCCTAGATATAGAAATCCACTTTCTTTAATTTCACGTTTACAAATCAAAGGAAATAGCTGCCCAGGTGTTTCATTAATCTTATGCAGGACATTTTTACTATCCTCCTAAAGACTTCTGGTGCACTGGAAAGCATGGAAGCAGTGCACAGCTCAAACCCCAAGAGCATGCTACTGGAAAGGTCACATTTATGTTTGAACGAGTCTGAACTTGAATGGCAGAACTTGCCATTGTATCTGCGAGCAGTTTTAACCTCTGAGCAGTGATGAAGCTAATATAAGGGACTGGGTGGGATATAGTCACAGCTCTCTGACTCTCTAATGGAATTCTAACAGCCGTTTCTCTAGGAATGTAGGCCCATATTTTTTGCATTTTCAAGTACCCAATCAGTTGTATCTCCTTAAGTGACGATATTAAATTTAATAGCATTTGACATCAGTGTGAATATTGATTCAACAACACTTCCATGTTAAATAATCCAGCTTTACCTCTAAATGTGTTTTTTTAATGTGTCTAACTAAACAATTTCTTATGTGTAATTCAAGTAAAAGTTGCTGTATCACATCAGTGATATCCAGAGGAGGGCCACAAAGATGATCAGGGGACTGGAGCACCTCCCCTATGAAGACAGGCTGAGGGAGCTGGGCTTGTTCAGCCTGGAGAAAAGAAGGCTGCGGGGTGACCTCATTGCAGCCTTTCAGTACCTAAAGGGAGACAACAAACAGGAGGGGAATCAACTCTTTGAAAGGGTAGATAACAGCAGGACAAGGGGAAATGGTTTTAAGTTGAGGGAGGGGAGGTTTAGGTTGGACATCAGGGGGAATTTCTTTGCAGAGAGAGTGGTGAGGTGCTGGAACAGCTGCCCAGAGAGGCTGTGGATGCCCCGTCCATCCCTGGAGGTGTTCAAGTCCAGACTGGATGGGGCCCTGGGCAGCCTGGTCTACGATTAAATGGGGAAGTTGGTGGCCCTGCATGTGGCAGGGGGTTGGAGATTCATGACCCTTGAGGTCCCTTCCAACCCTGGCCATTCTGTGATTCTGTGATCAGTAGACATACTGTCACGTGTGTTTTCCAAAATAATCAAATGTAGATATAGGTAGTCAATAAATAAAGTTAAAGTTTTATTCAGCTTGAATTAGATATTCAAGCTAATGATGACCAATAGCTTACCATGAGTATTATCACTGGGCTATATGGTATTTTCTGTATTATTTAGTTAAAAGGTGCTGAATCATAACATTTGTACCTGCAGTAAATGACATAGAGTAATAGACTGGCTTGCATCAGAAGGGACCTTAAGGATCACCAAGTAATATATAAAAAACACCCATTAAATTTCTATTTCTTCCCTTCCTTAATGTTCCTCCTCTGAGATTTTAGAAGGTGAATGCTGTCAACTCTGTGTTTGGAAAACGGCTGGGCATACATGAACATGCAGCTGTGTACAGAATGAAATTTTCTGACTCTCTGCAACATTTCCCTTCTGCTGTCAGGGAAGATACTGGAAACTGATGGTTTTCAAAAGTTATACTTCTGCAAAACTAGATCACTTATTGCTTACTGAAAAAGTCCATCTTGTAGTCCCTGATTCCTAGTTTGGAAAATCAGGTTTTGCCTGGTTTAGAAAATAATTACAGATGCCAAGCTCAGATTCTAGTATAAATCAATATTGAAGCTGCTGAAGCTTAGCTGATCTATACCAGCTGAGGATTTGTTTCACTAGATGTAAACTCTTATTGTTATTCTTACAATTGTATAACTCCTGCTCCTTGTTCAGATTTCAGTTGACCAGCTCAGCACAAAGTGACTTAGCACACGCTCTGAAAGACATGAGTGGACTCTGAGTTATATAACATTTAAACTGACAGCTGACTGTACATTGTCAAACTCAACAGAAGAGATGAAGGTAATACATGGGCTTTATACACAATCAGAATAAATATAATCAATACTCTTATTTCTGTGGACTACAGTAGCATCAGCAGACTTTTAAGTATAAAATACTTTGCAGAGTGTTGTCTTGAATCCTGTGCATAATCATAAGCAGTTTGTTAGACTTTAAAGAATTGTAAATACCATGTTGAAAATATTTACCAATACAGGTATGAATGAAATAGTCATCCCTTACTTTGGTGGACAGAGATTATGAAAGAAGAAAATAATTTTAGTATAACAAGAAAAACATAATCATCTCACAAGGTAGAATTCTGCAAGGCTGCAGCACGTAGGGACCTCAACTTCTCTCATATTGGTACAGTTAGCCCATTGTATGCCAGCCAAGGAGAGGACACTCCTATATTTTAATGAGAAATGTAGCTTATTCTTTATATGTGCTTTGCTTTCTGCTGTGTTGTGTTCATTTACCATTCCCTCATCCAGTTCCTGTACAAGTGTCACTTCCATGATGAGTTTTCCTGGAGAATGAGGAGTAAAATGTGTAGGCCCTCTGTAGCACAATGAAAGCTTGCATTTTTTTCAACTTATGCGTACGTAAGCCTTCTTTTGTGAATAAGACTCATAGGGTCAGATAATGTTTAAAGGGAAAGGCTTTATGTCTCTCAGGCCTGCATGTTTCCACATGGATGCTTCTACACACACACAGATTGAATTATGAACAGACCTATTAATGCTGGGATCACAAAAGGTCAAGTTTTGTCTTCTTTTACCTCTATTCAGAATTGCTTTTGAAAGGAGGGAAAAAAGGGATTTGCAGAAAAAAAGATTCATGATGAAGAATTTTACAGGTCTTTTTTTCTGTCCTTTAGCAACATCTGGGAGTTGAAAAAAAAAATCTTATTATGTAAAATAGTCCAGGGGTATTGTATTCCTAGATTTTAATATATCTCATTTGGGTCACTTGTAGGGTTACCTTTTTGAATAACTTGCTACCTAAGGAACAAAAACACTAAAAAAGAACTTGAGTAAAATCTTCCTTCTACTCTAGTGAATATGTTTAAGAAAAGTCACTGAGGTATTCCAGGAAAAACCCTGTGGTTGTTTACATATTTAATAATAATAGAGGTCTGGTCCTAAAATATTTCTTAGGAAAATCTTGTATTGAAGATGAATTAATCCTTCAGGCTTCTCAATCTATTAATTTGAAAATTTTTATTAAACTTGAATATAAAAGTGGATGTTACCAAGTGCTCTGGCGATTCTCATTTTAAGTAATATATATATTATTTTCCCAAACATCTTTGCAAGAGGATAATCAAGTTATACAATGGAAGAGTTTCCATTGCTCTATCTTCATGTTCTGTGTTCATCTAAGCAGGGTCGTGAAAACATACTAGTACCAAAATATATTTCCTGCTGTATTTATACAGAAAAGATGGTTGAGAAACAAAGAACTGAGACTGAAATAAATGCAGACGTTTTTAAGGTGGAAGAAGATTCACTTTATAGCTTAAATCTCTGCATCACATTTGGCATCTTTTTATCATCTACTCTTGTATTTGTGCAAGAAGAAGTGTAAGTAAATGCAGTTCTAATGTCTGAAGTCTACTACTGCTTTCTGTCATGCTAAAAATGTATTGTCTTGTCTTTATGCTTCGTTTCCGTGTGCAAAAATTATGCAAAATATGCTGAAGTAGAGAAATACACAAGTGATACAGAATTTTTAAATGTGATTAAGGCTGGACATTAGTCATAGGTTCTGCAGAACCTAAACAAGTTGTGGAAATGGGCATTATTGTGAGAAAGGAAATATGTTAATAGTAAACGTGAAGCATTGAAAAGAATCATTTGCATCATTTACACAATTTACAAAATGCTGGTTCAAAAC
Organism: Perdix hodgsoniae; assembly: GCA_035772895.1. Classification (NCBI taxonomy): domain Eukaryota; kingdom Metazoa; phylum Chordata; class Aves; order Galliformes; family Phasianidae; genus Perdix; species Perdix hodgsoniae. The sequence goes on from JAPSGF010000001.1 coordinate 38,641,227, forward strand.
TTGTTACTGCTCAATGAAAGCATCTAGAAATTCCTACAGCCTACTATGAAGGAGAGTAGTAGAAGTAAATAATGCTGTATAAATTAAGAAAGAAAGTAATAAAAAATATTGGAATACAGTTCTATAGATGCCACCACCTGAAATTTCAAATTCATAATTTTCTTTTTTTTTAATTTTATCTGAAGCAAAAATGAAAAGACTGTAGTTTGACTAGGATGAGAACAGAATTGAGCATAATTAAAAAGCCCATAAGTTGTAACCTGCATAAAATAGATAGTTGAGATTCAACAGAAATATGACCCATTACATTTCTTTTCTTCTCAGTATTTAATGAAATACCAGAACTTGCTTCAGTAAGCCAGGGAGTTCTGAATCTTCACTGTTTGAAAATAAATGACAATAAACATATCATTTTCCTAGTTCTGAAAATATAAGCTTGCATAATATGGGGTTAAAAATGTATTGTATGTCATTGACTTAGTAGGACCAATACTTCTGCAGAGAATATTTTGCCACTTTTTATAGATAGAGTCAAAGCCAGGAACATATCTGGATGGGATTGTGCAGTATGTGGCATCTTCATGTGGAATCTTTATCTACAGTAAGATTAAGAATATTTTACTATTAATAGAATAAGAAAAACCTGATTGCCCATGCACTATAAAGCTGTAATTCTTTAATCGTTAAAATTAATTTCATTAAAAATGAAGATGGGGACACAAATAGAGGCAACTGGAGGCACCAGCTCAAACACTGTATTCCAATATTTGGTTTATGTTTTGTACATGTAAAGCTTATATATTCAAATGAGTTACAGTTTTATGTTTCCATACAAAAAAATAATAGTTCAGCCATCTGAATTATATGTCTGTTCTGTGGTCAGTGAGATTTTGCTTTTCTGAAGAGGTTTGGGAGGTGAGAGAATTGGAGCAGGCTTTTTGGAAGTATCCCTGTTCTGAGCATTCAACTCATTTTAGTGTCCTCTGTATCTGTTAACAAATAAAATAGCTTCGTTCCATCAAATGCTTATTACATTTTGTAAGTACCTGCAGTTCTAGTTTGTTTATTTTGTATCTGAAAGCAGGATATGTTTCAGTACTTTTTTAGATTGGTAGCTTAATTTATAAATGAATTTTGGCATTTGGCGTCTTGTATGAGTTCTGAGATTTGTTCAAAACATGCTTTTTGTAAATTGAAAATGGGCCTTAGTCTTTCATTCATGGTAATCTTTAAGTTAAAGCAGTTAAAAGACATAGAAATAAGTTGCCAGTTTATTGCATTAATTGGTTTTGAAAGCTGGCGAGCAACAAAACACTTTTTCCTACTAGATTTTCCCAGATCATTAAAAATGCTAACAGTATTAAGGCAAGTAGCATTGATAAGAAAGGGCGTTCCAAGATGACTTTCATGCCACAAGCTTTGCTCTATTCTGCCTGAAACAATGTTAAGAGCTTCTTATGGTCTGAGAAAGAAAAGTACAGTGAATAGGAACATTGCACTGATGTCGTTGAGTTTGGGTTGAAATCACGAATAGCTGAGAAGCATATGTGGAATGTGCTGACTTTTTTTCCCCAGCTTATCCCGTTCTTCATTCTTCTAGTATTTTTCATTGCTATCATAGCTTTTAATCTACTTCTCTGAATTTTATATAACAACATAGCTAATGGTTTCTTTCTGCTTCTTCATTCTTTCATAGAAAGAAAATGGGTGATCATCCAAATTCAGATATTCATTCTTTCCTACAGCTAACTATTGTACTCAGTAGCTAGGCAAAATCATGCAAAATGCCACACCAGAAGGTGTGAGGGTTTAATGTATCTGACAAGGGAATGGAAAGGCAGGGCAAAGTCTCAGTGTTTCGTCACGACTAAGATATGTCAAAGATGTACTGTTTCTGACAACTCCTAACGATTTTCTTCAGTCTTTCCAGCTTCTGTATTGACCCTGGCTCCACTTGATGCTCTAAGCACTGCTTTTAGAGGGAAAAAAGGCCCTATCTTTAGAACAACCTGTGCACAGAGATTGCTTGCCTGAACTGGTCAAGGCCTTAATAATTCTCAAAGTCATTGTCATCAATTTTGATGGAAACTAATAGAAACTTACAGGATTCTTTATTATCATTAATAAATCAATTTGCACCGTGTCCTGCCTCTTCCAGGAAGGCCTAGTTCTAAATCCAGGATTTTTCCTTTTCATAGTACAACATTCTGCTTCGCTACATGCTGTACTTTTTGACTTTGTATTTTTGGGAAGAAAAAAAAAAAGCAAACATACTTCTTCATCAGAAAGAAAGAAGTTTTGTCACAGATAACTTTGTATTGGTATAATTTGTTTTGTTTTGTATCAGCTGTTTTTGACAAAGATTCTGGAAAACCTGTACAACTCCGTTGTAATTCAGTTGGAGATATTTGGAGATATTTTGAAGGCCTATGTCTGATATTAAAAATCCACAAATGGAAGAGAACCTCCTTGTTACTGGCCATGTTGTATTATCCAAACAGTAACTGGGAGTGAAATATGATTTGATGCTCCTCAAAACTAAAATAAGGCATTTCTTATTCATATTCTGAATTAAAAAAATAAAAAATAAAAATAAAAAAAGTCATACATGAGAAAGGATTTGTTATAGTACCTGTTAAAACTAACTTGGAAATAATTAGCTTAGACAATTAGAGCTTGCAGTTAATACTCTGTTGTTTAGCTTGTCTTAATTCTGTATGCTTGTGAAGAGGCTGTATGGGTACCTAGGTAGCAGAACAGATCAGGAGCTGCATTTGTACTCCCCTGTGTGGACATTTCTCAACTAAAATCAATCCATAATCATGCTTTCGTCTTCAGAATCATTCAGAATGAAAAACCGTATGGAGCTAAAATACTTGCATATCAGTGGAGGCATGTGGCTAACCTTAATGTTTCCTGAATTAATCAGCAAGAAAATAAGATATGAACTTGCCTCATGCAGGCTATGCTATGGAAACACTTGATTCTCTGTCACTGTTGCCAGTGTCCTGTAATCTACTGAGAGAAGAATCAGGTCACCTATTTCCTGAGTAATTGCACTAGCTCTGAATGCTTATTGCAGGCAGTGCTGTTTGCACTGCTGAAAACTAGATGAAAAGTCTGGGCTTGTATTATTATTATTATTTATGTCTCTATTTGATACCCTGGAAATTTTGAGCCAGCTTGATGTATTTTGGATATTCCAGCGACCTAAAAATTATGCTGATTTAAGCAAGTTGTGATAGAGTTACTGAAATTAAGCCACTTCTACCTCCTTGCATTGTACATTGTTTAAGTCACATCTATAACACTTAAAATAGAAGGACACTGGTAACAACATTTCACTGCCTAGTGAAATTACACTATGATTACTCTATACAATACATCTTAAGCCATGTTTTTTGTTTTAAAATGATTATGCACTGTATTTAAAAGATACAGAATTTAGTAGTGTGTCAGTATTTAAAGAGTTCTACTGTAAAGTCATGGCACACTGAGTATTTTGCTAAGTATTGCGTAAAATAATAACATGTTCAGGGTCTACTACTGGGCTTGTACATTCAAAAATGCCCTTAAGATATCATGCCAATGAGCCTTTGGTAGCCTACTAGATTTACTTCAGCAGTTACACAGAATAAACTGTATTTCACATGTTTTTCACAGGAGCCGTACATGTGTGTTTTCCACTGATAATTGTCAGTTATGTTAGTTGGATTTTTTTGGTTTTCACAAGCTTTGATATTGTTCCAAAATATTTGAATGAAACTTTACTGCTTGAGAGTTACAGAAATATTTCTTCTAGTTTAAAGAGCACCAATAATTCAGTATATATATATATATATATATATTAACATTTTAAGAGCAGTACTTGTTTAGCAACACATATTGGAAACATAGCCAATATCTTTGTGATTGATATCTATTTCACATGATATATTTTGATATTTTTCTAGAATATCCTCCCAAATTATTCTAAATATTTAGAATGACTGCTCTCTTTGTAGCACCCTTGTTATTCAGCGTTACATCAATACTGAGTAGAGAGTGAAAACTCTAACAGCAGTCTTATTAATAATTTTTGTGAAGAGCTCATTTTCTATGTCAAGAGGAACACTTGTGGCTACAATCTCACAATCACAATAGGAAAGTAACTGCCAACAGGTTATTTCAACAGGCAGAAACATTTTTTCCACTTTTTTTTTTCCCCATGAAACGTTTTAATCTTTGAAAGGCTGGATGCTGTATTTTTATTAATTGCATCAAACAATTTGTCTCATTTTTGTTTTATAGGTTTGTACTATCTTAAGATGCTTATGTTTGGGTATCTTGTTATGTAGATAATGTGAAAAATACTCAATTGTATGATGTGCAGATTGGATCAAAGGCATTCCACACAACCATCAGCACTGTTCTTACTGAGTTATTCATAGATTACAGTAGAACTCTGCTAATGAGTTTAGAATGAGCAGAAATAGATCTTGAATAATATTTACTTAAAACATCACGTGTATGCTTATGTTCAGTCAAAACTATACTTCTAATATTTTTCAGTTCTGTCTTCTAATAGGCTTGTGTGTTCTAACAATAATTTTAATATACTTTCTCAGTGCTTTCTGACAATTTTTTCACATCTGTACAAATTAAGAACACTTCCTTGCAGGTTCCATATAAGGATTATTCATGTGATCAGGGGAATACGGGATCAGTAATTTAATTAAAAGAAGAAAACAAAAAGTCAGAATAAGTGCAGTTACATTTGAAGCTTTATTGCAAAATGAGATGCTTATTTGTCTTTTTATGGTACAGTTTTGACCACTGAAATATGGTTAATACACTGCATAATGGATGCAAAGTAAAAAGTCTGTTTCACTGCACATTCCACTTCAGCGTTCAGTAAATACTTCTCTAACCATATCCACAATGCTTGCTATCCATATTAAACTGTCATTGAATCAAGCATTGTGTATGTGCAGTCTGGTTCTTAATTAAATCATGTATGACCAAATCATACTGTAGGTGAAGAAGCATATTCTTTGGTCTTTTTACTAAAAATAATAAAAATGAAAAAAGACAGATATGAAGTGTACAACACAAAAAGCATTCTTGACATAAGTCTTGTGCATTGTAATCTCCTTTAATCCTTCTGTGCTTGCACTTACAGGTTAAATTATTCTTAAATGCCAGTGCTTACTTCTGTGGAATGCCAAGATATTATGTCGTAAGTCTACAGGGAATAGAGGTCTGGCTTTGTAGATGAAAGCTTTTGAGCTCTGATTTGCATACAGTGTAGTGGCCTTCAGATGACACTGATGGATAGTTGTAGCTGCTTACTTACAGAAATACTAAATCTGAGACAGTTCATGGTATTCTGCTGTTTCAGTTGAGTTCTGAACACAAGATGTCCCCTCATAGACTGCCACATCTTTTTATCTGTTTGGATTGCAAGTTTCAGGCTGTTTTATCTTTGCCAGTTCTCTTCAAGAGGTGGTGATAGTTCACTGATGAAATTGTGCACTGACAATACAATTTGATTAGTGCTTCTCTCTAATGATTTAATTCTCCTCATAGATTAAAGCTGAAAAGCTCATCTTTGAGAATATACTTGGAAGAATGTAGATACTTAAAAGCATTTTTATCCAATTTTATTCATTTCAGTAAAACAATTTCTTTTTATCTAATTTTAATTCTTCCCTGGTGCACATAAGGAAAATAGACATATGCAAAGGAATGTCAAATTGGTGGGACTGAATTGGGTAGTTCACATCTCTTAGAAGATTCATCTTGTTATCTCATTATGAAGGATATAGAAACTCTCTATGTGGATTACAGTAGCAGTGATGTGCAGTCATTTAAGTTTGACGCAGTTTGTTTCAAGCCATCCAAATTATTCTTGATTTAATTCCCTCTACCTTTAAGTTGGATGTCTGTTTCTCTGCATCTGGACTGAAAAGTTTTTTTGGCTGTGTTCAGCGCCTCTTAGTGTAACACCTACTGTGAGATTTGACAGAACTTTTAACAGTTTTAGTGATGCTGGAAGGAACTGGCGTGGACCTGAGTTTTGTCTGATAGAATCACCTATTCATCTCCGGTTTGGCAGCTGGTGTGAACTTCCCACTGCTCTTCAGAGATCTTTTGTTCCACTACATTACAGCATCTCAAGGCATTGTAGTAGCATTTGAGAGGGCAAAACCAACAGTCTGTTTTCTAAGGATAGAAAAGGCAAGGATCTCTATTTTCTTCATTTGATATTACATCTATTGTAAAGAACTGTAAAAATGTATTCTTGTAATTATTTAGAAAAAGCGATGAGAAAGATGTCTTGCAATTTACATTCTTCGCATCAGCTCACTGATCTCTAATTTTTCAGCAGCAGGTCATAAAGTATAAATGGTTGTTAATTCCTCTGTATAGTCCTATTTGCTGTGATCCAAGCCTGTTATTCTTAACTTCATTATCCTTTAGTCCAATAAGGGTTAAAAATATGGGATGAAGAAGGTTCTTTTTATTGTGCCAGACATACAAAAATCTATCCTCATCCCTTAAGTGTTCTGAAGGGATTTCCCTTATTTCCCCAAATTATCACCCTTTTATTCCAGGAAAAAAAAAAAAAAAAAAAGAAGTAGGGAGGGAGCATGAAGTGACTGTGTGTCTTAGTTATGAAAGTGCTGTACGCAGTGATAAATCAACATGACATACCAAAGACTACCTGGAACTCACTTTACAGATGACTTCACTGTATAGGACATGTAAAATGACTAAGGATGTCAGAATTTATATGCCGATAACAAAACTCACACCTTGTAGAGAAAGTTCTGAATTTTTTTGTTGGCCTTGCATTATTTCAGTCCTTATACAGAAAACAGTATATGAAGTTTTTTCATAGGAAAGAAATAGAGCATGAAATACGAAAGACAGAAGTTGAAACTTGCAAATTACTTGATGGATTTAAGGAACCTTAGGCTTTACATATCTGAGATACTTTTGGAAAATGTTGTTCAAGACAATGAATTGCAAAAGTCTGATTCACAAAAAGAAATTCCTTTGTGCCTGGTATTTTTCAAATATTATAGTACCCGACTACAGGAAAACTAAATACTCAGAGGATTTTAATGCCACCTTTTGTATCCCATGGTGATATATCTGGAGCTGTCAAATCCCTCCTTACCTTGTTTTCTTCTTAGACAAAAACTGTCAGAGATATGTTGGGAGTTGTTTCTAGGAGGTACTGTGGCACAAAAGATCAGTAGAGCAATGAAGTAAATGCTGATGGCCCTGCATCACTCTAGATGCAATGATAGTTTTTACTTGATTAGCTCACACGTATTCTGTGGATTGAATGTCTGTTTGTGGTTGGAGCAGTCCAACTTTTTGCTTAGCTTTGTATGAAAGCAATTAATTTCATGTATTTGGAGGTTAATTATGGTGTGAAAAGTGAGAAGTTGGGAAGTCTGGGAGATCTGCCTCAGAGGAGATTCTCTAAATTTAAATTAAAATTCTGATGCAGATGCATGTAATTGTTTTTGAGATTTGATCGTGGTTTTATTTTACGTATTTAACTGCATATTTTTTTCAATTATGTGATAAGGAAAATTGAAAATACTTTATATATGGAAATATCTGAAAATTATTTTAAGAATCAATCCAGAGCTATGATAATGTGTGAGCAAAGGACCACTTATAATTCAAGCAAGTTCAGAATTAAATGATTTCAAATTTTCATTCAGAAGATTTGGGCATTTACATCTTTATCTATTGCTGACCACTGACATTGCCAACAGAGCTCAATATGTAGTTCAATGTGTCAGAATTAAATCAATATCCTTTATACAGTCAGCCATTTGCCAGGTAGCAGTATGATTTGCTGTACTTGTACAATGGAGATAGCTATGACTTCAGTGCACAGAAAGAATTCTCAGAGGACAAGTGACAGTATAGTTCAGTCCCTTGTACAGGCTTATGCTAGCATTTATGGTCTATAGCTACTTAACAAACATACTGGCTTAGCTTCTGTTTATATGATTTTGAGTGGGAGAGCAGCTGATCTATCACCTGCTATCTCGTATTAGATCATTCCTTACATTTTTTCCATACATTTCAAAATTAAAATAATATGCAAAATGTCTTGATTACCCACATGCATACATGTCAAGCCAGATGATCACTTTCTTTTTCAATTTGAGTTCTGTTTGGATGATCATATTTGTTTTGAAAATAATTGCATTTACTTTTTTGTCTGTCCTGGTGACTGTTTTTACAGTTCTTCCTGTTTTCAGTTTTACAGTCCTTCCTGTCTTCTTGAAGAAGACAGAATCTACAACTAATCTTATCTGTGCTTGAGTATAATTACTAAATAAATAAATAATATCAATATTCATTAAGTGGATCCAATAAGCAATTAAATTTTGAGTCATTGAAGCACTATCAGGTATAAAGGCTAGCTAATGCTCTTTATATAGTGAAAAGCCATTTACATTGGAAGGTGGCTGTGGAAACTGGCTCTTTTTCTGGCATTCTTTACTGAAAATCTCTAAGCTTTCCTTTTTTTTTTCCCCCCTACATTTTTCCAGTTGTAGCAGTAACTTCTGGCAAATGAAAAAAAAAAAAAAAAAAAAAGTCCAAAACTTATTTTTAAATTTCATTCAAGTCTGTAGTCATTTTCCTATAAAAATACATTTTGAAATGCCATTTTAATCAGTTATTCCTTCCTTACTTTTACTTTTTTGCTTTCCCAACTCAATTCTCCAGCATCAGTTATCCTTTGCATGTCTCTAGGATAGGACTATTAATTCTTGCCAGGTTGAAATACTGATCTCTTAGTCCAGCTGACAAGATGCCTGGATAAGCTGAAAATTACATGATAATAATAACAACAAGAAAATAATATTTTAAGATATTTGATAGCAACCTCTTGCTGAAATTAACAAATATTCAGTGACATCACAACATGTAGCCATGTTTGCTATGACTCATTCTTTTCACTCTTCCCCAAGATTTTTTTTCGTGTTCTTTTTTTGTTTGTCTTTTTATATTTCTTTTCCTCTTTCTTTTCCTTTTTCACAAATGTCTCTTTTGTGAATAGGCTAATTCAAGAATTTCTTGAGGGCATTATTTTGTGAAAATGTCTGCCATAAGTTCAACATGTCTAATAACAATTTGTTTTTCACTGTCAATATTTCACCATTTTTCAGTTTGTTATCATCCTTTAATTCTACTTGGCTCAATTTTACAATTTCCCTTATGATCATTTATTATGAGCTCCACTAGGCAAATTCTGAAGAACTCTGCCACTGCTAATATCAATTCTTCCCTATCAATACCAGAGGCAGTGGAAGTCTATTCTTGCAAGCCATTAATGTCAGGCTTGTTTTAAGTTCAGAGTCATGTTGTGTGACACACAACATTATGTGTAAGATGTCTACTGCTATTGATTCCCAACGTTAGCTGAGTTCACTAGGGCTGGAGACATGATGTTAAGGTCTGGTCATTTAGGCAAAACTCTTTCACATGGAACAGAAACCCACCAGGGGCTCTTAGATGATTATCATATCTCAGCTGAAGGATAGTGACAAATGACTTAGATATTAAATCTTAAATTACTCTATCTTTTTGGATAGAGAATGTGTCTACCTGTACACAGCATGTCCATGTTGTGCAATTGTTAAGGTATGTTTATGAATGAAGATATCTTTCAGATGAACACATTCAGGTGCTTTAACTTCTCGTTCTTCATTGTCAGATGCTCAGTTCACAGACCAGAAAACCAAGAATGGTAGCTGTACTTTGAATTTTGCCCTGCATGATTCTCATCATCTACTTACAGTATAGTCTTTCTTAGAAAGGATCAGTGACTTTACAAGTTGTGTGTGTTAAAGAATCTATCATATTAATACACAGCTGTTTTGTAAAAGTGAATAAATACATCCTGCTTTGTTTTAATAAATACATCCTGCTTTGTCCTGATTTGTTCTACTTTTGTCTGCTAGCTTAAACATTCTCTTATACAGGGAGGCAGTGCACCACTCAGCGTCAATGAAACCCACATTATTTGTAGGTGAGTGATGTCAGGTTTTACTGTAGAGGTTTCTATGGATGAAACCCCTTGTTTCTCTTGTTAAAACAACAGGGACTGCTACCTATAAGCCCTTTTGTTCATGGAATCTGCGACTTGATTAAAGTTCAAACAAAAGATTATTTATTTATTTTCTCAACACATAAAAGGCACATAAAACAAGTTGTGAAAAATAAAAAAGGACCCCTGTGATCTATTTACACTTTGATCTTTTCTTGATAGCTTCTTGAAGTTCATGTCAGCTTCTTTGCTATTCTGTATGTAACATGCTCGATCTTTCCCTGTAAATTTCCTTGGTGGTATGTTTGCTTTTATTGACATCCTTATTTCCCCTCACTGTTTGTGCAAACTCTCCTTTCTTTCCTTGCTTTTTTTTTTTGTTGTTGTTTTGTTTTGTTTTGGTAAATGCTCAGCGTCTGCTCAATCTGACTTCCATAATGGAAAAAGTAAGCTTTGTTTAGCAAGGAAGCAAGGTATTGGGAAATCTTTTGTTTCTCATTCCTCTGATTTTATTCAGGCATGTTGTTCAGTAATGTTAGTATTTGGATTGAGTCTCTAGGGGCGGGCAGCCTCCCTGTCATTCCTGTCCTCTCCACACTCAGTTCTTAGGACCAATATTTGCAAACCATCTGCTAGGGGTGAATGGTTTCATTCCCATCTCAGTCAAGGTACACAGAGGTTGCAGACCACAGCCCCAGTGCTGGCTGATAAAGCTTCAGTGCTTGCACACCCTGTGTTTCCAAAATTCTAGAGAGGCTATGCTAGGAACCTGGGTCTCTGCTACTGCTTAAATATGGTGTTCATGATGTTTGTAGTCCCAGTCTTTGGACCTGTGACCACCAATAGAGGTGTTTGCCATTTCAAATGTTAATGAAAGCACTTTTGTTTGTGATGATGATTTAGAGAGTAGAAGAAGTCTGGCTCTTATGACAGATATTCCTTTTAAATTTGAGTCTCTAGTTTTTAGCATAGAGTATTCCTATAGATTCTGAATTTCTCTTCTACTTTTTTTCTGGATTTCTGTTTAACTCCAATAAAACTTCCTGATTTTTCCTTTATCCTCGTATCTACAAACTAGCCTTTCAAAATCTAGACAAAAGAGGTGATAATTTTTTTCTTTTCTGTAGCCTCTTAAATTGATGGTGCTGAGCCCTCTGCAAACGTGGCCACCTCCATGTCAGTGAACGTCTTGGGATGTGTTTGAATCTGTTGGACATTTCCTGAATTGTGGGGCATAAGTAGTGTCAGATAAGTTCCACTGGTGGAAACAGGAAGAAGATTAGGCATGGATGGGTCTTGCATAGACACTTCAAAGGCAAAGGCTTTTCATTATTTGATAACAAGATGCACTGGCAACCATGACTGTAGATTCTATAATTATTGTTTGGCATATGTATTTCATTATTCCAATGTTTTCATTGTAATCAAAATACAAGCTAGTATTTTTGAATGGAAATGGTGGGGTTTTTTTGCACTGAAGTTCACGTTAGGATCATCCTCCCTTAAGAAACCAAAATCTGGGTTATGCTCTCTACTAACAGCAGTTAAGTACTGAGAGCCAAACCTTCCCTAGTCAAAGCAACTAAGTGCCCCCAGAAGTGCCACTAAATACTGTCCCACAAAGGAACATGAACCTCAACCATGAACCGGTCATCAATCATCTTATATTTCATCAGTCTACACCATGTTAGGCAAATTGTATAAAGTGTCATGGTGTACTGGATCACCACAATGGAAAGGGCTTACCTTTTACTTGCTCAATCATTGGTTCATGCTGTGAAGGGGTGGAGTGTAGCAGAAATGCTAAGTCAGGGCCTGAAACAGTGATTGAGCACCTGGTGGGAAGGCAGGACCAACCCAGGAGAGCTCAGCTGCATGCAATGCACTTAGCTACTGAAAGGTCTGGAGCTGGGATCCACCCCTTCCCAGACCTCATTTAAGGGTTGGCAGTGGAGGTAAGAGTGTTTTGCTGAAGATCCCTGTTTGCTGGAGACCTTCTGAAGATAAACAGCCTTTTTTTCCCCCCCTTTGTTTCTGCATCTGTGGCTGCTGTGTTTGAGCTTGTTCTCATTTGCTGTGGCCATAGACTTTGCTACCCTGCTATTATTGCTGTACTTTCTGTCACATTAGAGCATTACAAATGCCTAATGTAAGTTGGTTGTTTAAGTTGTCAATGGGTAATTATGTGAAATGTTGCCAAATCCTAAAACCAATATGAATTGCCCTAGGTAGGTACTTATCTGATCCTATAGGCTATAGAAAAATCCTAAATGATTAGCTTAGACTTAACTTTTGATTTAACTTTTAAAATCTCCTTTAATCTAAATAAAGATCTCCTGTTAAACTAATAGCTGAAATAACTGAAATTTCACTAACTATATAGCTGTCATGTCTCCCCTTCTTCTGTAGCTGTGCAGAATAAGTAACGCTCTGTAGTTTTTCACTTTATCTTCTATATGTAGATTATATGAAAGTTAACGATTTAAGTAAATTCAGAAAATGAGGGGAAAAAAGATGAGAAAACTATGAAAGTCAAATTTCAGTTATTAAGAATTTTTTTTCATTTTGCTACAGACTGAATATGCATATCAGAATAAGTGAGTAATAAATAGGTTTTCAGTTATTAGAGCACTGTCTTGCTCTTTCCCTGAGTAGTTGTTAGATACTGCAAAGATTGATTAATGTTCGTTAATACATAGATATCTGGATGCCAGGGCAATTGGTATAACAGTCTGGAAGGCATTATTTGGTGTATGACATTCACATTCAGAGTCCCTCTTATTAACTACAGCCGTTCTATAGCTGGATTATTTAAAAATAAACAAAAATAAATACATCTTCTGCTCAAACCAGAAGCTTAATAGAAAAAAATGTTATCTTGGCAGATGTCTTGTATCTCTTGCTCTAGATAACACTTGTTCCCCCTCTGCGTGTTTCTAGTGAGTCTCTGGCAGGTCTGCTCAAAAGGCCATTTAATGAGACGGTCATTCAGTCACCTGTGCAGGTGTGTTTGGGAGCAAATGCATGAGAGTGTGTAGAAGTAGATGATGGGATGAGAAGTTGCGCCAGAACCATACGACTGAAGAAACCCCCCATTTATGTAACAGTGCTTCAAGAGTTAGTGGCATTCACAGAGAAATTGCTTTTCTCAGTCCAATGGAGGTGGCAGAAGGAAGCGAGGTGAGATTCGTGTTGTCTGCACCTGGAGATGCAATGGTGAGTGGTGCTTCAGTGCTACGCGCTGGAGAACTGAATGTGCGTGTTTCTGAAGCTGTTGGTGGAGGGCTGCAGTCCTACCAATGAAATACACTCAGTCATGACGTTCAGAACGTGCTGCTGAAAGAAGCAAAGCGCTGTGCCTTGCGTTCGCAGTTGCTCAGCGAGGCCGGCTGGTGGGGGAAAGCGAGGAGACGCGGTTGGGAATTGTTAAATGAGGCTTGCGATATTGTTGTCAAACTATTGATCATCTGCGGCTCGACAGGAAGGAGGGGAGCTCTGCTAAAAGCTGACCAAGCTCAGAAAGAGCAGCAGCAAAGCAGTGGGCACGAGGGACGACTTTTGGGAGCCGGCCCGCCCGCTGCCGCAGCTGCCGGAGCTCCGCGCCGGGGTCAGAGCTCAGCCCTAATCCTGTTGCCCCCCCTGCTGGTTAAAAGCCTGTGCTCATTTTGTTACTTTACACCGAGATAAACATCGCAGTCATTTCACACTCCCTTTAACATTCGATATGAATTTAATTATCATTTGTCTGGACTTCATTTGTTTGGAAGGAAAAACAGTTTGTCGTAGCTGCTTGCCTTGTTGATTTATTTTTCCCGTTATCGTGTGTGCAATCCGCCAAAGACTCCAATGCTTGGCGTGTTCTAAGCAGCCGGCCTCGGTTCACCTTTTCATCTTTCTTATTTTTTTTGTGAGAAAGGGCAAGAAATTAAAAACTCGCTTTTACTGAGGAGCGAGCGAAAAATTTGGGTTTCTCACGGTGAGTTTACAGGTAGCAGCCAAGCGTTTGTGACTGTGACTGTCAGCGCTATCTTCGTTGCCAAACTAACATGAGAGGAAGTTTGATAACCTCCAGGTAAAAGCCCTTTGATTTTTATTTTAAATTCCAATAAAATTTTAGAGGTCTTGTTTGAGGCAGTATTGTTTGTGGAATATGACATCTCTGTCTCTACTTTCTGTCTTAATGCCTTGTCATAGTTCTTGATGTCTGCCTGTCAGCACAGCAAGAGGGATTTTTTCATGTCTGAGTAGTCACCTTAATGATAGCAGATGGAAACACCGCAGGGGGTCCAAGCCCATCACACTGTCATTGTCACAGACTGCCCTGACCTGTTTCCACTCCTCTATTTTTTTGTCCCTTTTTAAAGGAGAAATGGATGGTAATTGAAAAGGATCTTAAGCGAGACTTATGGAGCTGCAGACAACATGATTCCCCGCTATCTCTCTCTGTTTTCACAAATAAAGTCTTAACCTCTTAAGCACCAATAGCAGTAGAAAGAAAGCTAAATTGGTAAAGCTTTATAAAGATTGGCCTACCGGTGCTTTTTTCTTTCTCTCCTCAGAATGCATCCAAGCTGTGTTACACCCTCATCATGTTTGGTGGGTGCTTTATTTTTTTTAGATTTACCCTTTCCTGCATTGAATTACCCATTTCTTCATGAGAAGCATCTGTGCTCTCTGCTCATTGCTACGCTGTCTGCTGCGAGTGTGTTGAAGTATCAAGAAATTATACATGAAATGACAGGAAACTTCTAGAGTCAAGTCTAAGACTAGGGGTGAAGATTGTTGTTTGCAGTAGTGTTGTAGGACTATTTTCTTATGGAGATACTCAAAGCTATGTTAAATTCTCAAAGTGATGAAGGGAAATGTGTTCAGGATGCAGAAGATATAGAGAGAAGCAAATTCTTTAATTTTGTAGAATATTTTACTGAAATGAAAACAGCACCAAAAGTGAAAGGTGGTTGGTACTAAAAGGTGAGACCAAATGCTTGCTTGCTTTTTTTTTTTTATTCAGAATCACTTTGAAATGTTTGCATGGTTCAAAGTAAATATTTTAAATGACTATGCACTTCTAAAAGACTGCTAGGCATGTGTCTAAATCCTTAGGTTGTGAGCTAACTTGAAAAATCTAGCTGTGACCTGGATGTTTGATCATTGCAGCAGTCAAGCTAATTGATTTAGAAAATGCATAAAGTATTATTCTAGATAGATTCAGAATTGGTTTATGCAGAATAATGTTTTGGAATCAAACAAATAGACAAAAGAACAACACAGTGTCAAACCTTTGAGTCATTTTTCAGAAAGGTTTTTAGCTGAAACATTTTCTTGTTTTGCTTTACCCACATCTTCATTATTTTGTATATGCCTTATTTGACCATATTTCATTCATCAGAGAATGAGTGCTATTCTTATACCTATAGTCACATAAGCAGCTTTAATAGAGCATTTTAGTTTGAAGTTTAATGAAATGGGTGAAGATGGACTATTACTATTTTGGATGGACTACATTACTATTCCATTAAGGAATAGCTACGCCGGCCTGATTTCAAATGCATTTTTATTCCTTTTTTAATTTCTCTCAAATGATGAACTTCCTTAGAGCAGTAACATTGTGCCAGTAACATGATTTATTTTACACTACTGATTGCTGTGTGTCTCTTTTACAATGTTAAGAAGTTGTATTCCAGTCCATTAAAGAATTCTTATTATAAAGTCAAACCGACAGCTAATATGAGTTAATTTTACCAGAGTATTAGTAGTGGTTAGTTGGTTGTTTTTTTTGTTGTTTTTTTTTTTAAGTTGAGCTACTTTCTCAATAACCCTGCATTAAAGAACAAACAGATCCAGCAAACTTAGGAAAAAAAAAAAAAAGAAAAAAAAAGAAACTAAAGCCTTCACCACCAGCATAAACACCAGTAAGTCTTTATTTCTTATCTGTCTGAAAGATACAACAGCAGGAAAATAAGTGTCTGTGTAGTGAAAACTGATTATGCACAAAGTGCTGTGAGCTTGGCAAGTGTTGGAGGAAGAGATATGAAATTATATGCTCTCTAGTTTATCTGGAAAAGTGATTTATATCCAGAAATGATCAAGTAAATCTTTAAGACAAGTCTCTTATAATGTGCCTTATTAAAAAGAGTGCTTTTTCTGCACTGATTGTCTCACAGATGAATGCTCTCACAGTTATAGAACTCTGTAGCAGATGTGCTACCAGTAAGTCTTCAGTGGATATTTAACATGTCAGCTCCAAAAGTAATGCCTCCCATTTTTATGATGTTGGGTCTCCATTTCTGCTCACAAAAATTTAATAGGTTATTTCAATTCAGTGTTTACTGGAAACTAAAATGAATGATGCTTGTTTTGACATCACTTAAAACTTATCTTATTAATTAAGCTGACATACAAAATGAGGAGCTGTTTATGTTCCTTAAAGCTTTATGTGCGCTTTTGTCCCATCGATAATCTTGATCTCCTAAGCGCTTGCACACTCAAGTTCCAAGTAGCCTACAAGATGCATGTGAGCGTCTTCATTCAATTTAAGGGAACTGCATAGTGTTCGAAGCAGGCAGACATAAGTGTACATTTGTGCAGAATTAGGATCAGTATTTCCATTATTACATGTTGCATGTCAGTTTTGGTCACTGATTCACAGCTATCACTGCATAACTTCTCATTAGACTTTGATTGCTCTTGCTCACTGTCTTTCCGAAAGATCATTTGAACTTTGAATATCAAGTTCTTTACAACAGTTTTTATACAGTTATTTAATGTAATGCTTTTTTGCATCTGCAACAATTAGTCCCTGCTTCCACTGCTAATGCAAGTGCCGAGAGTCTAAAAATGAATCTCTTGGTCTTTATTTACTCTTAGGTCGGGAGGCTTGTACAGTGACTCCCAGAACATGTCTGATGTACAAACTAACATGCAACTCAGCTTGGCCAGGATTGATGTAAATAGCTGTTTCATACAGTAGAAGGACAGTATGTGTACTTTTATAGCAGTACCATGAAACTAATGTTAATTAAGAGGTATTTTGCTTTGTATCATATTCTTATTTTCTAGTTTTGAGACTTAAGACTGAGTTTTCTTTGCAGGATGCTGTTAATGTTTCATTAATGTGAGTGTACCATAACTTCATATCCTCAAAGCATTAAGAACTTTGAGAGTGTTTTATTCCATAAAAGATTTGAAGATAAATGTAAGTCAAGCATGTAACAGAATAGATACAGGCTCCTTTATCAGGAACATGTCTTTGTACCATGTTAGCATAAAATAAGATTATAAAATGTAATTTTTTACAGAACATACTTAATACAAAGTTATTAACTTACAGAAAATCAAGTGTGTTAATAACTAGGTAAATAAATACTTAGGTGCAGATAAGATTGGCTATTCATGTAAAATAAAGAGGCAGTTTATCCCAGATTATCAAGTACAGAACTGTGACTGATAACCCATATGGTAAAGGGTAGTTATGTACCTCTATTCATCTAGAATCCTTTTTGTAGTTAATTGAAGTGAATATGGATTTGTAACAAGATAATCACTTCATCCTAAAGTAAATTTATGGATAGGTTTGCTGAATTGCCCTTCAGTGGTGGCTATTTCTTTTCACTGGCCGTAGATGCTGATTGGCTCAGATGTAACTACCTATAGCAAACTGAGGTGGACCTCACTGCCATGGCTGTTCCTCACTCAAACATGGTGTCGTCGGTTTTCGGGTTGGTTCAGCCCAGTTTCAAGCATTAACACATGGACAGAGCAGTTCTGACCTTCAGCTCATGTCTGACTGGTCCATCAAGGAATCTAAATATTTTTTTGTTAAAGAGTCTTGTCACTGTACTTTGCTGCTATGGTTGCTTACACTTAAATGTTTTTTCATCAAGCATTGTTTAAATTTTACCTGTGATCTAATATCTCAAATCCATAAGTTGAGGAACGTTTGAATAATGATAATGCCAATATGTATTGTATGAACAACAGGAATAGCTAATGCAGGCTTAAAACCAGAAATTGTGCTTATTGTATCTATTGCCTTTGGTATTAGAAAGCAGGATGAAAGAATCCAACAGTTGTGAATCTGGAATGGATGCTATTATAATTTATAATGTGGTATCTTCAAGAAGTGGTTTTTAAAGTTAAATTCAGAGAAAAGGTGCCAAATATATTTCACTTTTTGAAATCCTGAAGTTCACTGAGGTAAGAAGAATGGTAAGAGGATTATGCTAAGAGACAAAAGGCTCAGATGCTTGTTTCTGGATGCGTGTACTTTAAAAATGTCTTCAGGTCTAGGTATTAGAGCTGAGACCCTGGCTGTTACTGTTAATCTTTTATTGCCAAGTAAGACCCTTCCAGCAGAGTAGAACACAGGATGTATAATCCTTGTGCATAAGCCTGGGATTGCAGCTAACCTTGGCAATTACAACCTGTTGTTCTTTTATTGCTGTTGAGAAAGATCAGCATTGAAGCAAGTTGGGATATATGACTATCAAGTGATATCTCAGCATTTTATCAACTACTTTTTTGCTTGTGTTTCTTTTTAGGCAGGGAAGGATGAAGGAATTTGGTTTTGGATTTTTTTTTTTTAGTTCTTATCTTTTGAGGAGCATGAAGCAATATTAGTTGATCCATAAAGGCTGCTGATTTTTATCGTTCATAGTGAGAGTTTTTGAGTGATTCTTAGATGTTTCAAGTGTGATTTTTTTTTTCCAGTGTGCTTTTGCACGTTGCGTATAATCGCCAGTCATGGTGTTTTGAACAGAAGAGAGTATAAGAAATGAAAATAAAGGCTTATGTACAAATTATGAACAATTATGAACGTGTTTATTACTTAGTTTTTTAGGAAGATTAGTCTCTTGTTTGCATTTTCAGGTTTTATAAGTTACTAAAGGACGATTTGATGTTTTTCTTGTGCATGCTTAAAGGAAACTTTAATTTACTGTAATTAAAGTACCTTGTTTGTTATATGTACAATTTATTATTCTTTTTAATGTGGGAATCAATGCTGTGCAGCAACAATAACCACTTGGACTAAAACACAAATGATGTATTATGAACTAAGAAACTTATATACATTAATTGCTAGGAGATGAAAAAAATCTCCTATATGAAAATCTGCATGAAATCTTCCTGTATGAAAATGATTTTTTACAAATCATTGTAAAAAACAAAACCAACAACAAAAACTGTCAGTGTCAGCACCATACCAAGCCTCTGTGAGGAAACAATCATCTTAGAATGCTTTTAATTTAAATAAGCTTTTTTTTTGTTGTTGTTATTTAAATAAAAATATTGTGAAACACTCATGGAGGGAGAGTGCTGGGGAAGTTGGCTTTTGTGTGATTTGGTTTTTGTGTTTTTTTTTTTTTTTTTCCAGTTCTCTGATCAGGAGCCGTAGAAGGCTTTATTGGGATTGGAAGGAATTATAGTGTCTAAGCTTTGTGGTTGTGAAGGCGTGAGCTGATGACAGAAAGTAGTCATAGGAAAAGTAAATAGCCTTTAATATTGTTTCTTTGAAATAGACATGGTTAAAAATAATTCTATAATTAATACAATAATTGGCACTAGGGCAGTCACAGTTCTCACAAATACCCTATAAAGGTATACCTTTATTTTACCTACAAATACCTATAAGGAATAGGAAAATAATAATATAGGATAAAATAATCTCTCTGCTCCTCGCCCTCACTCCTCCCCCCCTCCCAAAGTAACCTATCTGGAAATAGTTGAAAGTGTCACCATTCCTTTCTTATTTTAAACTCCTTTCATTTAAAGTACACCTTTCCAACTATTTAGATATCATGTGAAGTTGCTGAACTCAGTGGGCATGCTTAGAGTGTAAGTCAGTACAAATTGGATGTATTTAACTGGAGAACAAAACACAGACCAGATTATTTTTTCAGATGCAGTTGTCACATCATTGAAAAATAACAATGGCAGTTTCTCTTTGTTTCTAGTTCAAAATTTTCCCAGATTGCAAAAGGAGTTTTTGAAACATAAGTAACAATTTTTGTAGAAATTTTAGCAATAAATAACATTGGCTTCTATGGAGTTTCATAAAGGTACACACAGTTCCAGTAGAAACCATATACTGAACATCTGTGTGGGTTTTTAATTTTTAATATTGAATTATATTTTTTTTTCCTGTACCTCTTCACTGCAGGTCTGTTTGAAAGATCTACTGTTAGAAGTAATTGCTCTGTGCATCCTTAGAATGTACATCAAAGAGCAGCAGTAGAAAGATGGTTGTGAACTTGAGTGAATCCAGTGCAAGTTACTAAAATGGTCGGGGCTGTAGGAAGTGCCTTGTGAGGAGAGACTGTGAGAAATGAGCTTGTTTAGACTGCACAAGAGAGATCTTTGGGGAGACCTCATAGCAGTCTTCTGATATCTGTAAGATATCTAAGATATCTCTTTAAGCTGAGAGAATGAAAGACAGCGATCCTAAATAGAGTTGGAGGCCTTACAGTAGAAGAGGGGAAAAAAACCCAACCTTTCAGAATGATTAAGAGTTGAAACAAGGTTGTGAAACAGGTTGTGAAGTATCCAAAGATGGAGACACTGAATGGACTAAGCTGTAAAGAACTAGGTTTCAATTCAGAGTTGACCCAGCTTTGATATTGTAGCAGATGCACTTCCAAGGCCTCCTCCAAGAGATGGGACTTACTCTTTTGTTTTGGCTACCAAAGCCTAACAAAAGCATTTTAATAGTGAAATGAATTTCTTAGTGATTATGGACTTGATTTGATTCTCTTTTTTTTTTTTACTGTTTTTTCTACTCTGCTCCAATGATGTGAGTTTGAGTAAAATAGCTCCTTATGGTGTATCTTTTATTGCTGGACTGCCTTGGCACATCTAGTAGACAATATTCTCCATTTTTCTGTTCTCCTAACTGACAGCAGAGGGAGCATATTCAAATGAGTTTGTATTCCAATTTTGCATGGAAGGACAGAGACTAGATCTTTGGTACAGATACTGGCTAGCCCAGAGCACTGATTTTACTCCTTGGCAGAGATCCTATTGGGCACACAGGAAACTGGAAGAACTACTAGTACTGTTGTCCTGTTTTAACTCATCCTTGCTGACAGTACAGAATAACCTGGTGCCATAAATGGCTAGAGCAAATCTTTCAAAACTCATTCCTAAAGAGAAAGAAAACTGTTTTTGTCACAATGCTGTGCACTTTAATGGAAGCAAGTCTACTTAACCTTACATCAGGTCAACCTATATATATATACACACACGTATATATATTAGAATATATACATATGCAATCACAATAGCTTTGATTAGATAAATTACAATATATTTTTTAAATCTGTCATGAAAAATACATAGTATTTCAATATACCATTGAAATAGTTATGCACCACGACTTTAAAAAACATATTACAGACAATATAGTATTGAAGTCTTGCTTTGTCCACAGTCACATGCCAAAGACCTGTTATTGATGGTCTGAATACTAATTACTTCCACTATGTTATCTTTGTTGTGAAGCTTCACCTCTTGCTGAATGTAACCAGTTGCTGAATGCCAAATTAGCCCTATCGAGTTTGAGTCAAAGGTCTGGCATCAACAGAGCTGTTCTACACTCATCAAGTTTATTAGCATATTTCCAACTTTACTGGGGGTAGTGAACTTCTTGTATGGTGTAGATTTATCTGAATGGAGATGGTGAAGCTGTAAGTAGCACATCAGTCAGCAGAAGGAATACTTACCCAATTAACTGTTTTAGCCTGGGACAATATTACACTATTATTTTGAGATTTGGTTTCTCTTTGGAATTGCAGGACAAATTAAATAGCTCATTCTGGATGTTTTTATTTTAAGTAAGTTGTGTATAAATGCAATTTTTTCATAGTGTATTTGAATTCATAGATCTAGTTAATTGCGCTACTCAGATCAATTCTTTCTGGTGTATTAAAGCTGAAGCCTCCTTGTTCATTCCACGTAACTAAGATCATCTAAAGTCCATGCCTGAAAATTCCACATACACCTTATCTCAAGTCATTATTTTTAGTTGTATTTTTCACGTGGTTTATGGGAGAGATTCAAAGCACAGATGAATTGAAAACAAGATGGATTGGTCTTGAATAATCCTGTCAAATCCGGATGTTGTTTAGATGTTTGAGTTGACCTAAGCTAAAACTCTTCTTTATTTTACCATAAGGAAATGAGCATAACCTGAAGTGTCTAGTTCTGCTATGTGGCAAAAATAAATCCAACATACTTTAATTGAACATTTGTCATAATATTAACGTGAGTAATACTAGTCTTGTTTCAGCTTCAAGATGTGTGATATACAATATAATGCCTCAATTATTATGCAGCTGTGTTATCTTCATGTTTGTGTGTGGACCAATGGTGTTTATATAATGTAGTACTAATCTTTGTTGCTTAAACTTTCTTCAGTTCTTTCAATTCACATATATCTCCCTTTGCATTTAAATATTCTGGTTCACATCATTTTTGCATTAAAAAAATGAGTTGTGAAAAGCAATCTACATAGAATGCACAAGAATGTAAGTCAAGGTTGAAGCATCAGTAAGGTAGTGTGCGAGCTCCTTTGAATCCTCCTAAAAGTACTTCTGTATGGAAAGTTTATTAGACTGGGATTTTGTTATGTTTTTCTTGTATTTCTGCTGCAGTCAAGCTAGCAATTCAGGAAAAACAACTATTTTCATGATGTTTTCATTTCTGGCCCCAGGTAGCAGAAGAGAATGCAATGCCTATGAAATTTCATGTACAGAATTTAGGAAATTATTTAGTCAGATTTTGGGGTGTGCTACTGAAATATTTATTTTCATGCTTAGTTGAGCTAAATAATATTGTCCTACAGTACACAGGGTAAACTTCTGTTGTTTTTTATCTTGCTGTTCTGTAGCATTGTTGTGGAATGATTTCCAGACATAACCTGTGCTAATACAGTAGATTCTTCCCAGAAATGATAAAGCATTTTTGCAGATTGATATTACCAGAATACCACTTAATCAGTTTGTCAGAAGGATTCTTTATCACTGTGCAGAAGGGTGGACAAGAGAAAAACATTCATAAAAATCCATGCAGAAAACCTCTCAATATTCCCAAGTCTGTGCAATATGGCATGAATATCTCTGTGGCATTTTCTATTACAGCTTTTAAAGTGAGGCTCAAAATTTGCCATGAGATGCTGACGATTTCTTTTACAGAAGAATCCTTT
Source organism: Perdix hodgsoniae (assembly GCA_035772895.1). Classification (NCBI taxonomy): domain Eukaryota; kingdom Metazoa; phylum Chordata; class Aves; order Galliformes; family Phasianidae; genus Perdix; species Perdix hodgsoniae. The sequence continues at coordinate 38,664,494 of JAPSGF010000001.1, forward strand.
CCTGTCATTTTTTCCTATACCCCCATGCCTAATCCAGTAAAGTATTGAAAATAAAGTGCTTTAGCAACACTTCTAAAATACGTCCATTATTATTTTAAAATGAAATTTAATGAAAAAGTATGTTGAGTCTTTGATTTAGAAGAAAGCTTGAAGTGATCTGCTTCTACAGTAGATGCATGCATTAGAAGCAAAAGCAGTTCAAATAGAACTTTAGGTGTGTTTAAACAGCATTGTTCAGACATGGAGTAAAACTTCATAGTGGATCAAAGCTATAGATTTGTTGCAATCTTTGCAGTTCACTGAACTTTTTTCTGTGCATACATATTTCAAGTAAACTCTGCAGTTATAAGTATAACAAGTGACACGTTATGGACCCTAAATCGTTGCACTGTGAAATATGCACAGAAAAAAGGACAAATGAAGATATCAAGGGTCTGTTCCATTTTGCACTGAACTGTAAAATGCCACCCTTGTTGTACAGAAGATCACTGGTTCTGATCAGGGCTCATTGACTGCTAAGTTGTGGATAGTGTTTCACTTTCTGCAACTGTTAATATCCTGGGTTATCCAGGCATAATGACCTCTCTATTTGTGACACATTGTTGAATTTTCTGGTTCTTTTAACTTATTCAAACCTTTTTTTTTTCTTCTTTTTTTTCCCCTTTTTTTTTTTTTTCTTCATTCATTGGAAAGCTGAAATGATTCTGAATTGAGCTGTGAAACAGAGCTGCTGGTCAGCCTGTTGCAGTCGGAATGAGTGGGGACACATCTCTAAATATAAACTGAAGTATACAGAAAATGTATTTCACATCTTCACTGGGCTTTCTACTGGTAACGTATTTAGAAATTTTGGATAATAGTGGAAAATCACAAATATTCTTTGATTTCAGTAGCTGTTATTTAGCAAGTAATCTGCTTTATGATAATTCATGTTAAATTGAGTATTAAATGTCAGCTGTATGTCTGGCAGTAACTTCCAATCACAATACCTTATCTATTAAATATTTAAATGGCTTTATACACTTTATGTATGTTAAAGTACCAACATTCTTAAAGAACAAGGCATCGCACATTGATTTCTGGGTTTGAATTCTTCCTGTGACCTTGTAAGGATCGGAGATTAGTCAAAGTGTACCACCAGGATGTGAAGGTCCTTGAAAGTGCCCAAAGAGACACCAAAGCTGCTGGCAAGGCTCAAGGCACGTGCTGTGAGGAGAGGCTGAGGACACTGTGGTTGCCCAGCCTGGAGAAGGGAAGGCTGAGAGGTGTTTGGACTTTTTTCACTTTGTCTAAGATACAAGAAGTTACATCTTCTCAATGAAATATGCACTATATGTCATAAGGGAATTACTGTTAGGAAAGTGACTAGCAACACTGAGTCAAGCCAGCTTATTTATAACACTGAGGAAAATACTACTAGAAAGGTATCTGGGGAGGTGGCAAAGCTGGAAACTTAAAAACTACAAACAGCGGCTGATCAGCTTATTATTAAATGGTTTTAAATGCTACCAAATTACTGTGTCCCAAAGTTGTCATGGATGTGGGGTGTTCCAAGGGTGCTGAAGGCCTCCAACACATCAGGAGCATCAGCTCACAGAATTTTTTTTGGAGGACAAAGCACGAGCTGTATGCTAATTCACTTTGAAGTACATTGTACCAAGTATGTAGTGAAAGAAACATCTGCAAGCTCACTGAAGCTCGAGGTCTGATTACTTTTTATGGAGCTAACTAACTTTCACTGGATTCCAAAATGAACTTGGGGTGAGAAGAGCTAACCTGGGAGAATGCTGTCTCTTAATTGAGGGAACAATTCAACAGGCAAAAAATGAATATTCTCTGTGGTCTAAAGAAGTGTGAAATAAAGGATACTACTATTTGTACTAACTACTTTTAAATTCCCTGCCTCCAGAGATACTATTTTCATCTTTAAAATTAGGCTTTTAAAGTTTCTTTGTGAAAATGGTCCCCTTTCTAATGTTATGGTTTACTTCCAGATTCTATACAGCAAATGCAATAACACTGATAGATGATAAGGTTTTCTTAGGAGCTAATGGCTGAAGGTGAGGCACCTAAATTTAATGGGTTTAAACCAACCACTGGCTCTTTTAAGTTCTATTGATCTTTTTTTTATCGAGAATTCTTAGTTCTCTGAGTTTTGAGGTAGACTAGCATAAAATTTCAGTTTTATGTGTTTTTATTAAACTTTTGTTTGTAAATATTAGACTTATGTATAGATATTAATGATTATTTAATTTGATAAATACAGCTATGTAATGTCATTTAAAAGGAAAAGCCAATCTCAAACTTAAAGATTAAGCTATGCTTACAAAAGAAAATGCCATTTAAAGCTTTTCAGTCTTTTTTCCACACTGAAAAAAGAACAGCTTGCTCTTTTGAACAATTATTTGCTTTATCACATCTACAAGCAGGCCACAAAAGAGAAAGAAACTTATTTTCTTTTAGCTGGAGTTAAGAAAATCCTGAAGTTCTCAATTGGTAAACTGATTTCTCCGTGGTGTAGTGAGATTATACAAGTAAAGAGGTGGCTTAAATTTAGATATTGATGACGATGTTGCATGTACTTGCAGAGCCTTACATGAATGCACTTGTCTTTCTGTATAGTTCCTGTAAAAGCACCTGCCGATGTTTAGAGTTCACTAATAGTAAGTCTCGGCAGTGCAGAAGGAGCAAGGGAAAAGTTCTCTTAATAGATGGTATCTATTAACTTGTTCAGCATGAGAGATCATTTGCTGCTAAGATGGAGAAGTTCCCAGTGGCATAGCTCTGAGGGTCACTGTGTCTTTACGCCTGTGCTTCACAGAAAGGATGCAGTTGCATAGGATAGGGTGAATGTTTTGCTAGACCATTGGGCACATTGATTTTTATTTTCATGGATATGTAGATCAAATTGAAATAACCTAAAGGGGCTGATGTGATACCCTGGGAATGTTGCAGATGTCAAGATTCGCAGTAAGTCTGCATATTTCTAGTTCTTGGTACTCCCTGTAGAAAAATAGCATGGGGTGTCACTGAGATCTGTCACTTACGGACACTTAGGCGAAAAATAAACCCTACTTCTGCTAGACATGTCCCACATGAATAAGATTGTGTACTGAACCTAGTTTTGATTTATTTACATTTAAAGTAAGTGTTATACAAGTCGGACATGCACGTTCCTAGCTGGCTGATATAACCTTAAGCCCTATCTGTATACTGGAAAGTAAAGAATTCTTTCTTGCCTGCAGTAGGATGAGACTTGAGAAATGTGTTTTTTGCAGACACCTTAAAACTACCAAGCAGCAGTATCTTCTATTTCAAGACTTGATAACCTTTGTATTTATTTAACCAACATCAGTTCAACTGTTTTGTTAAAAATGATTTTTTTTATCATTAATAAACTATTTAGAACTGTATAGAAGTCAAAATTAAATGCAAATGCAGGAATTTGAAATGAAGACAGCCTACACCAAATAATTTATGTGAAATTCTGCATTTAATTTCTAGGGAATCCCAATCTTTAGACGAATTTAATGGTTTTTAAATCTTTTTTTCTCCTGAGGCTTTGAATAAATTGTTATATGCCTTATTTAAATTGCAAAGGAAGTAGGAATATAAACTATTATAAGCCTTGATATCATCATTTTTATCCAGCATTTATGCAGTATTTTAAGCTAATTTCAGTTTTTAAAAGTCTGTGAGGTTTACTTAGGTGAAGATAAAGTTGTCTTTATAGTATGGTATTGACCCTCACCATTCTACATGTAACAATAGAAATCTCAGTTTTACAACAATCTCTATTTTTTTTCAGCCAATATATCTATATACATTTATATTTATGACATTTTAATTTGAAGTTTAATATTCTATCATATGCTGGGTTGACAGAGACAGAACAGTTCTAGCAGTAGTTAAAGGAATAGAAATGTATCATTTCTCCTTGTTAGTGGACATAACTCCCAGTTTTCATATCTGGTATAGGAGAGTTGTTCAGATTGTTTGATAGGTCAGGAGAGGTTGATTGTGGTTGAAAAGTGCCCACGAGAAATGAATCAGGGAAAGTTGATTGATTATATGGCTTCAGTTGTGAACTGATGTTAACAGATATAACTGCTATGAATAGCTGGAAATTTGGACCCTAAGCCCAGGTTTTTCTGCCACTGAGAAAAGCGTTACAAAGGTTTTGTACTCCAATAGCTTAGACTTTCAATGTTCCATATATTTTTTTATGGAGCACTAGAAGTGGAGGCGATTCTGAGATTGAAAATCAGGTTTGGATGATTATTCTTGAGGAATGCAATACTTTCCTGATGTATTTGTTGAGTATATTCATGAATACAGCTAGTGAAATTACATGTTGTGCTTGTGTGTGTACATACAGATGTATGTATGATATAAAATAAGCAAAATATAGCTTTACAAGTAGCAGGCAAGGTTTCAGTTCATTCAGTGCATGAAGTGTTTTCTTACTGTAAAACCATAAATTATATGAATGTTTTTGCAAAATAAGAAATTAAGGTGGACTAAAGCCTGAAGTGGCACTCGTAAAAGTAACTTGTAATAATAATATTTAGAATTAAAATCTAAGTAGCTTATCCTACAGAGATATTGAGTTGAAAGAAACTTGTTCAAAGAACAAACAGCACTAAAATGGGGGCAGGAGCAACCCATTAGTTCTTAGCTCAGCCACTTCTGTTAGTATTCCTTAGAGAGTGCTTTGGATAACTGAGTTGCTATCAGAGACTCTTGGCTCAACTCAGATTACTTCAAAGCTGGTAGAATTGACCAAGGTGCTTTTAAATGTTTGAGGACAGAGCATAATTATCCAAAAATTTCTTTAGATTATTGCTCTGTGGAATGGAATACAGTGAAATGTTTGTTCAAAAATAGTGTACAGGTGTTTGTTTTTATATTATTATGCATGTTGTATGCAAGTATAGGTTTGCAGTAATGAGTCTTAAAGTAAGTTCACATAGTAGACTTCAATATTCTGCTACTGCTTTCAAAAATTTAGCATCTGCAGGTATGTTTGTGGTGATTAGCTCTTAGAGAATTCCCTTAAGCTTTTAAAATTTTTTTTTGAAACCGGGCCCTTTACCACTTTGCTTGTAAGTTGAGCCACATAGCAGTGAAATTGATTTTTCTTCAGCAACTGGATTTTCAGCTTGAGCTGTGGTAGTATTTGGAGCAGAGTCTGTGCAGGATATCAGGTGAGATCATTTAGGTCTACTTTGAATTTATACCCTGTTAGTTAGGAGAATCTAACTTATGGCTGAGTTGTTAAGTGTTGTTTTTGAAAAACTTTTCAATTTTACCTTTGAAAGAGAAGGCAGTTCTTTAATGACAGTGAACTTGCCTGGAAAACCCACTGCACTTGTTTAGCCCGATTAGCACAGCCTTTTACTATTATCCTAAAATACTGATTGAGTTTACCTGAGACAGAACGATATGATAGCTGCTGACTTCATTCTGTGACAAAGAATGAAAAAAAATGATTTTCAAAAATCTTCTCTTTCCTAGGGAATGCTGTTTGGAACCAGATTTTAAAATGTGTGTATCATTGGTGTTGTATGCAGAGAAAACTATTCCAGTTGAGGTACCTTATCCTGATTTAATTTGCATTACTATGAAAATAAGTACATTCTTTTTCACTTCAAAAATTCTCAATACATGATTCATATCTTATTTCTTATATGCAGCAGGAGAAACTGCTATTTCTTTTTCACATCTTTACTGTTAGGTGCTTATTCATGGTGTTTTCATAAATCAGTCTTTTTTTTTTTCTTGTGAAATCATGCTATTTGAAGTGTAAATGCCAATTTCTCTGCTAATTTATTTTTGTTTTCATAAAATGAGATGTAACTCTTCAAATTACTCATTCTGTAAAGACAAGTAGCATTCATCAGCAGTGGGTTTGGGAAAGAATGGCTCCATCTACTGTAAGATGTAATGTTATTTTTGTATTTGGCAGATTGAGATTTTTTCCTTTCCTACTATGTTCCCTTTTTCTTTTGACACAATATTGTCACTATAGTAATTCATGTTCGTTATTTTTGAAAAAAATTGTATTTATTAAATATAAGCATAGTGTATTAAAACTTTTTAAATTGAGCCAGTTCCACTGTCAAAGTGGGTGTCCCAAAAACAGAATAACAACAAAAAATCTTAACCTTCAGGTTTTATCTGATTTGACAAATTTAGAAACTTTCTCCCTGAAAGAAGTACTAAAAGTTAAATTTAAAAAAAAAAAACATACAAAATCACAACAGACATTTTTCAAAATGCTGTGAGTTACTGTTTTACTTACTTTTTATTGTTTTAGAATATATTGATTAAAAACAAATGTATTTTCCCAGTAAATATGTTAATGAGAGCTTCCTTGCCATTTACTTTGATCAGGTCAAATCTTAGAAGGACAGCAAAAATATGAGGTCTTCAGCATACAGTGTTGACAGAAGAACTCCTTTTTATTTGTGTGTATGTAGAGGTCAAGGTTCTCCTCAGAATTGTTTCAATTCTGATGTTTGTAGGTCATCTGGCTCATAAATGTTGCTCTCAGCAATGGAGAGTACCTATGGATATCAATGGAATCATGGTAGAGTATTCACACAAGTATGGTGTGGCTTTTCCTTTTTTCAGAAGCCTTGTCCTCTTAAAAATAATATTGGATTGAATTAACACAGCAGTGGTTCATATCCTGAAATTTATGCTACTAAAGATTGGTACTTTCATTGATCCTGTTCAAATGGTCAGACACTTGGATATTAAAAAAAATGCTTACAAAAATGTTGGGGACATCCACAGTACTGGTAACCTTGGGAAAATTGGGAAAAGATGAAAAAACCACACATGTCCAGTAGGAAACCAGCAGCAGTCTTCCATTTTCCCCTTCTTGTCCTTTTATATGGACTCTGGATTACAACAGTGACAAAATGGAGACCATTCCACTGTCTGTTATCTGGAATTATTCTAGAATGCTTTGAAAATAAAATATAGTTGTCAGCTACACTATTCCTTGTTTCATTAGGCATAGTGATTATTCAATATAACAATTATTGTAATTTACATATACATTATATGGATAGAGTTCCTGATATTTAATAATTACAACACTTCAATTCTAACCTGTGTTTCTTTTGTGGGGGGAAAAATACTAATAGTGGTAGGTCTGCTTGAAGCATTTTCTACTTCTCTGTGTATTTCCTATCACATTCGGTTTATCTGTAGTGTCATGTTATTTTAAGTTGCAGCATATGTAGGCCAACAAAAACTGACATAAAGGAAAGCAGCAGAGTACAGTGTAATGATATGTGACACATCATTCAGACTGAGAAGGAAACTCACTTTCTTGGAATTAATACCTGTTAATACCCATACACTTACTGTGTATGCCATTAGTACGCTCTTCTCTGTGAAATCATTTATTGTGGAAGAGAATGCTATTTTGTACTGGAAAAAAAAACAGCAAAATCATGAGGTAAATTTTTAAGATAGTGGTTCACAATTTGATCCCAATTTTGTTGTTTCCCAAACTGTTCTTTCTGAAGCAGAAAAGAAGAATTAATCTTCATTTTTTTCTTCATGAGATGTGTATTAGGCAAAAATGTAGTGATATCCTTATTTGTCCAACTCCTAACTCCACACAGTACCACCAAAAACCAAACTGCATCTCTGAGAACATTGTCCAAATAGTCCTGGAATGCTCTCTAATAGTTTTAAGTCCTTCTGTTAGCACTGTGGTGCACAAACCAGCACCCAGTGCTTGAGGTGAGGCCACACAGTGCAGAGCAGAAGGAAGCCAACACCTCCCCTTGCACTGTGGCAGTGCTGGGCCTGATGCACCCTAGACTTTGGTTGGCCCTTTTTGCTTCCAGTGCACACTGGTAGCTCATGTTCAGCTTTGCTATCAGCCAGAACCTCCAGATGCTTTTCTGCGGAGCTGCTCTCCAGCCGTTTATCTCCCAGTCTGTATGTGTATCCAGAGTTTACTCCATCCCATGCGCAGAACCTGGCACTTGGCAGTTATTTTTGTGTTCACATTCCTGGAAGAGAGAGGTTTTCCTGAGCGCCTACAATGGGTGTTTAATGCAAAGGAAATGGAAGCCTATGGATCCCAAGTTGAACTGGGATTCAGAAGAGGGCTCCTCTTCTGCCTCCCCGCTGTCTGGCCTACTGGCAAAAATGTACCATGAAGTGAGCTGGGTTTGAAGTACCCACGTGGTTATTAGCTGTCATTTCACTGGAGCAATTTTGGCTTGGATTTGTTGTTATTGAATATCTACCAAATGCTTTGTTATGGCACAAGAAATGATGGCCTGGAGTCTGAGAGAAAAAAGGTGAAAATTGAGGGAAAAGACTACTGGGACCCCCCCCCCCCCCTTTTTGTTTTTTTTAGCAGTACTGATAAGAAAAGTGAGTGTAAAGTGTTTTAGAGGAAAAACCTGATATTTATGAAAATTGACTCTAACCTTACAATTCACGTAGCCAGATCTGAAAACAGAAATCTCATTTGCTGTATTGCATCAGATAAAAATGCAGACAAAACCAAAGCAGCACAGAAAAGTTTCCTAATATATTCTATATTCAAGGTGATAAACAGAAGAGTTAATGTTATTGATTCCTAAGGAATAGTTTTCCTTGAGGAGTAAAAGCACCCCACTGGTTGCTGTACTCTTGCTGTCATGCAGGGATTTATTTTGAAGGGAATTATAACGTGTTCCTAAACTGAAAATACCTGCACTCATTGGTAAGGCTGGAAGAAGGCTGAATGAAAAATGATGCAGCAGGACCTAAAAATCCGAGTTGTATTATTGTGTCTAGTAAAATTTCAGGCCAGAACAACAAAATACCAGCTTCATATTCTTAAGATATGAACAAAAAAGTCCTCTCAGATTTTGGGAGTACACATCAGTTTTGGTGTCCTGCTTTGTGTTTAATGTTGGAAGTTTTACTCAGTCAGTAGGCTGTCCATACTGAACTGGCTTTGAAAAATGTTCAAATACATTGTAATGATACTTGCTTTATAAATGAAATTACTTATATTGATAAATTAATGGCTGATGGAACTGAAAAATGTTGTCTTTGTTACACTTGTGAGACATTCCAGTCTGTAACCATAAAATGTATGATAGGTTATGTATTAATAAATAAGTATCAGTTTTCTGATATTCAGTACTCAAATACTTTGCTTATTATTTTTGGTCTAATTTAATGCAGTTAATATCTGTTCAATTTATATACTAAAAGTAGTACAGAGCCTTGCAGAACTTGAAGTTTGTAGTGTAAGTCAAAAATATTCTATGCATTTCATCAAGGAGACAGCGAACTTGTGCAACTGCTTGGATAGGAGCAGAGCCTTAGAAATTGCAGTGTTTGGAGCATTTGGCCATGTAACCAAGCATCCACGGAGTATTAAGAAGGTAAATGGTTTAATTTACTAATTAATTAAAGCAGTAACATTTTCTTTGATTTCAAAACCATCTTAAAGCTTTTTTTTTTCTGTGTATGATATGTTTTAATTTGGAGTATGCAATTTAAAATTCTTCAAACTTTCATGAAAATGTCTACCTAAACGTGTAACTTATACTAAATTACATATGATTATCTAAAGTTAGGGATACAGTTCTTTTTTCCTTTTATTTATAAGAATTCTTGTTTTGAGAGCTGTCAGTCTTTATTCTTAAACTGATACATAACAATCAGAGATGCTATACATTTTTCACTTCAGTGCACATGAAAAGATCATTATTTAGTTTTGCATTTGAAACTTTGTGAAATACAAAGTTATTTCAGTAACTTTGTAATATCGCCTACATTAATGACCACTTTTCTCATCATTCTTGGTGGTGGTGTGATTCCGCTGGTAAAACTGATGTTTTTCTTCACTAGCCCTCTGTCTCTGTCCTTTCCTACAGGCTTACTCTGAGTTTGTTCTGACCTACCTAGAGGAACTAAATGAAAGAGGAGATGACCCAGACAAAAAGCTGCATTCACCATTGGGCCTGGTCTTCAGTGCATCAGGAGATAGAATCGGCAGCTTAGCTGAAGAGGTCACAGTATTAAGCCAGAGGCAGGTCAGAGAGAATCCTTTCAAAAACACATTTTGAAAAGGGAAATATGAACATGGAAATCAACTTATTTCTTTAAATATCTGATTGATTTCTTAATTTAATAATATATTTACATATTAGGCAAATAGTAGTTTTAAAAACAATTTTAATGAATTCTTTATATATTTGCATGGCAGAACATTTTAAAAATATGTTCTGTATGGGACAATTCTTTAAGTTTCTTCTTTTCTATGTGGGAAAACTCAGTAAGACGGAAAGGAAACAAAAAAAAATTCACTCAGTTTCTGGATGCATCTTGACCTAGCTATTTGGATTTCAGACATTTTCTGTTAATCAACAGCCTTATTTGGAGAAGACAACACATAATTTTAACTTGCAATATATAAATTGCATGGTTGTACATCTGTCTCCTAGGTTCTGCAAAAAAAAAATCAACAATCTCAATCAGAAACAAATTTCAGGACCTTTGGACGCCCATTTGATGCCTGCAGATCCCCTAGGGGAGACTACACAGCTGACAGTGGCACTGGTGAGGAAACTAGAAGAGAAACATCCTAAGGCCTCAGCTCAAAGGTAAGCCACTGACAGAACTGATATTTATTGTTCAATGACATTAGATGTTTTCCTTCAGTTTCATGTAAGATTGATTCCCTGGATGTTATAGAAATATCTCAGAAACCCTCTGGCTGATAAGCAAACATGGATTTTGATGAAAATTAATGAAAAAGGGTGACATTTATGTGTGTTTTTTTAACAATTGATGTGTATGATAAGTTTGATAGTAATTGCAAATTTACATTTTATCTACAAAAGTAACTTCACAAAAATTCTAATCATCATCGCTGCATGGTTTGTGTCACAAGATTTAAGTTTAAATGGTAAATACTTTATTATAAGTAATACAATACTTTATTACAAGCAGTATTCTTAATTACTTCTATTACAACATGCATAAAACTTTGCCCTGGTATCAGTCTTTTTTACTTAACCTAAACCTTTTTCTTTTTTTTTCTTTTTTATCTAAGGGGTGGCTTTTGGTTAGTTATTTGTGAGCCTTTGGGTATTTTTTAGAAGAAAATTTTTCAATTAAAAAAAAAATTCCCATTAGATGAAAGGCCACTAGACATCACTCACTATTTGAAAGTTGAATTAAGCAATGTTGTAACTACTGACAGTGTGCTAATAATAGCAATTTACAGCCAACTGAAGACAACAACCAGTATTGGTTTATCTAGAATATTAGAGATTGTCTTGGAAATATTACATTTAGGTTACCCATATGTTGCTTCTGTTGTACTTGTTCAAAGACTGGAGCTTCTGGTATTTCTTTATAATATTATCCAGCAAATATTTAGTCTTTGGCAATCTATAGCATTTTTCAAATGCTACTGAATGCGTCTAACTTGAAAGCTTTGAATGTAGGTTATTTAACAACTCGTAAATACTGTTATGTGTTTAAAGCAAACTGTTTATAGAAGTTACCTTTTGAAAGAACCAGTATAATTTATTATTATTTTTTTTTTTTTTCAGTGTAAGGATTATACAGAATCATTTTTTTCACAATGTTTGGAGTATTAATTGTCGTGGCCTAAATAGGTGATGGTAGCTATGTATATATAACTTCATTTAAGTAAAGTAGAATGAGTAGAATTTATTTAACTGAGTTTCCACCCATTCTTTTAGGCTCTGATAACAGTATTTAGGTATTGATCTAAAAATTTCTTCTTGGAAAATGCAGACAATTGATTTAGAGCACTATAGTCAAAATAATTTTTAAGCATTGAATGCTTGACTTGGTGCTTATACCTCTCTTTTCACCAAAAGTGGATTCATGCTGTCTAAAGCATTTTTCTGAACTAATACTATAAAAAAAAATACTAAATTAATAACATTACTTTATTGTCAAAAACATTTGGTGGTAAATAGTAATGATACCAAATACGAAACTTCTGCAGTTACCTCTGTTACGGGAGATACCTAGGGACATAAATTCTCTTTTGCTGACATTTTCCTCTAGACTGTGATAGACTATATTTTGTAGCTTAAAGTATACTTTCAACGCTCTTCTGGATGTCAACGTAAAAAATAAGCTGTTCAATTTCCATGTAGGAAAGAAATTCCCCATTCTTTACAGAACATGGAGAAGTGTCCTATGTGAAAATGAAGTATGCTTTGTGTTAGTAGAGAAAAGTATATTCTTGTCCTAGAATTTCTGTTTCGGGTGTTCCTCCAACTACGTTGGTCAATAAAATTAACGTTATTATCTCTGCCCCTGCTATGATGGTGAAGTCTTTTTACAAATTCATTTTGTTCAACAAATGTGTTGAGCAGGGCAGTTAAAGTTTAGCAGACTGATTACTGAGAAGAAAGCAGAAGTGCCTCTAACAGGAGAATCGGTTGCTCAAGCTTAGTAGTTTAGTGTGCTTTTAGGTGTTGAATATATCACCATGCTTCTGGCTGCTTCAGATTACTCTAAGTCTACTGCAAGTCTTGTGTTTTATCTATAAGGTGCAGGTCCTTAGAATGTATTAAGTCTCAAATGCTACCAAGGGTTGGGTCTATTTTCAAGCTATTGAATCCAGCCTTAAATTATTCCTTCTTCAACTTAGTGTTTTGGGGCAATGTGCCATTCAGAGCTGTCATAATTAGTATTTCTTCTGGCTCAGGTCATGAGAAACAGTCATGTTTTCATGGAGAGCCACCATAGAATGAAGCCAGTGTTATGTTTAGAAAACAACAGCACATATTCTGTATGCTTTTTTAGGAAGGGCTTTCAGAAAAGAGGGGTAAGTTTCAAAGAATGTGGTTAATTATGTTACATGTTCATTTGTTTGCAATGATCTTCATACAACTAGATTTCTTATTTATTTTTGCTGTTTGAAAGCTGCGTTGAGTCCCTTTCTTACCTTCAAGTTAGTTAACCAGTTGCATGTTATGATACACGACAGCAAAGAAAAGGAAATGGGCTTCTTTCTCTTTGTGTCCTATCTCAGCAGTTCCAGCAAGTTCTTTGTATCTTTGGGGATAACTTAATGTTCTTTCCAGTGTTGGGTTTTCAGTGCACCAAATACTTTAACCAAGTTACATGATACATGATGTGATATGACAGTCTGAACCTCATCTCTGATTTACCTGACTGAATCCCCGAGTTTCAGTGTGAAATGTGAAAAACTTGTCCATTTCAGTAAATGACACTAAGGAAAAAAAAAAATCCTTTCAATTGTTAAAAGACCAATATCACCCCAAACAGAGCAAAAGTCCAGTCACAATCTAGTCCCTAGACATGAAGGGTTGGAATTGCTAAGTCATGGTGTTTAGGATCAGAATGAGTAGAGAGGTGATCTGTATGATTGTGATTTGTATACTTCCCTCAATGCACAGGAACTAGTGACTTTGCTAACTAACAGCCACTGATTTCCTTCTCATTCTTATTCTCATCTTTACTGCTTACTTTTGGGAAACTACAAATCCATTGCCGCTCAAAAAACCTCTAGAATGGAGACTTCTAGAAAGATATTGCATGGTATCATCTTTTCATCAAGATAACAACTTAATCTTTTGGGTATTGCGACTCTTGTAACTTACAACAGCATTTTAAATGACTACTTATTAGAATCTTACTAGTTGAGCCCAGCTGTAGCGGAGCAGCATTATTTTGATGAGAGTAAAGAGTCTAAATTAAGCACTTCTTTAATTTGCACGCTGTAGTTCACACTAGTTTCTTGTATCTATCTCTGCTGAGGAATGTTCTGTACTTCAAACTGCATATTAGCATTTAGTTATGTGTAGTTTCAATACTCCAATGTAAAACCACATCAAAGAATATTATCAAATGTTAGAAAGAATGCACGTGTTCTGTATCAGGAGTTTTCTAGCAATACGTTTTATCTGTAAATTAAAGAGAACAGCAATAGTCACATTCCAAATGATTAATTGCTTGTTTTAATGTATTTTTAGTTGAGCCTTATTGAATCGCTTTGTTTCCAGATATAAGCCTGGTTTCACAATTTTCTGAAGATTTTGTCTCTAATCTGAATATGTGTTTAAGTGTTTTCCAAGCTAAGTACATGCTTGGTACAAGCATTCTTGGATCTGGGTCAGAATGCTTATGACCTTGTCATATTTAATACTAAGAAAGACACATCTGGGACAATTGGTTTCATTTTACTTTTTTCTGAATCATTTGGACAGATTCAGTTATTACATTTTTATAAGACTTATTAGTGTAGGAAAGACGACTTAAGAATACCCCAAGGAGATGAAAATGTTCTCCCACCTCCACCAATGACACAACTATGAATTGGTAAAATTGATTGTAGCAGCTAAGTGAATGTTTGACCCTGATTCTTTACAAACTACTCATTGTTTGTAAATTCCAAGTGGACAAAAAGTAAGTCATGATCTGTATCTGTATTATGAATTATGATTTTTCCAGGAAGACAGATGAGAATGTACTTTAAAAAAAAAAGAAGTAGTAATGACAGGGTTATGATTTGTATACTTGGATATTTTTGGATTTTAAAATATTTATTGAAGTAGCTCTATGCTGTATTTTATAATATTAAAATCTTGTCTGTATTAAGTTTAAGGACACTCAGATTTCTTTGTGAAATCTCCTCCAAATTAGCTTTCATTATGTGCTTTAGTCACTTGACAAAATTATCCTAATAGATGTATCTGCGTTGGATACAAATTTTGTTCTCAGTTCATCACAAACAGGAGATGTTACATCTGTCTGAAAATGAAAGGAAGATATGATAAGCATTAATTTCCCATTTTTGGAAAGCATTTGAAGATGTTTATTTACGTTTATATATCAATTTGGGTGGCTTACCTTTATTTAAATGGAATAAGAACTCAGGGGGACAGAGGAGAAGGACTGTTGCAGCCGACAAAGCATGGTGACCCAGCTTGTCACCCAGTGACCTGTGAGAAGGAAATAATGAACTGTGAGTAGCTGTCATCTTAACTGTTTCTGACAGTTTGGCTATGGGCACATCTGTGTTAGTTGCATGGAAAGACCTTTGTTGTTTTCCCACTAGTGACTTTGCAGACCGCTGTGGGGTTTGCTAGCTGCCCTGCTCTTACACTTCCCCTCTTTTTCTGGAGTAAGAACAGCTGCTGCTGATAGAGCTGACATTTCTTTTAATGATTTACTTGGCATTTATATCATTAAAAATAAGGAATTGAATTGAAATAGAATTTCTGGTTATTATAAATAGAAATAATCTGTATTACTGTAAGATCTGTTGCAAAAATGTCTGTAATCATTCTATATTAATTGCATAACTTACAACAGTGTTTATACTGTTTGTACACTTCTTTCCTAATATCTTGTCACATTTAACTACTTTGAGTTAATTATCAGGTCCACTGGTAATGTTTTAATATAGTCTAAATATAATTCTTCCTACAGTGTACAATAAAAATGGGCAACTTTTCATGATTGGTATATTGCAAAAACAAAAAACAACCCCCCCATATTTATTTAGTATTCTAGGAAACAATTGATTCCTTTTCTGGATTGAGTGAAATATCCATGCCTCTTCTGGTTCAGTAGTACTAACTCTTGGATAACTTCACTCGCAGTATAATTAGCATTTTCAGCTAGGAAGACTGTTAAACACAGGGATGCCTGTTCTTCTAATTGTTCTTAGCAACTGATTTGAGAAAGGTGATTGTTAAGAAAAACATGGAATCATGACTTATGAAAAATGGATGACTAACACAGTGACTCAGACTGTAAAGCTATCTATTTTAAATTGTAAATGTTTTATGTATGGTTTATATAACATATTACCTTGTTGTTAGATAATATGCCACAAATATGTTATTATGAAGTGCTTTGAGGGAGCTGAATATTAAAGCCCTCACTGATTTTAATGGGAAGTACAGCACACACAGCCTCATTCGTTGTGCTGACTGATTTCTTGCTGTAGGCTTTGGGGTACTTTAATTTGATTTTTAATTTTTATAGAATTCTGCTCGTGTTCTTGAGTTATTTTCTATTCTAAATTCAGGATCTACAGTCATTAGTCATTGCGTGGAAGGGAAAGAAATATTTTGCATAAGGCACAGTTTAGAGCACAGGTCACAGAACTGCAGAATCGAAGGGATTGGAAAGGATATCTGGAGATCATCTAGTCCCACTCCCTGCTAAAGCAGATTCTCTACAAGAGGTTACACAGGAAAACATTCAGCTGGAATTTGGTATCTATCCATAGAAAGAGATTCCACCATATCTCTGGACAGCTTGCCTGATTTTTGTGGTGATCAGTCGCTGTTAGATGTATGAAACAGTGGGTCTCTTCTCTCCTTTTTGTCCACCTCAGTAATGTAATCCACTGTCCTTGGTTATTTAAACCTAGTGCAAAGATGTAAGTAAAATATGTGGAGGTGCTGCATTGTTTGAGGTGTGTAGGTAACTTCTGAATCCATGCTTTCCCCTTTGTGTAATGTGAAATAAGTAAAACACAGAAGTGTCTTCTTGAGTGTTGGTACTGCTGTTCTAATCAGGAGATACCACTGTCCTCAGGATGCAGAAAGAAAGATTACGTGTTCTCGAAGTAGATAGTAATCTTGTTATATGTATAAAACAAAAAGAAAGGGTGCCTGCATAGAGAAGAGGTAATCTACCTGGCTTTGTTTAGCAGCTAGCAACAATCAGGCTTTTCTGAAGAGATGGTTTAGTTCCCAGTTTAATACCCGTGGATCACAGAACCCTACACTTACTTCCTTAGAGACATACCAAATTTGGGATCTTCAACTGAAGCAATGGGTTTCAATTTCACCAGTCCACTAGGGGTGTTTTTCCTTCAGAAAGATTTAATGAGAAGGAGTTAAAAATAAGTATGTCCCAACTGGGTTGTTTTCCTCCTTTTCTAAGATGAAGACAATTAGTTGCCTCAGTGTGTAGTGTCTTTGAAAATCTTTTTGGTTAGCACAGACTTAATTGGTGAGTTGTAGCATTCAGGTTTTCTCTTTCTGATCAATAGTCAAATGACTTCAGAAAAAAAATTTACTGTATTGAGTATGAAGTATAGTGATTGAATGGGAGGACAGAGGGAGGACAGTGCCTGTGTTTGGAATGCAGCCCAGTCAAAATACATATGGGTGCTCATTAAGAACTGTCTTTTTAGGTCTTACATTGGATTTGAGTGCTCAGTTTTTGTGGAAACTGGAAACTGAGGAGTTCCATTAAATCTCTGATATGTATTAAAAACTTTCATTTCAGCAATGAATGGGTAGATGGATACAAATGCACATTTGACAGTTTCATGTATTTATCAAGTGCTTATTATCAGCTGATAATTAAAAAAACAAACTGTTAATAAACTTGCATAAACAAGGTCACTGCAGGTACTGAGTGGCTGAAAGCATAGCTGGTTAGCAAAGGTTATCACTTTTTAACTGCTTAACGTATTGAAAAAGGAATTAGAAGGGTTATAAAGGGATTCCTAGACAGCCAGTGTGCTAAGTATACACTGAGACATTCACAGAATCACAGAATCACAGAATGATCCGGGTTGGAAGGGACCTCAAGGATCATGTAGTTCCAACCCCCCTGCCTAGCAGGGCCACCAAACATACACCTTTACTAGATCAGGTTGCCCAGAGCCCTGTCCAACCTGGTCTTGAACACCTCCAAGGACGGGGCATCCACAACCTCCCTGGGCAGCCTATTCCAGGACCCAACCACTCTCCTAGTAAAGAACTTCCCCCTAACATCCAACCTAAATCTTCCCTCTCTTAACTTAAAACCATTTCCCCTAGTCCTGCTATTATCAGCCCTTTCGAAGAGTTTACACCCCTCCTGGGAGTAAGTTCCCTTCAGGTATTGAAAGGCTGCAATGAGGTCACCCCGCAACCTTCTCTTCTCCAGGCTGAACAAACCCAACTCCCTCAGCCTGTCCTCGTAGGGGAGGTGCTCCATTACATTCTTGTAATCCTTGCCAATTTGTCAAAATTGAAACAACAAACTATTTTTCCTCTGGTGATTATAGTATGAAAATAAACTCACAAAGTGTGAACCCTAATCTTATCTTCCATAGGTGAGTTACTGCCTCTTAGCACACAGTGATCACATTTCAGTTTTCTTTCCTCATCACTTTCTGTGATTTGAGATGCAAAAGCAGCAATATCTAGTTATTTAAAGCTACATTTAAATGAATCTTGCTGTTCCAAAACGAACCCTGAGGCATTTGGATGATGGCCTACAGAACATGCTTTATGTTTTGGTTAAGTGCTGAGTCACTTGGTCTAGGTGATATTTGAAGGTCCCTTCCAACTGATCTTTTCAGTTCTGAATTTTCCAAAGGTACAGAGTGGGTATAGAAAATAAGAACAGATGAAATTTCAGTTGTGAAGAAAGATGGAAGGTGCAGAATACCAAGGAACTAAATAGTGAAGGAATTTGGGAGCAGAGGACACACACAGTTTTGGTGTGGGTTTTTTTTTTTCTTTTTTTCTTTTCTGTGTGTGGTGTTGGTTTGTGTTGTTCTGTTTGTCTTCTTTTCTACTTTGTTGAGATATGAGTTTATTTCTGGGTAAGGTGTGAAGTGTTTCTTAGCTTTCATTTTCAAATAATCATGTCATATAATCCTAATATAATTTTATTAACAAAGATAAGTTCTAAATTACAAGACAAAGTAATTGATATGAGTTGAAAAGCAGTTGGATAATCCTTTTAACAATAACTCTTTTAACAAGTGCAGGCTTATTTTCAATCTTTTTTCTTGTGCATTACTTAATTCATTTTTAAAGGCCTGAAGCAGTGAAGCTTCTGTCACTTCCCTTGGGTGTCTTTTTTAACAGTATAATACTCTTCCCTGTTAGGAATATTTTTTTCTGATATTGAGCCAAAAATTGTAATCATCTCAATATACTCCCATCAATCCTCCTATACTACTACTTTTGCACATTCCCCATAATTTTGATAGGAATTTGTGCCTCTCAATACAATAGTTCCGTTTAGTTTAGCTAAGGGACAACACATAACTAGTCTATATGAGTGAGAAAGGTATTTTTTTTAATTTCTCACATTTCTTTGGCTTACCACCATTCTAGGAGAGTCTTACATTTTAACACACTAGTGCGTACAAGGAGAAACACTAAAGCCTTTTATTTTATGCATTCTAAATCATACGTCATTTCTTTGTGTATCTTTTTATGTTGTTTGTTGTAAGCCCATGTGAGAGGTGATTCTGGCACTTAAGAGCCTTAACAGCAAGTGCTTTTTCTGAGTCTTATACTAAGGTTGTCCTACATGCTTGGAAAATGTGTGACCCAAATTTCTGTATTCAGAAGTGATAATTCTATGTACAGCTTTTTGCTTTTGATAGAGTCAATATGGTGTCTTGAATATTTATATTGTATGCAACGTGAAAGGCAAACTGTCTAGCAGCACTAGGAGACAGGTGTATCACACCAGGTTTTAGCTGAAATCCTTATTCAAGCTGTGGCTGCTTTTCTGACTTGTACACTTGAGTCTGCTTTCTCTTGCTCTGTCTGTTTAGCTGCAGGAATTTTTAGTGATATTAGCTATTTTAATACATCTGGTTTAATAACATCTTTACTGTAAAAGGAATAGCTTTCAGTCAATCTAAAGGCTTTTCATTACACGTTTTTGTTTTCTAGCAGTATTGCTTCGTGTGAG
Organism: Perdix hodgsoniae; assembly: GCA_035772895.1. Classification (NCBI taxonomy): domain Eukaryota; kingdom Metazoa; phylum Chordata; class Aves; order Galliformes; family Phasianidae; genus Perdix; species Perdix hodgsoniae. The sequence continues at coordinate 38,684,216 of JAPSGF010000001.1, forward strand.
TATACCAGGGTAGTACTCCTAAAGCAAACACTTGTATCAGCTAAATTAAATGTTGTGTCAATATGATAGAATTTGGTTCTATTTTCTCCTCTCTAGTGAATTAAAATTTATACCTGCAAAAGTGTCAATGGCAATGCTGGCATGGCTATGTATTGTAGATGTAATCTTAAAGATCAGAGATGACTGTTCTGAGTATGGTCAATAGAGAGCTCTAAGTAATGCCCACATGTCTGTCAGTGATCAAATACTGTGTCACAATATTACTCATACTGTTTTTCCAAGCAGAAACACTCATACTATAAAATCAGTGGATACATTTTTGATTTAGTTTTGTTTTTCAGAACTCTTGAAATTTTCCTGCACTTTGTAGAATGAAACTATGAGAATAAAACTGTGGGTTTTTACTTCTATACAATAGTATCTTAGATTTTCAAAGAGCGTCTTTAGAGATTTCAAAATTCTTCATTTGTTGATCCACATTATTACAGCTTTTTATAAAGTAGAAAAGTTAAACTGTGCTTTCAGATGCATTTTTGACAGTTAGAATGTGAAATTATATTTAGAAGTCAGTGTGGGATATTTCTAGTAATACAAAACATCCGAAAGTCTGATAATAAAGCCAGTTTGCAATGGGGTGTTTTAATTAAAAAATAATGTAAGTAGTTTAAGTATGTGTGTATGTGTTTGCATTTCTGGGAGCAAGGGTGAGAGTGTGCCTGTATAAAAGTGCCAGATGTGTAACCTGATAGACTTTTGTCCCTCTGTACGACTTGATCAGAACCTCACTGGCGTTGCTTAGAATCCTGGAAGATCTTGTCCTAAAGCTGCTGGTTCCCTCTGTGGCCTTCTGATGAAGACAATTCACGTGGACCATAATCTCCTAAAACAATTTTCTCAATCTAATCTACTCACTTTCAGGGTGTTCTGGGACAGATGAAGATGTGTGCATTTTACAGGTCATATCTTCTATTCATGGCTTTGAAACACTTTCCGCTGGGGGTGAACAAACCAGCAATGTTTCTCATTACAGTCTGTCAGTGAGGCATTTTCAACATATCGTGAACTGTTTCTTCCTTTACTGTATGTCTTTCCCAACAAATATCAGCAAGAATGATTACTGGTGTTTTCCATTTCTGAATTCCATCTTTTATTCTTTTCTTTATTTAGCTTAATGTGGACTTCATAATAATGCTGATCAGTGGGTTTCAGATAACAGTCTAGGGAATTTCCTCAATTTGTTGTTCATTGAATTCCTTCATTTTTAGATATGTATGATCTTTCTACATCTTAAACTATTTTTATGACAAACTGGAGCACTTGTTCATTAATAACCCACTGACAACATGAAGACAGTGAATTTTTAAAATGTGTCAACTAAGATTTCCTTTCAATTTGGTTCCCACAAGTGAAAGATAAATGTCTTCTACTCAGAATTATGAAACATTCCTTTCATTTAAAAAGGCATGTGACATAGTAAGATAAATTTTATATTATAAGGTACTCTAGAATGAATTGGTAATGATACTTGGAACTGTTATTTTTTTTTTCCTCAGTCCCTACCATGGATGTGCAAACAGTTTTTATTAGCTAAATAACGCTGTCAGAACTTTTATTTTCTTTCTGAAGTCTAGAGAAGATACTTTTTAAAATGAATTTTTATTCCTTTTTCATTTGACTTTGCCAGTAGGGACCTCTGTTCAGTGTTTCATCCAAAGACGACGCCTTTGACAGTATGGTTGCTCTTCCCCTACAAGCACACTGCCTCTGTGTCATCACTGAATTAGAGCCTAAGTTTTTCTGTTGTCCTTCAACCCCTGAACTTCTGGCCTGAAGGCAAGAATATTACTGGCACAGCTATGCTGAAACAAAAAGCAGAGAATGAAACTGTGTGGGACCAGTCAAAACTAAGTGTTTTTGTACATTTCCCACTTAAAAAATAAAAGACAACACTTTCACTTGAAGCTTGAGCTTAACTTTAGGCAGCTTTAGCTTGTTCAGTGACCCAGGAACAAATACCATCATCCTATTAGTACCCGCAATGTGAGATAACCATACCATGACAGTCTCTTGAACTCCTGTGTATACATATGTTTTGAGGAAAGTGAAAATAATGTGTTTTCATTTGGTTTGTTGTTTTTTTTTTTCTGAGTGTTTCTGCATGGTGACAATTATGATTATTCCAATCCATTAAAAATAATTTTAAAAAATCCTTGTGGCATACATAATGGATCCACAGACAGCAATAGTAGAAATCATCCAAAATAATATTACAATATTGCATGTTAGAACGTGTATCTTTCAATCTTCATACTGAATGAAACCTCTACAAGGATGTGTCAGCATTACTAAGGTAGCATGGATTTTCTTAAGTAGGAGTTAAGTTATTCTTCATGAATTTGTTCAAGAAGTGTAATGCTTTCCTATCTACAAAATTATATTAAATTAATCTGCAGGTTTAAGTTTAATCAGTGTGCCATCCAACAGTCATTTCTCAGTCACTTCCCAATGTTTATCTAATAGATTTCTATCATATTCCCTGTCTTTTCAAGCTGAAGAATCATATTCTGCTCTATTTTTTGTTGCATAGGAACCTGTGATCAACCCAGTTGCAGCTCTTCACACTTCTGCTAGCTTTGTTGTGTATCCATTTTCACAAGGCAAGACTCAGAACTCCTTGTATTCTCACAACATGCTGTGGCATAAGATTATTTTAATTCTTGTTCTACGCACCTTTACTAATAATGCCTAAATTATGGTCTGCTGTTCTGATATTCATCTGCTGTTCAGATGTCGTTTCCATAGGGCCTTCTGCTATTGCATATATTCAACAGATGACCAGAATCATAGAATTGTTAAAGTTTCAAACGATCATGCAGTCCAACCGTCCACCTACCACTAAGATTGTCCACTAAACGATGTCCCTAAATGCTACATCTACCCTTTCCTTAAACGCCTCCAGACATGGTGACTTTATCACCTGTTCCTATGACTCACTACTCTTTCTGAGAAGAAATTCTTCCTAATATCCAATCTGAATTTCTCATGGAACAGCTTGAGGCTAATCCCTCCAGTCCTGTGTTAGTCAGCCTTAGGAGTTAATACAAGAGCTATAGAGAACAATATGGGGTAATATTCCACAGATGCTGGGAGACCTAGTCTATGTGTTTTGTTTTCCTTTGGATGCAGAGATTTGGTCCAACAGGGATGATAGTGAGGTAAACACTGCTGAAGGATCTTTGCACCATTCGGTCAAACCAAAACTATGATGTGACGGATTCCCATATACAGAGGCATTATAATGCTAGTTAGGGTTAGGAAGTACAACTTCCCATTTACAGACCCTTGAAAAAACTGCTGAAGTGTTCATCTGAAATCCATATTTTCTGGCACATGTGAAGTGGTAGAAAAATTATGACACGTACATTAAGTAAACAATATTTAAATGATCATAATACTTGGACCAAATTTATTGTGGGTGTCTTTCAATTGCCTGGGAAGAATTTGTCTTACTATAAATTAATAAGCCTAAAATAAGTCATATAAAACAAAGTTGCTGAATCTGGAAGTCAAATTTAGACTCAGTTTTTTGTTAATTATGTGGTCTTATTTTCCAAAATATTCTATGTATGAACCTTAAAAAAAAAAAAAGGTATTATGCTAGTGAAATTAAAATTGAAATTAAATTAAGATATCAGATTTCTACTCTTGCCTAGCCTAGTGCTGCAAAATAGTTGTGAAGGTGATGATTTTTATTCTTAGGAGCTCCTAGCATTACTGGATGAGTGAATGTTTCTATCAAGACTACTTTGGTATTTTACCTATGCCAGGACTTTTGCTTGTCTGATTTTAAGAAACTGGGTACAGATTCTTGATTGAAATGGAAATTTGGCAATCAATGAAGAAGGATGAGATTCTCCTTTTTTTTCTTTTTTTTTTTTTCCTATTCTGTCTTGCTTTCAGCATTAAGCAATAGCAAGCATGCTCATAATGCTGGGTTCTCCCTATAGTATATTGATCATGTAACAACACTATCTTCTTCCAAACCCATAGCAAAGATTGGATTTCTAAGGAATTCCCTTTCTTCTTCCCTGGTTTTGATATCAAGTATATTATGTTGGGCTTTGAAATACATTTTTTGATGGCTGTTTTATTATTTTTATTATTTTAAGAGTATGTATTTGTCAGTCTAAAAGAATTTTTACTCATCCCTGTAATGTCATCACTTTAGGGATGTGGGAATAAAAGAAAAGGGGAAAAAGAAGGCATCTGTTTCATGAGGTCCTGGTTTTCAATTTAAGAATTTTTCTAAAGACAAAATTGATTCCTTGCTAGGTTATTTTATTTTAAGTTTGAGTTTTATCAGTTAGTTAATAAAGGCAATTATCAAAGACTTAACTAAGCTTTGATAATAATTAGATTCAAAACATACAAACAAACCCTAAACAGAGAAAAACAGTTGACATACGCTACAGAATTTCTATTTCTGCGTGTTTATATCATAAAGATTAGAGCAGTGTAGTCATCTGAGGAAGCAAATCAATCTAGTGCTTATCTGGATACACATGCTCTCAATAGATAGCTGAATTTGTTCTAATTCTGATTTATCAATTTCTTAAATTTGGTTCTGAAAAGATATTCCTGTTACATTTAGCTTAAGTTTACTTTTTGCAGAGCCCTGTATTTATGTTCAGGAAAAGGTACAGATACGCTCATAAAACCCAGTTTAGGGTTTGAATAGATGTGTATCTATTTGTATATGTGTAACACTTGTATGTATGCTTAAAATGAAACAGGTTTTTTTCGCATAAATTCTGAGATAATAATAATAATGATAAATCTAACATTTAATTGTCTTGCTTGTTTGACTTGTATTTAAATGGTTGTTATATCTGTCTGGATAAAAACACAGTGATGTTTTCTTCATTCAGACAATTTCCTGGAATGCTGCAGTAGTTTGCACAAATTCTGTCCTGTTAGTTCAAATGAAAATTCTGCGTATCGTATAATCTTCTTATTTAAAATGTTGATGGAAATGGTTTGCTCAGCTGTTATGACCTTTATCCTTATGAAATGTATAGTGTCTAAATGATTTGAAGCCACATCCTCTCTGCATATTTCCTTTTGTACATTGTAGCAATGTCAATGCCTGCAGAGAAATAAGCATTCCTTCCCGAATAATTTTTAATGTAAAATGCATAACATGCACACTGGAAGACTTGCTTTGTATACTTTGTATATATGCATTTTTCTAAGAATATAGATGAGATTCATTCCTTTCTACATTTTCCCTAAGTGCTCAGTAACAACTTAGTAGAATTTCAAGCTTATGTGGAAATAATGTTTAGCTAGAATTCATGAAAATTATCCTCATGCATAATAGAAAACGAAATAAGTAGATTAGAAGGAAAATTACCTATCACGTTCCGCTACTTTCATTTTGTTTCACAATGGCTTTGGATACTGAGATTATAATAGTTCAGGTTTAAATGTCAACTTAGAAGTCATTCTCTGAAAGGTTTAATTTCTCAAAAAACTTTTTTTGTTCCCCTCAAGATAAACAAAATCTCACACCTGAAAGTTGTACTTGACCCTACAACAATTTATGGGCTTTGTCTTGCAAAATTCTCAGCACTTTTACAAATCTAATGAAACTTTTACACATCTGGTTAATTGAACTGCATTAATGTTTGATTTTAGTAGAGTTTTATAGATGCACACATTTGCTTTGCTTGATTATGCCTGTTTGCTCAGTATGAAGCAATGATTTGCACAGCATTGCAATATAGAAGAGTACTCAAACTATGGGGAACTTAATAATGGGCAGCAATTTCTAGACCTATTTTTTCTCCCCTTTATTTGCCTTTGCCTGTATACCTCAATTTGCCTACTTTATAGCGGTATTTCTCGATAAATCAGAGGAACCCAAGGTTACTACTTTTGTGATCAGCACATTTCATATTAAATATTTCTGTCTGTTAATTAAGCAGGTTTTCTTATATTGCTGTGGGCTGTTTGATGAATTTGACTCATGTCATTTGCACAATTCATGGCCTTGTCAGTAGAACCTCTGCTGCTGGACTGAGATTTTTCAAATTTTCAATTTCTGTGAATTAGCACAAAGGCAGCCTTTTCTGTAAGTATTTGTAGAATTGAAATAGTTTAAATGATACATCCACAAGAAAAGGTAACTAGAGCTTTTCTGTTAACCAATACGTAGCAGATATGATTAGTAATCCTTTTAGGAGAGAGACAGTGTCCCAGTATTTCCCTTTTTCATAATGGGCTCCTTGGTATGTTCAAATGAATATGGAAGTAGGAAGCAGGGAACAGCGTTTTACACTTTTAATACATAAACACATAATCATACTGTGTTATAATTTTGTTTTACTTAAGCCCATAAGAACCCAGGTAAAAAATAATGGCATTTAGAAGTAGTTTCCTCTGCTTAACAGTCTCCAAGGGAGGAATCTCTAAATTAGTTTCTCCCCCCTACCCCCAGCAAACATGCAGCCCTTTATGCTAGTCCCATTAATGTTCAGTAATAAGTTAGTCTTCAAATATCAATAAGATGATGTGGTCTTGATGGAAGTTAAATGTCCCTAAATCCTATGAATTGATCTGCAGGAGCTGTTTTCCACATGAGTGGTGTCTTCACCCAGGCATACATCCGCAGAACGGTGGAGGTCAGGGTGATGAAGGAGGAGCGGGCTTGGCGGCACACATGCACTCTATTCCTGACAGTGTCTTGCTTCAGCAAAGGGAAGTGAAGCGCGTATACCATGCTCAGTGGCATTTCCAAATGCAGCTCAGCTGGGGGCCTATGCTTATTGCATCAGTGGCACATACTGAGAAAAAAAGGAAATACATAATTTTGTCAAAGTAGTAGATCACAATCTCCCCCTCCTCCTTGAAAATCATCACCAGCACACACTAATAGCTCTAATAGATACAGATTTTATGCATATTTCAGTCACAGCAGTATTTCTAATGCATATGTGAAAGGGTCCTTAATTTATGTCTACCAACTGTGTGGTGCCCTTCTTTTGGGTAATGTCATCATCCTAATGGTGTTTCTATTATACTCAAAGGTAGCAAATGAGGCTTATTGCAGGAAGGTAATTGATTTTCACTGAGTGAAAATGTAAATAGCCATAAGAAATCCTATGAAAGACAAGCAGTTCAAAATTGCCAGAAAATAAAAAAATTCATATACATTACTTATTGGTTTTAGTACCTGTAAAATGATTCTTATTTTAAGAAACCTACAATGACTGTATTTCACATTATTTTATTTCAAATTGAAGTAAAAAATGGAGAATTTAGATGATTTTGCCTTTACCAGTTTGACTGTACGTTTTATGAAAATTACTATCGTGTTCAGTAAGGGTGCTTCATTTTGTCAGGTTCCTCTGAAGTGGAAACGCTGTGAATAAAATTCCTGACATAGAAGAGTAAAGAAAAATGGTCTGGGATTTCAGTAGTAAGAGGTACTCATTTAATGCACCCTCTATGTACGTTTTCGGTGTGAGCTTTCCTTTGCATCTGAAGGGTTACAGGGGATGGTGCAGTTTATTCAGACCTTGGGATTCCTGAAGAATGTGTGAGTTAAAAAGAAAATGTGCCCTTGATGTTCAGCATGCATCACAGCTATCGTTTTAGGGAGTTGTTTTAGGTCAGCAAAAACAGCCACCTGTGGTTATAGTCTTTCTGTGCATTTTGCAAAGCGTAGGGGTCTTTTTGTTGTATTTTAACTGAGAATATCATCTGCCCATGATTTTTTTTTTTTACTTTCCGCAGTGTGCTCCTGATTGCCAAAGTGATACCTGCAACTAAGGGCAGAGCTGATTAGATGCACATTTATCTCATTTTAATATTGCACTGAGTTTAAAGTTATGTGTGTTTTATGATCGAGGACTGATGGCAATAGCTCATTTTTCTCCCATGAATAAACTGATTTTCAAATCTCCCAATGAGTAAATGACCAGGAAATCCTGCACACTTTAAACCCCGCTGGCTACAGCCATTATCTCCCGTGTCATAGTTTTGTCCCAGCATAATTGTTTGGAGGTTTTTGTCCTGTAATTATTATTTTCATAACAACAAAAAAAATGCTCTACAAATAATTCTGTTTGTTCAGAATCAGAGCACTTTAGATTTCCTAACTAATGAGTGTTTATTCTTCCGCATTTGGCTGTAGGAAAATAAAAAGCCACATTAATATTTTCCTACAACTAGAGAGCTGACAATTCTCTCAGTGTTTCAGTATGGAATAGCAATGCTACTATTAAAAATATATGTAGAAGATCTTATTTTCAAAGGGTCTACAGATGATTATATAATTAGTTCCTTTAATTGGCCTCCTCATTTAGCATTTTTCTGTGGATGTTTTGTATGTTTTTGTTGAGGTATGTAAACACAGGTCAAGCTTTGCCTTTTGCGTAAATGCAAAGCAAAGGAAATGCGCTCTAATTTTCTAAGAACAGATATTTTTTAAAAATGTATTTAATATTCATAATCTATTTTATGGGATTTAATTGTTGGGAAAGTGCCTATGGATTTTAATCCGTAAAATCCAAACTGATTGTTTTCTGATGTTTTTTTTCTCTAATAGACAGAAGAGATAAATCTGAATTACACTTTCTGCCTGTGCAGTTTCTGGTTGCCTGCCCTTGCAGATTTTGGGGCTGTGCCTCTACTACTGTTAACAAAGGTAACAAGGAATGTAATACCTAAAAAACAGGAAAACTGGTGTGCTGAAATATTCCATTTTTCAGAGGAAAAAAAATGCATGTCTCAGGCAAATATTTTGCAAAATCCTCTATCTGTCCAGTGTAAATTTATAGCTGCATTACATAGCCATACGTTTCACTGTTTTAATTACTGCAAGCTAACTAAATCTGGCATCCTTTTTTTTTTTTCCTTAAAAACTAAAAGAGTAGCTGGCAATATGTAATTCCGTAACTGGGGTTTGAATCTGGAAACTTGAATGCTGGTTAATTGAGAGTATTTGAAACTTGAATCCAAATGCTTTTAAAAAATCATGCCATTTTGTTGTTTGACACTAATTTTCTACCCAGCATGTATTAGCAATGACTGAAATTAGCTCCCAGTGAATTATAGTTAAGTTATTTTATGCCATCTGCAAGGAGTTTCTGATGGCAGCACTGTTTTTTTTTATTATTTTTTATTATTAATTTAATTCACTGAGAATTTAGAGCTTGTGGAACGTGAATTTGACAGCATTGCATGCCTCCTGCTTCGCGGTACTTATGCAGCATCATAAGTGGAATTTCCACTGCTGCAGGGCTTAGCCATGACCTAGAGGTACAGATTCAGCTTCCAACCTGGTATAAATTCTTAGTGTTTCTCTAAACTCCACTGCTTCAACAAATGGGCAGTTTACACCAAGTGCGGATCTGACCACTTTTTGCAAGGTAGAAGTGAGATTTATGGGGTTGTGAAATCCTAACCAGACCAAAGTCGATGCAGGTTAGTTTGCCTTTTACTTGTCTGAAACCAGGATGATGTACCTCACATAGTGACTGGAGCAGCAAGAATCCCAGTAGCACCAGGTCTGGTTGCAAGTCTTGTACAAGTCATCACTAGAAACTGCACTGAATCTTTTTATCCAACTACATCTGTGCTTTATACTTAAGCTTCTCTTCTCAAATAATATCTATCAGTAGAGTGTAATAGTACGGTAAAGAAATAGTCAGTAGTAGGATGCTTTTCATCTGTAATTATATTTTTAGCCTAAGGTTTCAGGAACTTAACTTTTCTATAGAACTCTCATGTGCTGTTGTTGTTATTACATGACGCTTAATGCACACATTTTGAACTGCATTATCTATGATGAACCAGTAGTTTTCTAATGAGTGTTGAAATTACTGAGATCTGGGAAACAGAAGTGATACTCTGAGAATTGAACATGCTGTTTTCTATCTTGGAAATTTGAGATTGAAACACAATAGTATGAAATTACAACATAAAGTTACATGCTTTTGGATCAGGAACTTTATCAGACACGTAAATTTGCTGCGGTAAGTTACAGGCAGTGTCTGAACTTCACAATTTTCCACCCCTTATAAAGAAATTAAATTATGGTGGATAGTTAATATTCATAAGAAGTCACCAAAGAGATGATTTGCTTCAGAATAAATATGATTGAATTAGAAATGCACAATACTGATACCCTGACCTCGAGTAAATGAGTTTCTTATTTATACAAATGTGCTTAGATACACGACTCTGTTAGTCTGTTAATTGTGTCCGTATATTAAGTAGATACGTAACTTAATTCCAGACTTAATTGAAAGGCTTTATATGGAAAAATGAGAGGGGAATGGCGGTTCATTCAGACTTCTGAAGAAACTAATCAGCATTTTAAAATAGGAAATTGCTTTCTATAGAGTAGATGTATTATTTTTAGGGCTTCAATTTAAAAATGATTGCAGATTTTAAACTTCTGTAAGGAAGTAATGTTAAGCTCTGGCGATGCTGTTTCTTTACTATTGTTCTGCAGTTAACATTTCTAAGCTCTGAAACAACTGGTAAAGTGGTTGAAGTAAGTAAATAAGTAATAAAAAGCACATCAAAGTAGTTATGATGAGACAGCCAGATGGCAGAGAATTGCAGTCCTTGCTGTAATTTTATCAAAATTACTATTGTCATGGCATGTTAGTTTTCATAAGAATTTGTACAGTCACTGATCTTATACAGACAAATTAATTTCAGGTTCTCTCATGTGTAGTCACATAACAGCTATACTTGAGCATGCACAAAGGAAAATTAAATAATCATAGTCACATAAACTTGAAAAGCGGCACAATTTCTTAAGTTTACCATTCCATAACGTCTTGGGATCAGCGATCATTTTTCTTATGGTAGACTCAATTTGATCTACAGCAGTTCTGCCATTATATAGTTTCTGCTGCATTTAATCTTCATTATGAAAAGATAGAGTATCATCTAATAGGGTAGAATTAGTAGTAATGTGCAAGCATTGTAATAATTCCTGTGAGTTGTGTCATTTCATGGAGCTTCATACTTTTTCCTCTCATGAAACAACTGGGATGAAAATAATTGAGCCACTTAAGTTTCATAAATATGTTATCATTACATGTTTTCCTTTTGGTATAGCATATCCCATCTCCTATAAAGGATTGCAGAGGAGGAAAGAACGAGAATTGCATATTGTGAGTATGGAATCATATTTTGATCTAAATCTCCTGTAGGATAATGGCAGGCTTGAACTGTTCATTTTCCATCACTGTGCAGCCTGAAACCGAAAGCCCCATGGCAGCAAAATATGGTCACTACAGAAATCGAAGTAGGAAAGTGTTACAACAGCTTTTTTTTCTTTTCTTTTTCTTTCTTTTAATTATGATGATAAATGTTTGTGTTCCTGAAAGCTTGGTAGTAATACAGAACACAACAAATGAGCCTGAAATTTCTGCGTTGGTGAAATTTTATTGACTTCAATTATTCCTAAATTAAAATTTTCTAAAAAAAAAATATTGATACTGAAGTGGAATTACTGAATTAAGACTTTTGACTGTTGCTTTGAACTTTAAACATCTTTTCCAAAAATTAAACTGTTGGGCATATGCTCCCTATTTTTGTCAACAAGTACAAAAGCAACTCAACACAATAATCCACGGTCGGTTATAACACACAAAGCACTTGACCCAGAAAGAAGCAATGATTAATTAGAATCAAGAGTGTCTTGGTGTGGTTTATAGTATGCTGACAAAATAAAGTTGCAAGTGTATTTTTCTCATAAACTGACATGGTACTTTGTTGGCTGTTTTGATTGCATTTTTCTTTGCAAACTCCTATTCTCATTGCTTCAGAGACATTCTTTATCTGTAGAGATTTTATTTTGAGCATTTACTGTATGAAGAGAATGATTGAGAATATCACCGTGGCTCTTGGAGAATAGTAATTAAAAAAAAAATTTTGGACTCCAAGCAGGCATGAAATATTAACTGAAACCAAATGCAGAAAGATGTTATCAGCAGATTACTCCACGTGGCATTAATTAATATTTGAAATGCAAAGGAATCCAACTTGAGAGAAGAAGAGAAACACGCACATATTTGAAAGCATAAGAAATACATATGAATACCTATTTTTCAAATGTTTATTCAAATACATATGTGGGAAAGCGTTACACTGTTATTCTAAGCTTAAAACCAATATAAGGATCTGTATTTAGTTTTACTTCTTTGAGCTGGTTTTCTTTTCCATTCCTGTGTATGAAATTTCTCCCTCTGCAAACAGTCAAGCTGGGCTCTGAGATTCTTGCTGGTGGTTCTCACAGATGCTGCAATACTCCACTAATAAAAAGATATTTGAATTGCTGACATTTGTTAAGTCCCAATGTCTTTTTAAGGACTCTATTGTCATGATAACGTGGCACAACACAATGGAAGCATGTTGGAAAATCAGATTGTTTCCACATAAGCAGTTTTTAATCAACACATCTGAGAGAACTTTATAATGGAGTTGCATATGGGACTATCAGAAGTTTACACTTAAGTAGGCTTGAACTGAATTTGAAGAATTGTGTCCTATGTGGATCTTTGCAGTGCTCCTGGGTGAAATGGTTCTCACAGGAAGCAGCTGTATTGCCCTACACCTTGTCCAGTTTGTTATATGTTCTGCTTGTGACATTTACTTCACATTACTGCAAGAGGCATGTGCACTCAAAAAATTATTTACTACAAATTTTGGAGCCCCACAAGGAGGCTCAAAATGGGAGAGTTAATAATTCTTGCATTGAAATTCCACTTGTATGTTAAGCTGATGGCAGATCTTCTTGAGATTTTACCCATAAATGGAAAGCCGAAATTACACTGTAAAGTGAAGCTGTATTCAGCCACACATTAATCTTATGTATATTTATGGAGGAAAAAAAAAAGGAAAATCATTCTAAGAGTAATGACAATGATCTGATAAGATTAGCTTAATGTAGAATAAAATAAATAGGCAAAACCTACTAATGTGATGGAAACAGATACTGCTTGACAAATCTATCACAAAATGGAATAGTTGAAAACTAGTATAGAGAAACCTGGAGGGAGGGAAGATCAAAAGAGAAAAGAAAAAATTAAGCAAGTAATAATATTAGCAGCTGGAGACCAGAACAAAAAAAGAAAAAGAAAAAAAAAAGCATTCTGTTGAAAACCTGCTATTATCAAGGTACAGTTTTTAACGTGGCTAAAAATCATGCTTAGCAACAAAAGCAAGATTTAATTCATTATGAAAATACCCAAGAGCCCTGAACTGCTTTTCTTGGAAATTGCTGGAAAAATTGTTTTTAATCTAGTACTTCTCTCCCTTTTTTTTTAGGATGTGAAAAACTGAAATAACATATATGTTATTTATATAACATATATAGCATTAATCTATTGTATAGCAGATATAACATATCGGTAATTGTGCAATATATACAACAGTGAACAAGAAATTCTTAGTATACGAGACAGAGATCTAACGGAGTATCCCCAAAATTTTCTGGGATACTAATTCAGTAGTTTTATTTCTTTAGTCTAGGTAAATGCAGAATGTTAATTTATTTAGGCTAATCAATATGATCTAAAAAAATCAGAGGTGGGGTCTGCAATGTGGATGACTTCTACTTTGTCCCAAAGAATCATGAAGAAGTCAACACAGATGCATATTTAAATAACAGTTCATCTGCAGAACACATTTCAGGATTGAGCCTTAGATGTCTCCTTTGTATTGGTATATGTGTTTAGTGTTTTGACTAACCTGGTGAAATTACTCATGTATTCTACTTTTCTGTTTTCTACATCTTCATGCTGTTGCTCAGTGAGGCTAACGATACAAATGTTTTGCTTTCTTTAAGGATCAGATTGCGGTGCTTTGCAATTCCATTTGAAACTATTTGAAAAAACTTAAATATAGGGTAGAACACACTGGGAGATCTGAAGTAGATATTTATTGCTATTTCTTTTTGAATGGACATGGAGAATCCATGTCCAATTGAGAAGACTGCTTGGGTTATACCTCTTGGTGTTACTTCTCAGTCAGCTCATTTAATTAACAAACAAAAACGGCACAACTTTTCAGTGCTCCTTCCTCCAGGAGTAACCTTGTGTCCTAACTATGACTTGGAGAGAGTAGATGATTTTCTGTGTAGTTCAAAAGTCTTTATGCAACACTATTCATTAGTTTAGTTTTGTTAATGGATATATTTCAACTATTCTTCTGAGCACGGAGATCTGCGTTATTTTAAATAGCAGGCTAGACACAAAATGGCAGGGGAATTTCTCCAAAAAAATATACATTTTAAACAGAACTATAGAGAGATGTGTTGGTTAAAAACAATTACCTGAGTTGCAAAACTGGTCATTAAAAATGCACATGTTGTCTTCCTAATACAAAGCTATATTGATAGTGAACTGCTTGCATATTGCTAGAGGAGCAAGACTTCTGGCCATCATTTATGGAACTGACTTTGTGTTTGTTAGTTGTCTGCCCCCCAGCTCTTCCTGCTGGTGTTTCTGAGTGCAGTGGGGCAACTGTCAATGGTGACCAAACTTTCTTCAAAGAATCTTGTATTCTGAAAAAGAACAGCCAACCTCTGCCAATGGACATCTCCCTGGAGGAGAACACGAAGTTGCAACAAATAATGTCACTGATAAAGAAGTTAAGGTAAGTGTTGGAAGTGCATTTTAGCAGTACTGCTTTTTGACATGTTCTGTGTCAAAAGTATGTGGACGGTTCTTTACCCATACAGTGCACCAACTTCAAGGGTTTTTGCCTTTCATGTGCAAACACATTATTAAATTTATTGGTCTATGGGTTAAAATATTTTTCTAAATATTCTCTTGTTTTGGTTTTGTTTTGTTATGAACAAAGGAGGTCTTTTTTTAAAGAAATGTCACTTAAGAAAAACAAACACAAAAATTTAAACAGCTTTTTTATGTTAAAATGATCACTGTTTTGTCTGGTTGTACATAAGCATTGTACCTAGTACCGATCATTAGTTATTCCAGAATAACCAGTTTGAGATGTTACAGAGCTTTTAGCAGAACCGAAGACCAAAGCAGTGGACAGTGAGATAGAAACGATACCCATGGTGTGCGTGCATTATACTTTAGTGACCTTGTGGCCAGCTACAAATTTTATGGTTGCTGTTCCTAGGGGAAGAATATTTTTAGATATGTTAAATGAAGCATACTAGCATTGTTTATTCTTCAAAAGACCATAAGTATGCATAGCACTTTACAAAATGTGTACCAAAGCAAAGTTCCTGCCCTTGTAAACATCTGATGCTTGAAAAATCCTGTAACTGTGTAGACTAACTAGCAACTACAGGGAGACAGAAGAGAGAAGGGTGAAAAATATTGCTTTCTTTCATTAGATACGCCAAAATCAGTACGTAATTAGTATTATGTTTGCCTAGTGGAAAGACACTCTTCTGGTCCTTGTGCCATTCTCCCTGACAACAAATAAAAGGGAAGAAGACTCTGTAGACTGACCGCATGAAATTGACCATTGAATTCTTTGCAGCAAGGCTTCATCATCACTTTAAGACACAATTTTTGTGTATTTTCATTGGTTGAGAAAACAGCCTGAATGAATCATTTACAAGGCGACATGCGCCATCCCTAAATAAGATCTTAATGCACAGATATACACTTCAACCTATAGAGTAAATTTTTCAATTTTATTTCAGACTGTCCTGAATGCCTGAGCTTACTCACTTTTGTTGCTTTATAACTTGTCACAGCACAACTTCTGGGCCCTTAGGCAACCCAGAGCTAGACAACTGCATATCCTGAATTCACTGACAACAACGTCTGTTTCCTGAGAAGTTCCCAGTCATTTTTTTTAGCCACTCAGATTCTTAAATTTAGTATTTCTAACTTTAAAAGCATGATGTGTTTCCTCTGAAAGTGCCTGAGGCATGTTAACTTCAGAGTAGAACGCTCTTTGATGTGCAGTGTCCTCTACACTTTGGAGTCATGAGATAGCTACCATAATGCCCTCCTACAGCCAACATGATATGCGTTTATGACATATTCTAAGGAGTCCCCCAGAATTATTTAGGTCATGCCCCAAAATCTATACCATATGTTTTTCTGCATGTTTGCAAGTTGCTTTTTCTGGTTGCTTACTTAATTGTTTTCATAAAGTAAAAGTACTTTATTTAACAGAAGGTGGCTGCCATTTCTTCTAGAGCTTTCTTACAGATTTTGCAGTAAACATATGATATTCTAATTAAGAAAAGAAAATACAGAACATCTTTTGTAAAATCTACAGAACTTAAGACAAACAGATTCTTGAAGTTTTCTACTGTGCTTTTTAGACTTTTTGGATCAACAAAATAGACAACGATAAAGAAAATAACTCTAAAAAATGCCTTTAGAATTTGTAGGTTTCATTTTGTGCAGACATGATACATACAGTGCTGATAGAGGGTACAATTTCTGAAGTATTTTAGAATCAATTAAGTATCTGGATGGTGTGTTCATCCTGTAAATAGGAAATTCCTTTAAGTTCTACCTTTTTTCTTTTATTGGTAAAAGCAATTATCGAGCCATTAAGTTACTTCTTACAGGACTTCTATATCTGTTTTGGAATAAAACAGCAAGTTGATTATTAAAGTACAGGCCTCAATTTCTATGTGGCTTCTCTTTGAACTTCTAATAGGGTAAGTATGCATCCTTTATAATATATTTGTACATTTAAATTTGATTTTTAAAATATACTTTTAACTGAAAATTGTTTTCAGGCTTCTGAACTTCTGTCTGTTGCACATGAGAACAGAAAATTCTGCATGCAAAGAAGGCTCTTGGGGATCCATCTTAGGTATTTTGATTTTCATTTTATAGTTCAGGTGGATTTGACACAAAAGACAAAGTCAATGGATTTGATAAAACAACCTTAATGCAGAACCTCTATTAATTAGTTGTTCTGTCATTAAAAACATTAAAAGTTTATAGGGACTGTATTCAGCAAACATGAGGAAACTTGCCAAACCAAGTGCACTGGCAGACTGCTACCAGGCAAAGGTCCAGTCGTTGTGGAAGCTCTGAACTGAATCCATCTGTTTCAAGTCAAAGTGAGGAATAAACAGGTGGAAACACTTCTTCCTGCTTTTGTTAGAGAGCGTAGCTCTTGTTAGTGAGCTCTTTAAGCTTTTGCCATGTTTGATAAACGACACGTGTTTGGATTTCCCACCAAATATATGTTGCTTCTGTTCAGCTTCTACTGTTTGAGTTTCCAAATTCATGGAGATCCTGAAACAAATACACAAGAAATCTGACATGTCCGTGTGCAGCTACTAAATGCTTCTTAAAACAACTTGTCCTGTGTGTAAGGAGTATTGACTGTTTCATTTTTGTTCCAAGGATCAGTGTGAAAAGGTGGAAAAGGAGCTAATGTTTGAAGCAGATTTCTCATCTTCCTTTGTCTGGAGTAACCTCAGAGTAGTCATTGGACTATAGAATTAATTTTCTTTTGTAATTTCTTCATAATTTTCACTTCTGTTGTAATTTTCATCCTTCTGTGAACATTGGCTTCCTGGCCGATCGCATTAATCAAGAAGAGCTCATGATGTTCAGGCGCTCGTGATATAATGATTTCACAGAGACCAGGCAGCTCATTTGATTATAGAAAGAGCTTATTATTATTATTTGAATAACTCATCCAACCATTCATTTAATTTGAAAGGTCCAAAGCCTAAGTGCTCTCAAGTTCAGGGTCTGCCTGGATGAATCAAACTGTATGCCAGGTTTGAGGTACTAGAATTATGGAATTATTGAGGTTTTGGATAATTTTCTTAGGTGTGTTTTTCATGATCATTTTCTCCTAATTCTAAAGCTGTAATGCTTTTGTGTTCTTTTGTTAAGAACATCTAGTTCCCTATATTTTGTAACACTTGTTGTTTGTTAATAAAGATCTACAGTTTGTCTGGTAGAAGAAATGGAGAGATAACTGGGCAGAGTACATGACTTTTACAAATTAGTGTTTTCTGTTTTTGCTTACTTCTAAAGAGAAATGCTTTTTTGGGTCTTTCATAACCTCAGACTGGACACTCAAATCTACATGTGATGTGCATGGCTGATCCCAAAGTTTAACTGCTTTTGAATTGATCATAAAGTATTTGATGCTACTGTTACTACATCAGGGATCAGAAAATAACTTTGAAGAAGATGACCAAAGCAGCTGTTGTGTGGTAAACTTACTTATAGCAAACAGGTGTGCTAACCACTATATAGGACAAATTACTGCTGACATAGAATTTGATTTCCTGTAAAATATTTTAGCTTAGAACAGCAAAACATTCGAGCAAAAATTAAATTCTCTGCATGATATGAAGACTAATCAAGCAGATTTCTCATAGAGCTTTATAATTGGAGCTTCTACTGGTAATGTAGGTCTAATAGCTCTAATCCTTTGAAATGTCTATCAGACTATTGTAAAAATGATTTAAATAATTTTAAAAATTACCTAAGTTATAGTGTTGTTTCAGTGTGGAAGGTACCACATCCTAAGCCACATAAATTTAATTAAAACTAAAGCCAGTACTTACACAGAAATCAGTTAATGCTACGCAGTATGGAATGCTAAAAATTGACAGATTCCAGCAAGGAAATACTCAAACATATTTCCCATACTCTACACTGCTAATTTTCTAGCATAGTTTCAAGTAAAATGTGTTGCAGTAGTCCTTTCAGTAATGGTAAAGGCAGAGAGCAATGCTGCAAATTGACCATATTATGCAAAGTCATTAATGTCATTCCTAGAAAACGTTCAAAGGAGGAATTGAAACAAAGAAAGTATGGAGTCCGAAACAGTTTTGACATGGGCTGAACATGCTCTCTAATATTTTATACTTTTTTACATGCTTATTCTGTTTACAATCCTTCCTCTTTGATCTGTAGTAATTATCAGTGTGTTTAGCCCATCCTGCTAAAATGAAGATTTAGAGATGAATGCCTCATTCGTCTTCAGCATCTTAATTATACTGCAGGGTAAGCAAGCATGCTTCATGTTCTCCATTTAATTTTTCAGGTTGGAAAATGCTAGCCTTCTGCAAAAGAAAGTGGTGTTTGTAATTCTAGTCAGTGAAGCCCTGAAACTTCCCTACGGGTTTTCACGGGCCATTGGGAGCAAATGCCCAGTTTGCCGGTCAAAATCCACAGCGCTGCTAGAACCTATGTACATAAAATCTGATGTGCTCCATTGAACACTGTATACCTCCTGTCTTGTTTTGACATTTACTCTGAGTGAAACAGCCAAATCAATCTAGATCAATTCAGTCCTTTCTGGGTGGAAATCAAGCTGTTCAACTCTGTTACTTGGTAGAAATTTGCAACACTCAAATGCATGAAATTTCCTTTAACTTGGAACACCTGGATACTGCAGAGAAAGGGCAAAAAAAAAGCCACCCTAAAAATACAGGTTTTAAAGCTAATGCCCAAATTCATTGTTTAGATTCAGCTGGTGCATATGTGAGAAAAGTTTCTTTTACACTGGAAACGATATTGGTAACTGCAGCAGTGTCTAATATTATTGTGAAATGGCCTTTTTTAGAGTGATGCAACTTTTCAAAGCTTCCTCGTGTCACAATACTGTATAGTGAAACTGACACTTTGCATCTTTGAAGTGCTCGTGAAACGAAGAATGATTGGAATGCGTGGGACAATCTTTCACTACCCCATAGACAAGCATTAAAGGTCTCTTTATACCTCCGAAGAGAAAACAAGCTTATAAGAACTTGCTAACCATTGTGCATTGAGCTGTCACCTCCAATGTACCTTTGAAATACTGGCTGTTTCTTAAAGGAGAAGATAGGAAACAGAAAGTGTATAGTTTCATTCGCGCAGACTTCGTCAGAAAGTGCGGCTGCGATATGATTTCTGTCAGAAACAATCTGCTTGAAATTTTTCTGTCTTTACTTTCGAACACAGAGTTGCTTGTCTGTATTCTAACCCTAGGTGATGGGATCTGCTGCCTTGTCAGATAACATTTGAGTTCACTCACTACCTGCTTGTTGACTAGCGCACAGGCTCACTGTGGTGGCAGGGAAAGCCTTAAGGCTACTCAGCATCTGTCTCTTCTTGTAATTAGTTGAAGTCTTGTGTACGGAGCAAAACAGAGAGGGTTGGTGGGTTTTTTTTGGTTTTTTTTTTGTTTTTTTTTTTGCTGTGAAAGAGTAATGTGCACAGACAGGAGTTTTTAAACGGCAAAAGAGTTTGCTAGTGTTTGTCATTCCTCTTTTTCAGATGAAATGACTTTTTACCTACCAAGAGCAAAGTGTTGACATCCTTTTTTTTTCCAATTACACCAGGAACATAGATTTTAGGAACGTCAAGCCTAAATCTAAACTGGGATAACAAATATTTCTATCCTTACATGAGATGGAGCCCATGTTTGTAGGACAGCAAGGGTAATTATTGATCCCTCCTCAAGTGATTCTCTTGCTCCGTGTAAGAGGAAGCCTTTCTAGCAGTGTGAGAGTTTGCAGATTTGAAGCAACCACTGCATGCTTTCTTCACTGAATGCTACTCAGGGAGGCCTTCTTGAAGCAAACTTCAAGAGGAAGGCTTATTCTAGGTGTGACAGCAGAAGGCATATTCTGTTTGGTGTTTTTTTTTTGAAGGATTTAATCTACTGCTGTAGTCTTGCTTTTCTTACAGCATCTTATTTTTATTTTTCATAAAAACATAAAGAAAAAGTTGTTTTGTTATAATAAGAATATCTAGTAATTTAAAATTTAATAAATGGACGAGGAATAGCTCAGCAATGCATATATACACACACACATATATGTAGTGCTTTATTTTGAACTTAAGTTCAGTGTACCACATCAAGGACAAGCATGACAGCTCTCTAGATGGCACTATGTAAACATCAATTTAAATACTTTTAATTATGTGAGAATAATAAAATGAAGAATCTGTATGTCTTTTTAAGGTAGCAGGTGACATTTACTAAGAGTTTCCAAAGGCACCAATGAGCCAAGATCTATTTCAATTTAATGGGAGAATTTTCATCAGGATTGAATTCTTGCTATGTTCTCAATTGTAGCACTAAAACCAGACTGGTTAGACAAATGCGTCTTTATGATGAGACAAAAAAGGTTTCAAAGAATTGGTTGTGATTTCTTGCTTTTCATATACTGCTACAGGGATTGGATACTTATAATAGGTGAAAAAAAGTGGTTCCTAATGTGTGGTACACTGAGAATTACTGAATTAGTATATTTTTGTTTGTTTACTTATTACTTATTTCAAATTGTTGTTCTTCGTCATACCTCATATATGTACAACTTGAGAAAATTCTTTGTGCTAGTTATGGTCTTCAACATTGAATTGCTTTATCACATCTGCAAAAATCTCTGAAGAGAATGAAGAAGGATTACTTAGAACATGAAGTCTGTTCTGCTGGCTGCTGATCTTAAGTGTTATATGGGCAACAGAACTAGCAGAACTGTACAGAACTAGCTACCCTCTACAGTTTTAGCCAGTGGAGCCTCTTTTTATTTGTAGACCGTGTAGTACCAGGCAGAGAGTGATACAATAATAGGAAGCTTCAGAGCACCGATTATCAACAATGAGGTGGGTGAGGATCTCGGGCTTTTGGGACACAAAATACTGGGAAAGGCCACCAGCCACCGAGATCAATTTTGAGATTGTAAGAAAGCACCCTGGCTTTTTTTTCCCTCATTCAATGGGTACAAATTAACATTTTTTCAAAGACTCTTATTTTAAATAAGCAATTAAATTTCTTCATTTATCATAAACCTCATGCCAATGAATCATACAGGCTATTTTAATATTTTTATGCTTTTTAGTTTTAAGTTGAATTAATGATCTCCCTCAGTGAAAATATTTTACCCTGCTTGTTGGTGAAGATCTCATTCTTTGTTAAGGAAGTCTGTTTCAGTAATGTAAATGTTATAATATAGGTAGCAGGCTGTCCACTAGTGTATGGAAATCCAAACTTTAATGTTATATGAATGAAGTAGCAGGCTCTTAAGACAAATAAAGCTGAATTTGCTGTTCATATATGAAGCTCTGGTAGCTTGTTAGATGTATTAAATTAGCTGTGATCTGAAACATCTCTTGAATCGTTGCAAACAGAAGCTGTGCTACTTGATATGGGCTTTGTTTTGGGCAAATTACAGTGATGTTCTGTTTGATAATTAACTGGTGATATCAGGTTATTTTCTTCTCTTGGTAATTTCTCAAGGGAATACAAATTTCCATGGGAAATGGAGCTCTGATGCCAGAATTGATTGGCACATGTTTAGAAAGGTTGCAGAAACAGTGTATGGTCACTGAAATGCAGTAAGGGAATGTATCTGTTTGTATATGAATAATTTTATAATAACTAGGCACCTTCCATAATAACCAGGGTACATTCCACGAAAACTAGTGGCAAGGACTGCCAGACACAAGGAGATCTGAGTTGCTGGAGTGTGACCTTAAAGATGTATTTCGAGACTGTGGTAAGTACATTTGCTTTGATGAATCTTGCTCTTAAAATACATTTTTTAAGTCTTGACGCTGAGAAGCTCAGTCACGATGAGTTCAGGTGTTCATCCTGAATGTTAGTGTGATTTAATTTCCATTAACAAATATTTCTGTTTTATTATGAATTTTAATTTTATCTTGCTGTTAGATTTTGACAGTAATACTTAGCTTTCAAAAGAACTTTTCACCCAACAATTGCAAAGGACTTTACAAATTAAAGTAGTACTTTCTTTTTGTAGGTGGAAAAACTGAAGCAGAGAGATATAAAATGATTTGTCATAAGCTAGCAGGAAACAGAATCTGCATTTCTTAACTCAGAGCCTAACACTGTCTGCAGCTGCCTGCATAAATGAGTCTGCATTAATGTTAGAAAAAAATTGTTTTTCTAATGTATCAGATTGTCTTTATTTTACAAATATTTTTCCAAGTCTATTTTAATTATAATGTGGAATCAAAGAATACAGACTTCATAGCTTTAATTAGTAAGATGTTTTAGGGATTGAAGTAAAGAAAGAGGAAATGGGCACAGACTGAAACACAGATGCTTCTTCCACAGACCTATGTTGCCCAGAGCTGTTGTAGTGCCTCCCTACTTGGAGACTTTCAAAAGCTGACTGGACATTTACTAAACCTTCAAAGGCAATCCTTGAGTGCCTTTCTATTTTCAATGGAATACAAACTAACACAGAAGAATTAGGTGAAGTAATACTAGTAGTTTTTTCTTTAGCCCGTAAGAACCTTTATGAGTTCATTAACCTGTGAACTATGGTTTCTTAGTTGGTATGTGACAAAGCAGGTTAGTACTGGAGGAGTCTACTGAGTAATTGTCTGCATGGATTGGATTTTGCTCGTGGATCATTGATTACTTGCAGGGCAACTGAGATTTCCTGTATTAAAAGAGTGAGTGTTGTGAGGTTTTGTTGACTAGCAAATGTTTGGAGTCACCTGTGGTTCCTAAGGACTGTGAAACCTGGGGCAGATTTTGCAATACTGGCATGTGTCTGACGGCCAGTGATTCTGCATTGGGGGAAACTCTGGCCTAGTTGTGGAATGCTTGTTGGTCCTGTCAGGCACTGTAATGTGGGAGGATTTTGTTCTGGGGATGGATGATAAAGGGGTGGGTCAAATGTGTGCTAATTAGGGTTGAACTCGGGATATAGCGTTTCTATTTAGGTAGCAACCTAGCTTATTCTGCTTTTTAGAAGTCAAGGAGGCAAATAAAAAAAGGCAATGTGAGAAAACACAGCTAAAAATTTAATTTATGGTCATACAGAATGTTTCAAAAAAACATTTCCTTTCATCTAAAAAATCATGAGTAGAACCATAATGGTATTTTTTTCATAATTTTGCAAAGTGACCATGAAATAAAAAAGCCATTTGCTTTTTTGGTACAAAAGTTCTGTAATAAGTCTGTCCTTGCAACAACAGCTACCCCACATTGTTTTCTCCTTACTTTCTTGTCTGAGCTTCTGCTAATGCCTGTGTATGTCAAATTTGTCCAATTTGAGTAACTTTTTGAGTTCCAAAGTAACATCAGGAGTTTAGGAAAACGTATGAAAGGAGAAGAAGAGTGATATTTTAGCCAAACACTTATCTCAGTAAATACATGCAAATGTATTAGTGCAGATTCATAACCTTGTTGCCAAATTATTCATGGTTTTTTCCAATAAGTACATTTTCAATAGTTCCAAAACCTTTCCTTTCCATGATATCCAAATTTTTTTCCAAGCATAAGACCTTAGTTTTTGCATCCACCACAGAAAAAGATATTTTAAGGACATTCAAGTTTGATCATCTGTTTCTGGGTCACTACGCTCATACCCAGAAAGGAAAGTCTGGTGTTGTCTTCCATGCAGCATTTCCCTCTGAGCATTGTGCTTTTAATACATGGGCCTAATGCCAAAGGTTGGTGCCTCAGCAGCAAAAATGGAACAACTTGCCACGTGACTTTTGGAAGGAAAGACACTTCACATGACATTACTACTCTGATAATTTCCTTTTTCTTTGTCTTTCCTAAAATTACCTTTTCCTTTTTGCATTGTCAGAATAGTCTTGTGTTTCTCAAAGCTTGGTGCATGGAGCACAGCTGTCCCATCAGCAGCCAAGGGTGCCATTGTACCACTGGGAGGGGCAGACTGGCTCTGTGCTTCCATGACTGTTGGCTTTGACTTGAAACTGCAGCTGAACCAGCTGAAATCCTCTTACTGACAGCCCCATCAGTGCCAAAAGTATGCCCTTAACATGGCTGGTAACAGTACCTCATCCAGCTCCTATCTTGCCAAAAAAAAAGGGATCCCTTAATCCGTATGTATGTGTGTAGGAAATCCAGAAATGCACATGTATAAACAGGCTTATGTGTGTGTGTGTGTCTGTATATAAATTAAACTCTTTTAGTTTCAATTAATAAGGATTATTTCTAGCCTGGAATATGCTGACAATATTTTTGTTTCTTCTCGTTTTTTGGAAAGGGAATTTTCATTCTCAATTTTTGTAAGTGGGAATATAGGCACTCTTTTTATATAAATTCCCATTTTTATTTGCTATCGTGCCATTTTGCATTCCTTGGGCAAGTGAACTACCGACACGTGATCTTTGAAAGGAGACAAATGCATACATTGTGTTTCCTGATGTTTCTACTCTTTACCTTAAAATGTGTGCAGTGTGATCCTGTGCTATTAAACAGCTGTTATTTTGCATCTTAGAACACGTGCTGGTGACTGGTAAAATAATCTGTTTATGCCTCTCTTGTATCCCATAAGATTATTGTGGTAAGTTCTTGGATTGAAACACCAGGATATCACTTTTAACATTTTCAGTTGATTCAGAATCCTCTTTGTAAGCTGCTACATAGTACTTTTTCATGTATTATTTACTATAATAGCAGAACTGTTCCAGTAGGATACCATGACTACGGTTTATATGAAATTATGTGGGCATCAGTGACACAGGAACCTGTCATATAGAGAAGGTGGACTTGATAGATCTACTGTTGCATTTATATATTAATGCAGTCATAAGGATGTGTTCTGTAGAAGATCTTAAGCTTGTTGAAAGTGAATGGAAAATATGTCAAGCTTTGTTCCATTTTACAGGAATCTAAATAGTCGGATTCTTAACATAGTGAACAGAGTTTGAAAATAACAATAGAACCATTTTCATCTTTAATACTTGGTCTTTTTCAACATGTTGGGTTTTTTTTCTTCCAAAATACCATTTTTAGGGAGAAAAAGTCTTTTGTTTTAAATAAATTACTATCTTACTAACCTCATTATCAACAATGAACAGCAAGTAGTAGCATTTATATAGTCAGTCTACCAGATGTGCTTGAAACTTACTGCAGCTGCTGGAGACAGAGGAACTAATACCAACATTAAAAATGATGGATCACATGTTACTCTCCTCATCTCTTTAAGAGCATCAGTTCTGGTGATCTGGTCTACAGACTGCATTTGCCTCCAAAAAAAAAAAGGGAATTTTCTGAGAACAGTACCGGAACTCTCCCTGGCTTTGCTGCAGTGATGGTTTTGGCCATTATGTCAGCTGTGTAGTGAGGAATACGGAACTGAAGTATTTAAGGGAGGGTCTGAACATAAAATTGCTCATATTTCCATGTATGCAAACGTATTTGATGTTGCATATGAAATAACGTTCATTTAGCTGTACAGTTAAATGAAAGGAAACTCATTAAAAGTGTGAGTTCAACCCATTAAAAAAAGAAAAAAAGCTGTCATGTGTAATATGTGAGGAGGCATCTTTTGCCTCGTGATTCATGGGCCTCTTTTTTCCAATTCAAACTGATAAAGACCATCTTTTCTCCAGAACACATCGCACTTGCTCCTCTGAGGTTACCTCTAGGGAAACTGATTTGTGCAAGGACTTGTAAAACGAGTCTCTTAATGTCAAAATTTTCAGAACCCAGTTCTGTAGAGAAACTGCCTTTTCATAATTCAGCTTCTTTATATGAGCACATTTTTCATGACAGCACATTTTACCACCTGTTCATGAATTGCAAGTGAAAATTAGAGGACCAGTTGTTCATATTTCTGAGCTGTACATATTTTTCAGCTAGAGAACATACACTTGATGTTAATAATATTACCTTCTACTGTAACACCTTATGTAAACAGTTTTTCTTTCCACTGGGAAGAGGAATCATGTTTTGTTATAAAGTTGACAAGTTTTTCACCCTTACACTCCTTGATATTAGTATTAATAATTATAAAATGTCCATCCATGTAACCTACTCATCTAAATTACTTTTAAAAGCTCGTTGCTTAGCAGATACTTAAATTTTCAAATTTGTGGTAGCAAATACAGACATGTTTGGAGACTCAAGATAAAGCAGAATTTACTCATTTGTAAACAGATCTTGTACATTTATGTGTGAGTCCGTTTCTCTAACATTATGAAATTGTTTATATAAGGCCTTTTCCACTATGGCATGCCACTGTTTTCTTGAATTCTATCTAAAAATGTAAATGGACTATTTGCTTTAAGTACACTAACCAATACAATATTTTTTATTGCTAAACAATGCATTTTTTATTTCCAATTACATTTGTTTGTATTCTGAAATTGGAAAAATCCCCTTATGTAGTTTTCCTGCGGCCAAATGTTTACAAGGGCATAAAGAATATAAAACAAAGACAATTTTGGGGATTTTGTTAAGATTCATGTTTATCACAGTGTGGACAAAAATGCAAAAAGAAGCATTTTCTTATCTATATTCCCGTTATATTAGAAAAGTTCATGCCCTGCTCTTAGCATTTTCCAGCACAGCTGTAGAGTAGTTTAAAGCCTATTTTTTAAATAAGTGATGCTCAATTTGTCTTTGATGATCCGCATGATTCAGGTGAGATGGGAGCACGGTCGGGCCCTTATTTGCATAAAAATTAATCACAGAAAAATGTAAATTGATAAAATTTTGCCTGGCATTTCCCCCCTATTCGAGAACCCATGGATGGCTCCCAGAAGCAATCATCTCAGTATGGTGCCACATTGGATGCTATACAAATGATCACATTTGTGTTGAATACTCACTCATTTAAATGTCAGCACTGATGGGGCGGTACATCACTAGAAAAAATGAAAAATAAATACACAGCAGCTGAAGACCATCAAATCTGTGGGCACTCTTTAGAGATACATGATCTAATGTGAAAAAATTGTAGATTAATTATCCTTTTTCAAAAAGGTAATTGTTTTAGTATCACAGCAGAAAAAAAAATCTGCAATTTATTTGGAATCAAACAAAAAACAGTGATCTTAAATACGTCATTACATCGTTGTGGTTATTAGAAGGCTACAATTAATTCCTGAGGCTCCTCTAGTCTCCGGAATGGCATAAAATGAAACAAAAGAACATTACTATCAATTTTCAAACAGTCTAATCCTGCAAATAATTCACACAACAAAAATAAAGCAGTGATAATTGAAAAGTACAAACTGTTTACTTTTATCTGCAATGCATTTCTTGGTTTTTAATTACATTGCATGACACTGCTATAGTATATTCATATCCTGCAGTCTTGTAAGAATTTGTCATCTTTTTGAAGAAAGGAAATAATTTTCCCCATTTAATCCAGGTATAATTGAAGCACAGGCATTGTACAAAAATAACAAGAGCTTCCAAGAGTAAGTAGCACAGAATCCAGCAGCTTCTCTAATTTTGTATTAAAGCACTTAACTTGTTTCTTGTGTAAATTCCGTACAGGGCACTGTACTCTGAGTACTCTGGTTATGGCTCCAGAATAGTATTTCTAGCTGAGCTAAATCCAGCATAGACATAGGAAATGGTAGTTTACACTTATTTATTTATTTTTCACCTTATGGCTTTAAGAAGCAATCTCTAGAAAATTATAGCAACACGAGGACTTCTCTAATTTATAATCATCTGTAATAGGTCAGCCACAGTGCGTTAGATCAGTGCATTAGATCTTCGGGGGCTGAAATGTAGTGTTTCAGCCAATACAGCATGAGTCTGAACAGAAAGAAGAAATTTAAAAAGCTGTTTGTTATGCCCACATTGTACAGCTTTGAATATTAAGTAGTTTTCACTATAGAAAAATAAACGTCCTAGATAGACTTATTGTTTTATTTTCTTTTTCTTTCTTTCTTTTTCTTTTTTTTTTTCATTTTTTTTTTTTTTCAGGGACCTGACAGTAGTGACGTATGTGAATTCTCTTTAATGCACATATCTTACCTTCTGTATTTATTGTGCCAGTAGGTTGATACAAAGCTAATGAACACTAAAACCCCTTTCATTTTACAAAACGACATGTGACTTTCTGCAACTCCGTTAAATGAAGAGCAGTAACTCTACTTGCAATAATGTATTTTGATTTTTGTCTTTTGCTGTTGAAATCCATGGTTCAAATTTTGGCTGCAGTGAAATCAATGGAAGTTTTTCCCGTGGTTTCAGTTCAACAAGAATTTCATTAAGGGTATTCATTATTTAAATACAATTACACTCGTACGAAATGACAACTGACCTTGCATTTCAGAAAATAAATAACGTAAGTAATATTGTGTTGGAACAAAATATACGACTGATGAAGGTCTGTATATATAGCTTGATAGCATAAGTGAAAATGCTGGCATTTGGCTATTTGGGGGTTTTGAAGGGATTGTGTGGATGGGAATTCAATCCAATTGTGTAGGGTTGGATATATTTTGAGGTTACTGTCCTTTATGGAGTTCAAGTGCATAGCTGTTACATTGGTACTTTTGCTGTGTTTATTTTTTGTATTTCAGCTGAGCACAGTGAACTGTTTTTGTCTCCATTGGCCTATTAGACATATAGACACTTATCTGGTGGTCCTCTTTGTAATGACTGTACTTTGTTTTACCTCATGCCTTGACATAGTCTCATTGTGATTTTGTCCCTTATTAGGTTCCTGCTATGTTCAACTTTTTAAATATCAGCTGTTATCAACAAGTGGCTACGTGTGTAATCTGGAAATAATCTGCCAGAAAAGCAGTTTTGTTTATACGCAGCATGAAAGATTGTGTGTGTGTGTGGAGGAAACTGTGACCAGGAGCAGGAACGTGACTGTATGAAAAGAATGTGGTTAGCAAGTAAGCAATGCACCACACAACTTGCTCAAAAGTACCTGCAGCCCAGATAGCTGCTTGAGATGCTGGCTTTGTTTTCCAGGCTTTGCCAGTTCTCTGCTCTCATCCTTATAGAAATGTGTACATAATTACTCCTCAGTGGTAGGGCCCTGTCCTCTCCCCAGCTTTAAAAATGGAAGATAGAACAAAGAGGGAATTCTGCCATACACAAGGCTTTTCTGCTTTCCAAAGTAAACCATGAATGCCAAATGTATCACCACTAAGAGATTTCAAAGCAGTATTGTGGTTGCCATGTAACTCTGCAGATGTGAGCCTAGTGCAATGTCTGCCAGCTATGTTGGAGGTTATCTCAGAGCTGTGGCAAGAAGAAAAAGGAAAATCTTGAAAAGCAGTGACTTTACCTATAAATTCTTTTCGTAGGAAAAGGAGAAAGGATATTTTTTTTCTCCTCTCAATCCTTGCGTGTACAGTCCAAAATGCTTCACGTATTTGGAGAGTTATTAATGAGCAGTATTAATACCAGATGTGTTTATAGATAAATAATTAAATGACTTACCGTGGGAGATATTTTCCATTAATTTTAAGGTTCTATAAGTAGTAAATGTAACACACAAGTTTGAAATATGACTTGGCTTTAGCTTAAATTTCTCAGAATGTATTCTTCTCAAGCCTCATACGAAAACAAAACTCGTTGGATTCTCCAGAGCACCAACAATTCCTACATATTTCTTGACTTCTTGTTAATATGAATGAATAAGAAATAGGCATCATTCAGAGATGGGCTAAGAGGGATTCTGGCAATGCAAAATCACTGTGAATGGAAAAAAAAAAAAAAAAAAAAAAAGCAATAAAAAAACCCAACACTGCTGTTGTTTGTATGTAGCTGCACAAGTGGGTAGCTTAATAGTTATGTGTTCTACTGAACGGCTCTGTCTCTAAAATTCTCCCTTAGAAAACTGGAACTTGATTCAAGTTGTGTGGTAATAAGTAGTCCAATTTAATGAATTATGGAATAGAACAGTGAGTCGTTGCAAAAATAGAAGGAAGAGAAAAGGCTAGACTTTTCATTCATTTGCCAAGTAATGAAGACTAAAATATTTATAAGCTGGGGGTAAAATACTCAGGAAGGACGGCATGGAGATTTTTCAGTATCTATCACAAGCTACAAACAGAAATCCTCCATGCCCTGAATGTGACCTACAAAAGTCCTCTTTTGTCCATTTTACATGATCAGCTAAATTTATGCTTTTGTTTTTGGAGTAAATGTCACTATTGGTAAAGTTTTAAAGACTATGATACCATTAAAACTGTGAAGAAACTTAATTCCATAACAGCTAGAGAAACTCATAATCCTGATTAAGCCGTAGATACTTAGATTGAACTTTGCTCAGATAGGAGCAAATATTAGTGATAGAAGTTTTTCTTCCAGTGGTAAATTATGTTATAGATAATATTGATGAATGTTTACCAGGGAGAACAATGTATATTAACTCAGCTCAGCTGCTGACTTTCTGACCCTCCAAGCAAAAGGCTGTGGGACATCTACAGACTGCAGCACCATCCTCTCTAGAAATGGTTATCTCCCTTGCTTAAAAAGCAGCCTTGCCTTTGAAATGGCCTTACTTTATTTTTTTTCAGAATGGATGGGTTGTCTGTTACATGAATTCGTGGATTTTAGTGCATTCACTTCTTGAAACTATCTAGTTGATGCTTAGCTGACACTAGAGTGTCAGATAGCTGAAGCCAATTTGTATTTCTTGCTGATTTCCCCCAGTACAAGAGAGACACGGGCAGCAAAGTGCTGCTAAGATCATGAATGAACTGCAGCATCTCTCCTGCAATGCAGCCTGGAGAAGAGGAAGATCAGGGGACCACTTCAATGTCTATCTATTATTAAATAAATAAGTTAGGTTCAATATAATGTATATATGTCTTCTCTTCCTTTTCTGTTTGAAAGGGCACCACTGTAAATAAACTTAAAGAAGAAAACCCAGGTTGTGGGAATTCCAGTCACTCACTGACTAGGGTCAAACTCCACTAGTCTGCTAGGGAAATTTGCCAAGCCCTTCCAAAGACTCTGCTGACTAAAATAGCTGTTTTTAAGAGGATCCTTTTCAATGCAATCTCCTAATGTGTTTGTATAGACTGCAGTCACCTACAGCCAAGCTCAGCCAAATTCAAGATTTGGAATTTGATTGCTATTAAGAAATGAGCCCACGCTGCAATTCAGCATGTTAAAAACATTTTAACTTGGAATAACTTCATTGCCAAGAGGTTCCATTTTTTAAACAACAAGGAGATAGAAAAAGAGCTGGAGCTGCATTTTTCTTAGCAGCCTAAATAAAATTTTAGCTTAGGTCAATTTTGTGATATTGAAATTCAAATACGTCAGATTTGCAGAGTATTTCATAGCCACTTTCTGCTAGTAACATGTTGTCTTGATACCATTAAGCTTCTTGGATCACAAATCACTTTTTAAATTTTAGAATGCAGATCTGCAAAATAGTCTCTTGGCAGTTGTTTATTTTTATGCAATTATCTTTGTTGTCTTTTCTCTTTTAGTGCCTCCTAACTCGTTTCAGAACTCATCCATATGAAGTTAAAGAAAGGGACTGAGCATGTGATACCAATCATTGCTCATGACTGATGTGTGAAAACTTTTTCTCTGGATGCTAATTGTGAGACCATAATGTGGTAAGGGCAACTAAATAATCTGTGGTAGGCTCACTATATTAAGTTTGTATGGGGAAAGCAAAGTAACGTGTATAGACATTTTTCTCTTTTTCTGAGAGTTTCAAAAACATTTTTGCTGTCAGAAAGGCAGAGGCTTTTAATTCAGTACGAGTGTGTATGTTCTGGTTTTAAAAACTAAATTTAAGAAAATAGGTAAGGATGTTTCTTATGGCTCGGTAAAGATGCTGTCAAAGTTACCATTGGTAAATAAATTTCACACATATTCAGCCTGGAAATAAAACTCCAGCAGTGCATAGCTTGCTTGAAGTTCTGTAATTTACATGTGCATACACGAGCGTGAGATTCAGGGAGACCTGCTGCCTGCTCAAAGCAGGAGGAATTTTGTTTTACTTTTTTTGGTACAGCTGCTAAAAAACATTGTAAGCCTGCAATCTGTAATAAACTGAAAAGTGAAATGATGCTAGCTGGTGGTGACTATGGCACAGCAAATAGAAAACATTTCTGCTGTGAAGTGTTGTATGAATCACTGTCTCCACCTAGTGCTGCTAAAAGAAAATATCCTTCTAAATCCTCAGTAATAGATGACACTACACATGTAATTCTGCAACTATATATATTTTTTGCACATATCTTGTCATAACAGTTGTAGTCACTAATGCCATTATTGTTTAAAATTCATCAGTTTTATAGAACACAATTATAAAAGTTTATAAGTTGACTATAACATCCACTTTGTGTTGAAATTTGCCAGCATAATATTGTTTTCTGCAAAGACCTTTTGACTTTAGATATGCTACTTCATGTGTGGTTCAAGAGCCTCTTCTTTAAGCCATTAGAAACCAAAGTAAAGATAAGATTAATTTTCAGCTGACACAGTATGTACATTTATGACTGTCTGACAATTCCAGGCAGTGCTCTCATTCAGAAGAAATAGGTGGTAGCTCCAGCAGTTAAAAATGGTACAGGTATAAGTACAGCTTCCTAACTGAAATAATCTTGTCATTTTTTACAACATCTTATACTCCAATGCCGGGTTAAATAATAGTTGGAAATTCCGTGTTGCCTACATTACCTCCTCTGTGTTACTGAGAAACTTTCAAATGTGACAGAAAATTCAAGTGCAATAGAATTTGTTGCTATGACTCTAACATCTGCAGAGCATAACTTCAGCATTATCCATGGTTTCAGATATTACACTGCCACCATTCCGAAACTAACGGAAGTATGAAGACAAGCAGTGACTTAAATCTGCAACTTATTCTAAACATTACATACCTATAAAGAGTTCTTTGAAACTATGAGTTTCAATCGTGGCTTCAAACCTAGAACCTCTCCCAGGTATTATCTTGGCTAATTGTAGTTGCATGTAAGTGTTATTGATAAACTTGTGTGAATTTCGGTGAATTAATATCTATGACACTATTATATGGAGTAAGAGAGAACAGCTGTTATAAAATGTTATGGTGTTTTAAAAGGCTCAGAAGTAGACTAAGTGTCATGGGATTTTTTTGGTGTGTAGACTGTAAAATCTTTTTTTCCCACGTTGTGAAGATAATAACGAGGAAAATCCATCACAAATGTGATTTTTATCTAACCTACTTCTACCACTTTAGATAATTTAAGACCCATGTTTTTTTCTGATTATGAGCTGTAACTAATTTATCTAATCTTGCTCGAAATAGATACTGTC
Organism: Perdix hodgsoniae; assembly: GCA_035772895.1. NCBI lineage: Eukaryota > Metazoa > Chordata > Aves > Galliformes > Phasianidae > Perdix > Perdix hodgsoniae. The sequence goes on from JAPSGF010000001.1 coordinate 38,718,194, forward strand.
ATATCTCACCGATTTAGTGGGACAGCTTGTAAACTCATGTATTAACTGCTTAAATCAAGGTTAAGATAATAAATCTTTGTGCTGTGAATTATAATAGATTAAATAAGTCAAGATAAGAATAGTAATGAACTAGTTTTCTGTCATTTAAGTCAGATTTTCATCCACGTTTTTTGGATGTGGTTTTATTGATTATATATAATATATGTATTAACTGAAAAGATTCTGTGCTTACATTTCCAGACTTTAGTATGAGACAAAGAATTTAGGACTTCTCTTTGAGTGAGTCTGAGTTCTGCTTTCATACAATGCATAATATGAGCCCCAAGTGTTCTATGCACCTTCAACCCGATGACTATTTTGATAGTAAAAACAATTGGTTAACAAGCTCAACATTCATTTAAAATTGACACAGCAGTTCTTCATATTTCAAATAATTTTAAAAGTACATTTGAATCTCTGAGTACTGTGACATGGAATTTTGGATTCCCCTAAGGCATCGTCAGCACTAGTGCTATACACAAATTAGTTTTCATCTTGTTTTGGCTGAAAGTGCAGCTGTGAATGAAAACAGAATGAATGAAACAGATAGATTGGAGATCCCTGTATTCCCTTTTCTAGGATTTGAAGGAAGTGCCACTTTTTTCCCCAAAAAAGAAAATTCAAAGAAAATTTCAGCAGAGAAAATTCAGTGTTAGTTTCCAAAGCTTAGATATAATATCAAGATCTCATCTGATGTTGCATCTAAATAGAGATTCAGATGGAGATTCTTTTCCCTTCTTCTTTTTTCTTTGTATGGTATGGTGAATGCTAAGTGCTAAATTCCAGTTTTCTAGCCTATCTTTATGAATTTCAGAATCTAAAATATATGAAATCCCCAAACAAAAAGTGGCCAAGAACTTTCATTTCTATAGCTTGAGATAACTGCTTATCTACCCATTTGGCTGTGGGCATAGATATATGTATATACCTGCATATGTATAAATTTCCTTCTGTTGCACGTTATGAGCAAAGTTCTCACATATTGCCCCAATGTCACTAGGAATTGTTTTCTTTTTTGTTACAGTAGTAAAGATGTGTAAGACAAAAAAAGAGTCTCTCTATTAACGTAAAAAACGTATTTCAAAAAAGAACCTTCCTCAACTTCAGTTTTTATTCTAGGAATTTCACAGTTATCCAGGATGAGTAACTGAAGTACATCTAATATGCCATGAACTTTTATGAACCTGAGATTTATGTAGTAAAAAAGCTAAGGAGAAAATTAAATCTGCTGAATCTCTTTGTGTCAGTATAGTTATCATTATGACACAACTATGGCAGAATATTCTGTTAAAGTCATTCAAGTGATAAATCAAATATAATTTAAGGATGTACATGAAACTGAATATACTCATTAAATTTCTAAATTGGCTCTATATTTGTATATTCAAGGAAAGGAAATAGATTCTGCAGTTGAAGTTCACTGCCCTCTCAAGCTGTCAATACCTACCATCTTCATCTTCCACACTAGCCCAACCCACTGAGCTTAAGTCTGCAGTAGTCTTGAGAGAGTTCTGGCTTTATATCCAGGACATTTTTACCTACAGCACCCACTGTGAAAATGCTCTTAGAACGTGGCCATTGACCATTTGGACAGGGCTGGAGGTCCTGTGTGTGTTTCAAATGGAGCTGTGCTGGATGATGTGCTGGAACTGCTGCTTGAAAATAAGTGTGTTTCCCACTCATAGCCTTTAGATGAACAGTTTCTCACTTTAGCTGTTTTAGACAAAACTAAGGTGATGATTGTCATTGTGTTGGAGCTCTGAAAAGATTAAAAGGGAAAAAAGGTGGTTCATGTGGTTGTTTTAATTAAGATCATGTTTTAATTGTTATAAAGAGAGGATTGTAATACTTGCAGAAATGTGAACTATTGATATAACTGTCCTTGTTGGCAATTTCATTACTCCATAAAGAATAAGATAATTAGAAGAATAAGAAAAAATTAAAGCACAGCCAGCAGGTCAGTGGAGGTTCTCCTCCCTCAGAACTGTGCTCTGGTGAGGTCACATCAGGAACAGTGTCCAGTTTTGGTATCCCCATATCAAGAAAGAGATGGATCTCCTAGGATGAGTCCAGCAAAGAGTGACAAAGATGATTAAGAGCCTAGAGCATCTCCCATACAGGGAAAGGCTGAGAGACCTTAGGCTGTTCAGCCTGGAGAAGAAAAGGCTGAGAGGGATCTCATCACTGCTTACAAACGTCTAAGGTGTGGGAGTCAAGTCAGTGAAGGCAGACTCTATTTCAGCAGTGAGCAATAATAGAACAAGGGGCAATGGGAAACTGGGAACACAGGAAGTTCCATGCTAACACAGGGAAGAACTTCTTTACTGACAGTGTGACAGAGCAGTGGAACAGGCTGCCCAGAGAGGTTGTGGACTCTCCTTCTCTGGAGATCTTCAAGACACCTACCTGTGTCCAAGGAACCTGTTTTAGCAGGGAGTTGGACTCGGTGAGCTCCAGAGGTGCCTTCCAACCCCTGCAGTTCTGTGATTCTGTAATAACTGACATACTGACAAATGACTTAATGGTCAAAAGTTTTTGCAGTCAGCCATTTGAAAGGCAAGTCTATTTTTAAATTGTTATTTGAAATTCTCTTAGGAAAGCATTGTAAAATTATTTGATTTATTATACATGCCATGTTTTTAATCAGTAGGATAGAAAAATGCCTTTTGCATTTTAGTTGCAATACAAAAGTATTACTTATATACCATGGAAAAACTTGACTGTAAAGAATAAGTTCAACACATTGTTTCACGTATTGTTTGCAGAACTATTACCTTTTGACCTTCCTTTTGAGGTTTTTTAGAACATTTGATGCTTCTGATAATAATTTAATATTACTTTCTTCACATTGATTAAGTACATTTCATACATCACTGAACAATGAGTAACATTCAAATAAGGCTGTCCACTGAACTGCCTGCAAAAATGATAAAGTAAAAAATTAATCTCCAAAGTAAAGTCAAGCCTGAAATTGAAATCTTTGACGCATACATTTCATAATTAGTTCATTCTGCTATATCTAAAATGCAAATACAGTGCTCTTAAGATAATTCTTCTTACATGGAGCATTAATGAATTGTTCTAGCCTCTGCACCTCTGACTTCTATGTATTCTGGAGTCATTTGACTTTCTTTCTTCCCTTGTAAAGTTGTTGAATTATCTTTAATGTTAAAATTCCTTGAGTAATTGCCTTTCTCTCTTGTGTTTGTCTGCTTTTTGTTTCAGTCAACAGATCTAGTTAATATCAAGGGAAAAGAAGCTCACAGAACATGTGTAGTAGACTCAAGGCATGAAGGTACAGTCCTATACTGGTTTTTCCTTCAACAATACCAGCAGAAAAAGTCCCCATTGCTTCTGGACTTCTGTACACTTCTGTAACTGTAACAGCCCAGCTGTCTGTGGATCTATTCTATAGATCTGAGCAGTGGCATTATTCTGCTACGTTTAGGTTTCATTTGTTTCTTAGTTTATTGGTTCTACTGTTTGTTTTTACATAATTTTACCTCGGTTCAATTTCCTGAAACAATATACTTGAAAACCACAGGGCTATTCATCAAGTAGAAAGTGGGTTTTGAGAATGGGCAGCTATCTTGTTATCAGAATTCTTCTGGAACGTTCAATGTTCTGTTTGCATTCCCAAGACAGTGATCATGAAGGTTGTTTCCTCTGAGTTTTAAAGTGAAAACTGTGCCACTTTAAATGTGATTTACTTTATATAAACTTTTCAAATGAATTTACGCACTTCATATTCTTTAATAAAAGCACTATTAATGTCACTTAAACCTTAATAAGTTAGTGTACTCAGGTTCTGTAGTGAGAAGGTTCCTGTTTGCTTCTCTAGAATCAAAAGATCATCTCTTTTATCTCAAAGAGAAACACAAACTTCTCAAAGTGAATATTTCTGAAAGAGGTTTAAACACAGTTTGACTGTGATCATAGATTTTGTAATAAATCAAAAACAAGAGAATTCCATGTTGCCTCACAATACATCACCTGAATGCTGCCAGTACTGTACCTAAAGAAAAGATTGATGTTGGTGTTGCTAGAGCAGGTGGATACCTTCTCATATTAAGTAGCATCAGAGTCTTCCAAATTTTTTTTTTTCCATTTAGTAATAAATACATGACCTCCCTAGCCTCTTCAAATACTATCAGGAACTTGCGTGATGTGTGTCATAGATCTTATAGCATATTTACATAAAACCTGTAATACAACTTTATGTACAGAATTAGCCTCCCAAAAAGGGCTGAGCATGCCAAATCCAGTTTCTCTTACCAGAACAGTTTTCAGAAAATGAAGGATTCTGAGAGGAGGATTTGGATCTGCATTTCCCATTTACAGTTGCGCTACCACAGTGTATTTCTGCTTTGTGTCATTTCCTTTGGTATGGTGAATTGGGGTAGCACTTCTTCAGCAAGACAGCTGGGCACTCCCAAGTGGCAGCAGGTGGTGTTCCACTCTCTGAACAAGAACTCTTTTGGATATCATATGCAGAAAGCAATTCCTCCAGCCATTCTTAAGAGCCAGAACGTTCTCTGTTGTGTAGTCTGATAGTGTCCCTGTGCTCTAACAATAGCTGCTCTGAGCCCGTAGTCACGGGAAATGTAGAGTGGGGTGCATCAGCTGGAGCATTGTATTGTATTCATCTACATCTGCTTAGGAATGGTTAATTCAGGGGTCTTTAGGTGCCAAAAATAAAAAAAACCTGAGATGTATAAAATAGATTCAAATCTCCTATGATGTGCATCTAGAATAATGCCATAGTTTCACTAGTATGTTTGTCTGAGTTGGCTTTCAAATCTGGTTATTAGGATTTAGATAGAGAAAAAAAGTTACAGTCATAACTATATCTTAGAAGAAGAGTAGAAAGTTGGGAGAAATGTTCAAAATTACCAAGCTTCCTTTAAAAAAAAAAAAAAAAGATTCTCAGTAATTTTTATACAGTAATACAAGATCATTTCAGTCAATACTTTAGCAGCGTTTTGTAACTGAATCATTACAGTGGTAACAAAAGAGATTTAGTACATAATAACTTTGTGTCTTTGTACTCATAGTGTGTGTCAAATACACCAACTTCCTGTGAACACATTCTGCTGCTTTTGAAGAAGAAAACAAGAAACTGGAGGAGAAAAAAGGGACAACAGACAATACAGAAGATAATTTAGATCATTATCTGTAAGTAATCCAGAACAGTCATATTGGCAACCACGATTCATAGATTTTAGCATATCATGCAGATACAAGTAGCTCTTATTGTGATGGTATTTCTACAGTGACTGTTACACATTACTAATGAAAAATGCCAAGAATAAGCTGGCATCCATGTTGAAGTATCTGTAGCTCCTGTACACTGTCATTTTCACATGCTAAGTTGATACCTTGTCAAGTTTTCAAGAAGTTCTACACCGAGATCAGAGGGAGTAAAATAGAGACCACAGGAAAAGATAAAGAACAGGAAAGGTGAGGATGGTGAAATTAAAGCAGAAGATATTTAATCAGAAAGTTGGAAGCAAAATAATTTTGAAAAGTACTGTTGGTAGACTTAAATTTCCACTGATCACAGATTTTTACTCTTCTATTGTGAACTCCAATTTGCACCGTAACCACTCCCATCAGATGTGTCTTATAAGAAGGGAAAGGCAAAGTTTCAAATGCAGACAGCTACAGTATAAGAGTCATGGTTCTCTGGAATGCAGTCAATTTTTTTTTTAGCCCTCTGTACCTTCATGTACTAATTGTGTGTGGCTTTTATTAGTAAAATAAAAATACAATACAGCTACAGTGAATAAAGTAGAAGACAGTAGATGCCATGTATATTATTTGGGGTTAAAGGATTTTTGTTTTGCGTGGATCTCTTTGTTTTTATTTTCTTGGTCAGTAAGAGATTAAATGTTGACTCGGAAAGGAAAAAAATCAGGAAAATTTTAATATATAAATACAAAATACTTCGTTGGACATTTCATGTTAGAAGTTTAGAAAAAGCGTATGTTAGAGATAGGTCATCATTCTTCAGATTGTTCTGTATTGCAGATTCTAAACTGTTTCCACAACAGGCTATTTACTTCTTTTTAGCATCGAGATAAGAGTCAAGGATTTTTAAGTGGCAGTGACAGCACTAAATGCACTGATTTTTCTAGGCAGCCAAGTGATTAGCCACCTTAGCAGTTAATCTCTAACAGTTATGGAAATTACCCTTTGTTCAATGACATAGTTCCCATAAATCCTTTACCAAGTCCACTATTGAAAAATTAAAGCATTATGCTCGTTTCAACATTTAACTGCGTAAGTTCATTGGAATTCATTAACCTACTTTAATGTGAAATGAGAATAGCCCAGCACTTCCTGAAAACAGTTGAGCAGCCGGTTGTTACATCAGCGGAGGCAGGCAGAGGGCTGTGAGATTGGTTGGAAAAATACTAATCGTAGCAAACAACCGCAGTTACTGCATGGAACAACAGATGGCGGTGTTCTCTTACATGTTCACAGAATCATTGAATCGTTTGAGTTTGAAGGAACCCTTAAAGGTTGTCTAGGATGAACAGAGGCACCTACAGCTCCATCAGGTGCTCAGAGCCCCGTCCAGCGTGACCTGAATCGTTTCCAAGGATCCAGCACCTCTCTGGGCAACCCGTTCCAGTGCCTCCCTACCCTTACTGTAAAAAACTTCTTTATACCCTGTCTAAATCTCCCCTCGAGTTTGAAACCGTTTCTCCTGTCCTATCACAGCAGAGCCTGCTAAAGAGTCTGTCACCTTCCTGCTTTGTAGCCCCTCTTTGGAGCCTGAAAAGCTGCTCTCAGGTCTACTCGGAGTTTTCTCCTATCTGAACAACCCCAGTTCTCTCAGCCTGATCTCGCAGGGAAGGTGTTCTGTCCTTGGATCATTTTTGTGGCCCTCCTCTGGAGATCCACATCTCTTCTGTACTGAGAACTCCACATCTGCACACAGTACTGTAAGTAAGGTCTCCCCATTGCAGAGCAGAAGGGCAGGATCACCTCTCTCGACCTGCTGGCCATGTTTCTTTTGATGCAGCCCAGGACATGGTTGGCTTTCTGGGCTGTGAGAGCACATTGCTGGCTCATCTTACCATCCACCAGTACCCCTAAGTCCTTTTTGGCAGCACTGTGCTCCATTCTTACATTCTCCAGCTTGTACTGATAGTGGGGGTTTACCACAACCAAGGTACAGGACCTTGCACTTGGATTTCTAGAACTTCATGAGGTTCACCTGGACCCACTGCTAGGGCATGTCTAGGTCTCTCTGAGTGGTATCCCAAGGGGTAGAAGGGATTTTACCTGCTAAGAAAAGATACAACACACAGTTCTATGAAGGCTGAAGAGGCTAATTTTGCTTCTTGCTTAAAAATGGCTCCATAAAATTCCTGTGCAGCAACTGCATGTGTAGTTGGTCTTTGCATGAGAATGTGAGGAAGTGGCTCATAGCAAAAGAAAAGGCCTGGAAGTGACTGCCAGGCTCTCCAAGTGTCTAGGGAGACACATGCGAGCCATCTGTGTGCCTACCTCTAGTCCCAACTTGTGGGTGCCTATGTGAGCTACTGTTTTTTTGACTTGCTTGTCCATGCCATAGACAAACTGAGGGATCAGTCTTTTAGCCAGTTTTTTTCTGACATCCACAATTGATAAAAAGTGAGCTTCTCAAATCTCTAAAAAAGGAGAACAGAGTAGAATCATAAAATCGTAGAATGGTAGTAGGTTGGAAAAGACCTCTAAGATCATCTAGTCTGACTGTCCACCTTCTACCAGTATTGCCCACTCAGCTATGTTCCTTAGTACCACATCTACACATTTCTTGAACACCCAGGGACAGTGACTTCACCACATCCCTGAGCAGCCTGTTCCAGCACATGCCCTCTCTTTCAGAGAAGTTTTTCCTAATATCCAACCTGGACCTCCCCTGATGCAACTTGACACCATTCCTTCTAGTCTTATTGTTCCCTGGATCAAGAGGCTGAGCTCCACCTCACCACAACCTCCTAGTACTGAAAAAAAATAAATACGTTGAAAAAAAATATGGCTGAAATCCTGAGTGCACTACAGAGAATGAAAAAGCTGCCATTCGTCGCAGAATACTCATTTTATCAATTTTATGCAAGTGGTAAGTATTCATTCAGTGCCTTATTTTAACAACTCACAAGATAAACTTTAAAGCAAATTCTTTCTTTTTAAAATACAAATTCTTCCAGCAAGAATATGTTAATGAATCTGGTGGAAGCGATGGATTCCCCAAGGGACAAGAAGAAAAAATAATTTAAAAGTGAAGAACTACTAAAAATCACGAGACAATATCTTTATACTTTCTAGGAAATTATTTTCCCATCCAATTTCCCCATGTTCCTTTTTATTTTTCTTCTATTTTTCATCCATCCTTCCTGATCTACCTTCTTGTCCAGGAATATACATTGCATTTAATTTTCTAATTTATTTCTCATGAGGAAGTCAGAAACCTGGGCCATAAAATGGAGAGACACTGAAGACTGATGTTTATATATAACATTCAGCACTTCACAAAGCGTTTTATCAGTTTAAAATTCAGCTCTTTATCCAGCCCTCCACCAAAGCTCTCTGCAGGATTTAACAAAGTGCAAGATAGGAGTTTGAGTTTGACCCGTGCTTTATAAATCATGCATTCCCAGGCCTTGTTTTCAGAATATGAGATTCTGTAGTCTTAGGACTGAGGTTATATTGGAAAAGACACCTGATAGGTATCAGTCACACCAGCTTTGGAAAGAATGACAACTGAAGCTCTTAGGTTAGCTTGTGTTTTACAACTCAACATTTATGAAGGCAGACTTTCTTATTTCTTAAAATATAAATGCAACTTCATAGGCTGTTGTCTAACTGTTCAAAGCCTTTATTGTATCTGAGAAATAATTAGGTTTAATGGTTTAATAGGGCCTCAATATTCTTCTATCATTTCCTTACTTTATTAGTCACTATTTCCTGCAAAGAATCTCACAAAGGAATTTGAACAAGGCTAATGTGCCTGTCTAATGACAGATTGCTTTCAAGACTAATATCAAGGAAATTTCTTCCTATTCTGTGAATGAATCATGGTTATTTCACTGTGGACTGTTGGACAGATACATGAAGTGCACTTTGCTTTGAAGCTTTCCCGACATAAGGAGTGATCTTAGGATCAAAATATCAAGTAAAAATACTATACCGTTAGTGGATTAGTTTTGAAGAATCCCAAGCATTGTATTTTTCAAAAACAGAGAAAAGATGTCAGAATGTATACATCTCTTGCTTTTTATCACAGAGACATACTGAACATGCTTGAAGTGGCAATACTTTTATGGTTTGCTATGACATTTACTACTCTTCTTTTCTTGACTTTTTTCCCCATAAGAAATACAGTCCACTGCAGCAGCAGACAGAATATGCATTAAACCACCATGTGGACTCATGACATGGAAATGTTATCTTTCTGCAGTGATCTTGAATGAAGAACAGAGTCTGACTCTGATGGTGGCATTCTTTTTGAGTCTCCTATATCTCAAAACAAGTCCACAGCATTGACAACTTACGTAGCTAAGGCTATATTTTCATGTAATTCTGTACTCTTCTGTTAATCTAACTTTTCTTTGTATCTCAACTTCTGCAACTATTTTGCAGAAAAACTGAAATCTAAAGAAAACTCATCAGTGGCCACCAAGGTCACCTTTTTTAATGCGGACCAATTTTAATAAGAAGGCAAATGGTGTTTTTCCCTTCTTCGATACCCTTTGATTTTGTTCCTTCTCAAAAACAGCACCACATTCCCTTTTTTTTTGCCTTTTTTTTTTTCCTGTGTAGCATCCCAAATCCTTTTTTTTATTTTTTAATTTTTTTTTTCCTGTATTAAAACCTTTAGTTTTTCAGAGAAAATAGTTTGGCTGCTGTTGAAAAACTAATAATAGTGAGTTGGTTGCAGCTGTACATGTTGTATGAGCAGCATCACTGCACAATTGCTACCTCATCTCAGGCAAAATTTCTGTAGGCAAAATTTCATTTTAGCTAAGCAAGGTCTGCCATGTTACACTTGCATCCACTGCAGTGGCTACTTTTTCGGAAGTGAAATATGGTTGGATGAGTTGTTGCTTATGACTAATCTAAGTAAGATGAATATAAAAAAAAAGTATTGGAATACAAAATTGAAAATGAAAATGTGGAGTATATTTGTACACATCAAGCAGAAGTTGTGATCTGAATGATTGTGAGAGAAACATAAAGAATATGAACTTGGTTGTAGTTGATTTTCTCTTTTTAATACAGGAAACAATGTAGTCTTGCATTTTTATGTTGTGGCACATTTTAGACCTTTTGCTTTTTGCACTTGAGAAATTATTTCTGGTTGAAATATATATGGATAGAATTTAAAATTACGGAAGGTACCTTGCAGGCATCAAAAGATGCAACATAGGACTGAGGTATCACTGGTTATCTAGACAAAGGGTTTAAATATTGCTTATGGTAGAACAACAAAAACTTTTCTCAACCAATTCAACTTTTTCCTCCATTGTTTTTGCAACCACTTTTCAAGAGGCCAATTATTACCTGTTTGGCTGTAAAGGCTGATAAGTTTTCTTCATGAAGAGAGGGAAAATTCTGAGATGGGTGCTTTTCAAAAAGCGTAGTAATTTGAAAGGATTGTTTAATGCAAAATGTACTAATGAGATGTAGATTACTGAACAAGTCTGAAACTGGATACCCAGGATAATGGTCGCTGTGTTTGTCACTCTGCAGATAACTTTTCTCCTGAGCTTTCTGCATAAAAGTAAACTGGAGAAAGTTTTTGCCCAAGTTCTTCAGCTGTAAAAAGCAGTTAAAAGAAAAGCATCATCCACCACATTCCCTGTAATAAAAAGCCCAATATATTTATTTTAACATAACATCAGCTATTTTTTTGTTAGGAACTTTCACCAGATGAATGACTTAAACCTGTCATCAGCAACTGCAGTGCCCAGGGAACCAACTGTGTGTGAAGGGACTGAAGTGGAAATTCAAGAGTGACCTGCTGTGGTCCTTCAGGTAAGATTTCATCGAGCTGAGAATGTCATTATGATATATATTTATATAGGAATTCTTGTCCCAGCTGTACTCACTGAACTCAGTAGAACTCATATTAGTAAATGCATACATTTTATAAATACTTTCAATATGTGAGCTGCTCCAAAAGTAATGCCTCCTGCTGGCCCATGACATCAGAGGCAGATGCTGGCGTTATGGAAGTAGGGGCTGAACCTTCCAACCAATATCTAGTTACATTTTGTTGCCGTGTGACAGATGGCAGCAGAGGGGCACTCTGACAAAATGGAGTCTGGCATGAAAGTGCAGATGAAAAAAAGCATGTCATTGAATTCCTCCATGTGGAAAAAATGGCATCCACTGACATTCATCAGTACTTGCTGAATGATTGTGGAGATCAAACAGCAGATGTCAGCATAGGAAGGCAGTGGGTGGTGAGTTTCAGCAGTGGTGACAGTGACAGTGGGTCACCTCTGCTGGTGCAGATTGTCACATGCGCAGCATGCAGGCTCCTGTGCATCTCTGGCAAAAAGGTATAGCTAATGGAAGTGACTGTGGAAAAACAGTGCTATGTAGCTGAGAATTTGCTCTGTCAAATAGTGTTGTTGCCCTCTTTGCCCCTATTGTATCTTCCATGGAAATAAATACAAGGCATTACTTTTGGAGTGACCTCTGTATATTCTTTGATTTTTGTGTGTGACATCTAAATGCCAGTTCTGTTACAAAAGTTTACATAGTTTTATATAACAAATGATCTATCAAGGAGATTTAATTAATATTGTTTAGAAACAATTAGCTAAGGCATCATATGCTGTAGTTTTAAAATAAAACACATATGATGTCCAGTGGGAAAAAGTGTATGGATATCATTCTCATAAATCTCTTATCTGACTGATAAAAATATCCTGCCTTGTTTAGTTCTGTATGTATGTGGTTACTTTTCTCAGTTTGGCAGTAGGATAAAGAGGGATACTGGAATCACAGAATGGCCTGGGTTGCAAAGGCCCACAGTGCTCATCCAGTTCCAACCCCCTGCTATGTGCAGGGTCACCAACCAGCAGACCAGGCTGCCCAGAGCCACATCCAGCCTGGCCTGGAATGCCTCCAGGGATGGGGCATCCACAGCCTCCTTGGGCAACCTGTTCCAGTGCCTCACCACCCTCTGGCTGAAAAACTTCCTCCTAACATCCAACCTAAACTTCCCCTGTCTCAGTTTAAAGCCATTCCCCTTGTCCTATCACTATTCATCCTCACAAATAGCCATTCCTCTTCCTGTTTATTCACTCCCGTCAAGTACTGGAAGGCCACAATGAGGTCTCTGCTGAGCCTTCTCTTCTCCAAGCTAAACAATCCCAATTCCCTCAACCTTTCCTCATAGGAGAGGTGCTCCAGCCCTCTGATCATCTTAGGGCCCTCCTCTGGACCCGTTCCAAGAGCTCTGCATCTGCCCACAGTACTGCAGATGGGGCCTCACAAGAGCTGAGTAGAGGACAATCACCTCCCTCTCCCTGCTGGCCAGTCACTACCTGGTGTGTACTTCTGCTTTTTTATACTGCTTCATCTTGGTTATGCCAGCAGTTAAACCTGCTGACCACTTCTCTGAGGAATACTTCTGTGTGTCAATGTTCTTAAATCTTCCTCCTGTTTCTTTAATGTAGAATTACTCACTTGGCCATTTTAATATCCATTCCTCAGTTTGGTATTAAAGTAGGTTTAAACTTCATGCATTATATAAGCGAGCGATGTTCACCTCACTAGGCTCGTTCCAGTTCAGATAAATTAAGGACATCATGTATTCCAGTGTTTTTCAGGAATGTTGTTCTTCACTTACACACCAAATGAAACAGGAAGGCTCACTTGTTAGCCACATCTAGCTGTAAAATAGATCTTAGATGGCGTAGAATATGTTGCATCAATTTCCTTATACTGTACTGGGTTCTTCAGAACAACAGCCTGACAAAGGTGCATAAATAAGTTAAACATTTTCATTTGTAAGTCCAAAAGAAAGCACAAGAAAATGAAACACAATGTATCCTGCCTCAAATTCTAACTTCACTCATCTTTTTGCTCTCTACTGCCTCCTGTAATAGGCATTTTCTGACATTTTTGATCTGGAAGTTCTATGAACTTCATTTACTTTAGAGTAGCAGTTTCATTTCATGAGTTGCTTGCTGGATAACTTTGCTTCTTCTCTCCTTCCTATCCAATCAGATTTTTATGACATACTATCACTCTGGGTCTAACTGAGAGAGTTAACTTCCTTCCTTGTGCCCCACATGGTACCATGTCTTAGATCTGTGACCAAAATTGTACTGATAAAACACCAATGCTTTCACCACTGAACAGTGCTTGTACAGCATCAAAGACTATTCTGTTTTTCACTGTATCAAACTGGCTAGAGGTGGGCAAAGAGGCTGAAGGGGACACAACCAGAACAGCTGACCTAAATCGACCACATTGATATTTCATTCTATGCAGCTTTTTGCTCAGCAAGAGACTGGGGGAGATTTTCCAGAGCTATAACTCTGGGCCAGCATCATTTTGCTGGTAGGAGTAGTGAGTGAGTGCTTGTTGGAGTTTTTTCCTTCACATAGTATGCTGCCTTCATCTCAATCTATAAGTTGTTTTTCTTTCCCTTCAATTCTTTTCCTCACTTCACTGCATGGATGCAAGCAAGAAACTGGATGGGTGTTAGCTGCTGGCTGTGGTGCAGCAGCACAATATGAGCTGTTACAGCTTAAATACCCTTTAGAGTAGCTTAGATTGACCTCAGAATTCAACCTGGTGGGTTTTTTTTTTTAACCCTGAAGAAGTAGGTTGCATTTTCCAGTCCCAAATTCCATATGGCTACCTAGTCACATTTCACAGAGCAAGCTGTGTGAAGGGTGGTGTTATTCAAGTGGCTATTTTATCCCTGATGGGTTTGATGTTGTTTTAACTTGTGAGCTTCAATCATTTTATACACCAGTATTTTATTAATTTCTCTCATTATGTAATATTTATAGTATGCTTTCTAGAGTAGATTCGTCTGCTGCATATAAAATACTGTATCTTAAAAAACACCTGAGAATATCAAGGAAAAAATAGCAAAGAGATGGGCCTTTTAGAATATTGATAGCATTTTGTCTCAGGTATGGATCACTTGTACTCAGTTCCATACGTTTTTGCATTAGATATATCATGAATGTTTCCTTTTCCTGCAGTCTGTGTAGATATCCAGTGCTTGGTAACTGTGAACAGCCCAGACTCTGGAAACCTGTGACCTTCTGGGAAGATTCAAACAAGGAACATTTTAGGCTGGACTGTATTTTCAATATTTGTTTACTCCAGCAAGAAATTTTAACTCCTCCTAATCCCTCAACTTTATAGCTTATTGACATTTTTACATTTTCTGTTTGTAATCAAAGTGTTTTTACTGTCAGTAAGAGAAGGAATATTAATTAATTTGGGGATTAACTGGGAAAGCAGTACATTTAGAGCCATTCCAAAACCACTTAGAAACTCTTTTGTCCGCTTAGAAAAATAATTCAGACTCTCCTGTGTCTGGCAGTAAAGACAAAGATGACAAATAAAGCTCTTACACCTGAGGAGCAGATTCTCTTTAAGTTACCTTCTAGACATTAATTCTGTCTACATCTAGTTGCCATTGGAAAGGCAAAAAAAAAGGGAAAGGAGCATGTGTGTGGGGACAGTCTTGTCTGATGTTAAAGACATTCAAAGAGAACTGAACGTGTTACCACTCATCTTTGCATTAGGGACTGTGCTGCAGTGATGGCCCAAGCTGAGTGACTGTCCTTGATGATCCAGGGAATTAATGAATGCAGTATTACAAATTGTTCTTGCCTTCAAAAAAAAAAAAAATGCAGCTGACCTAATGGGTGTTTTATTAGTTGAGCCGGTGCAATTTTGTGCTAGATGAAATTTGTTGTTTTCCTCCTAGTTTTTGTTTTCCCCGTTATTAGGAAAAAAGGATTGTTAGAGGATATACCATCCCCTTTATTGCATGCATTTCATTCTTCTAGCACTACTTGTTTATTAATAGTAAGTTGATATGAAGGATTGGGGGATTTTCCAGGAACAGAGCCAATTATTGCTCAGGTGATTCACAGTAACTTGCAATAACTCACAGTGACTTTAAGCTGTTTCCTGGTGGCCACGTGTCTCTCATCCATAATGTACATCTCCTAGTTCCTCATCATAAACACTGATTTTGTGGATTTAAAATAATCCTCTAGCTGATAATTCACTGTAGACCTACTTGGGGATGTGTACCTGAATATCAGGCAACTTGCATGAGTTGTCCCATGCTTTTCAACAGATTATTGAATACTAGAGAGAGTACTTTGGGTGTCAGAATGTCAACTGAAGCAGTGCTAATCACTGTGGCAAATAAGTGGCAATTATGCTTCTCCTGGTTCATTCAATATGGAGACAGGTACTGAGCCGAGCAGGAAAAGCACTGAAATATCCAGTTACGAAAGTCTACAGAGTGGCAAAAGAGTAAAATATGATTTTTCCTCTTCAAAGATAACCCCTTTCACAATCTAATAGGCTGGTAGTTTGTATCATTTATATGATTACACTTTCTCCAAAATTACTGATGCTTAGTTATTCAACCCTCTAGATACATTATAAAAGTCAGTGTTGGACCAAAAAAGGAATGTGATCTAAGCGTAAGTTAACAAAAAAAAGGTTGGATTTTCACTTAATAAAGAGGGCAGGGAATAGCAGGTAGCTTCTTCTCATCCGGATTTCTTCCATAGAGCTTCTGTCCATAGAGAGCAAGATACAGCAGAACTCAAGTCTAGCATCAGACCTTGCCATTAAGATAAACATCTGGCATTTTGTTTTACCAACATCTAGTCAGATGGGAAATACATTAAAACAAACAAGACACTGTGTGACATCACATTTGACTGAACTCATCTCATGTCGTAACACTAGGCCAGGTGAAGTACATTTCATATTTACTGTGTGTCCATGTGTATGTATGAAAATAAATTCTTCACTTATGAAGTTTTAAAGTTATGAAAAAATAGCTAATAAATGGAGGGCTGTTTGAAGTCTGGGTAAACTTCACGTGCAAGAGAAAGCAGAAATCTCTGTACTACTACAGTGTGTTCAGAAGAAAAAGAGTTTAATAGCCTTTGTGTAATTAGTCATCTTCACCAAGCCCTTCTGTTTTTTTTTCCATGTGTGCAGAATACTCAAATTTACCAGGAAAGCTTAAAAACTGTGCACAAAATGTGGAACATCAGTCTGTTCTTTCACAGATTTGTGATTGTGAGCTGTGAATGAACATTGATTCCTTCGGGAAAGATGTGTGAAGGAAGAGCTAAAGCCAGTGGGACTGCTGAAGAAATGGCTGTAACAGATATTACAGGTAAAAAAGACAATTTAAAATAAGAATTTCTTAATTTTTATTTATTTTTTTTTCTTTAACATGAGATAGATTTTTGCCCGTCATCTTCATCTTAGTATGGAGCTAGAAGTTCCTTTCTAAATAAATGCTCGCATTTATCTTTAGAAATCCATTGCCTTGATTTTTTTGCCTTTTAATAGAAGAATTAACTGTTAGTAGAAGTATAACATTGAACAAATTTTCTGGTTTGATTTATTTTTTACTTTTTTTGTATTTTAGCAGGCTCTTTTTCATTTAATACTGTCTCAAGTAATCCCTATTACAAACTAAGAATGAATTACAGCCTGTGTAGATACTACTTTAAAATATTTGTGAAAAGTTAGAGGAATGGATTTTGAAGGCCAGAATTCTATATCGTCAAAAGTAATGATGTGCCCAATTTGAGAGCTTAATTGATGTAATTGTATGTACAGATTATACCGTTTGCTGCCTAACTGACCATTACTCATACAATTTTTTTAATCTATGTATGCAATTGCAGTCATTACACAGCTTAATTAAATGCTATCAAAAATCAGAGTTGATGTAGAGGTTGAATTAAATAAATACGAAGCTGCTGAAAAATTATTAATTGGTCAGTTTTACATGCAAGATGGTATGTATTGCAGAGTAAGCTTTTGAGGTATTTTTTACGCTATTACTCTAAATCATTTTTACTTTGTTCACTTGATATACCTGTGAGTATGTAAAGATTGATTATTCTTAATACATTTAAAATAATTAGAAGAAAAAAAGACTATAGGGACTATGCAACCATTTTATATACTAGTTAGTGAAAAGTAAGGAGAAAGAGATTTGAGATTAGTTTAAAGATTTAACACAAGCATTGCAAATGCAAATGAATTTCCTATTCAATTTGCACTTGTATTTTTAAATATCATTCATTATTAAACAGATGCTAGTCATTTGTATTCTGATCCATTCTGACTTATAACCCTCCCAAAATATTACTGTGTTTAGCTCCTGCACAGTCATTGGATTTGTTTCTAATAATTAAAACTAAGTGTATGTTCATACATTCCAGTTACTTCCATGAGAATTCTGAAGGCATAAGTAGAAGTGAGCTTCTGACACAACATACAGAGTAGAGTGTCTGTTTGTGTTTACAGAATGGCTAATGCCATATCTTAAAATGATCTGTTGGCCACAGCAAGCTGATTGCACATTTAAAAACTGAATGCAATCAGTGCCAGGAACTGGGCAGTACAAGCAGGTGACTTGAAGCTCATCCGTTTGCTCCCTGCTTCATGCACTGCACCAATTAATTAATTAATGAAGCTTAACACAGAATGACAGACGGTTTTGGCAAGGAGAGTTCAGAAGCAAAAATTTTCCATCGCTTCGAAATACAGAACTGCTGTGAAGAAGATAGTCCTTTATGGGTTTTGTCTTTGTCTGCGTTAATTTTAAACATGTAATTAGCTTATTTCAGAGACCAGTGAGATTTCTGACCAACTGAACTGTAGTTTGTATTTTAAGAGCCTCCTGAGAGTAGGATAAACTGGAGTCAGCCCTTCTCTTCAGTGGGTGCTTCAGCTGAGCTACAGAGTAAAAACAGAGGACACAAAGCACCTACCCTGGTTTAGAATAAAGGTCCTGTGTCTGCTTTACTTCTGTTCACATATTGGAGCCTAACTGTAGGGACTTAGGAGAAAAATCTCTCTGAAGGATACATATGGAATTAAATCAAGTACCTACAAACAGAAGGACTCAGTGAAATGTAAGCTACTTTCTCAGTGTGGGGGTCACTGCTTGGTTGCTAAGTGCCTTGATCTAAATCTCTTTTTTTGCACAGTTTCTGTTGAAGTGGAGACAGATGCATACCTGAATTCCTGCTGTCCCTCTGACAGTCTCCACCAAAGTTCTTTTTAAGTTTAGAAAACAATTTTTGCTTTAAACTATTTAGATCCTTTTTTATCTTATTCTTTTTATTTTTTCATTTTTCCTCATTTTCTTCTTCCGGTATTAATTCTTCCTTTCTTTGACAATCTTTATGCAGCCTTTACCTTGTTCTGGCAACACTTGCACACTCAGATAATCAGCACCATTTACCCCTCTCTTAAAAATGGTAATGTTCAATGAAGAGTAGTTGTTGTTGTGTAGATATAACTGTGGGGATTCTTTAAAAAATGCCAGTGTCATTTCTTAATCTACTACTAGGCTTTACTGTTTCTATTCTTTTGCCAGTAAAACTGAATTGATGATCTAAGAATGTATACACTTAGCTAACTGTAAGGGGAGGCATAAATGCTAGATACTGCTTGGAGAAATAATTGATGGGAGAGAAGATAAAAAGGATGTATCCCTACTGCAAAGTTATGATGCTGGGAAGAATGGTCATTCACTGTATCAAAAATAAATATGTGAGGGAAGTCTAGGAAGGGAAAGGCAAGCAAGGCAAGGAGGAAAAAAAAACCCCAAACTATTGTAAGCAGTGGGAAAAAATATATCATTTTTTAAAATGTCCAAATTCTCAAAAATTTCTGTCATTGGTTTACCACATAAATGAACGAAAACCTCATCCAACAGCACCTCAAATAAAATGGCAGTACAGTTTTGAGTTGTGAATTTAACTTCTTCTGTACTTGGAGTGTTTTTAAATGTTTTTCTGTGTGTTAATAGGAGAGAGATTCTGTCAGTTATGAAAACAGCTGCAGTTTGTTATTTAACCCTTTCAGTAGCAGTGGGAAATTTTTGGTCCTTAATGTGGCTCCTTAATACTGTGTATTATTGAATTTTTAATTCTAGATCATTTTAAAATACATTGCTAATGAGACAAAAGTTCCTGTATTGATGTTCTTACTCAGATGAAATTCATTGTATCAACATTAAGCGTGTGGGACTTGGTTACTTGGAAAACTCTCTACTCTTTGTAAGTAAATCACTGTGATTCAGAAACAAGTTTCAAAAGGTAAGCTCTAGTTAAACTACAGAGAAATTGCACCTTTTAATCTGCTTTTGTGATGTTACATTTTTTAAGTTTCATGAACATATGATGCATTTACATTTCAACATTGCACTCTGTAAACACAATTTGAGCTATACCATAACCCTGAATTATAATGCCAAAAAGCCATTTGTAGGTTTAAAATCTGCCATCTTCATACTATAAATACTCACTGTTGTCACTGAAAAGAAGTAGATGAATGAGTGTCTTTTTTCTCTCTCTTGTTAAAGCCAAGGTTTTAAAACAATGTATGCTTGGCATTATGATATAAAATGTTTTGTTAAAAGAAAAAATAAATTGGGGGTTACTGAGCATAATGTTTCCATCCTTTCTCTACTGAGGAGAATGGTAAAATATTAATCTTTGTTGCTTGTTGTTACTGTTAATGCACTACATCCATGCATTGTGTTTGAATTAAGGCTGCTGTGACATCAAAAGTGAAATTTGATTCTACTGAAATCCGTGGAATCTTCAAAACCTACAAAAAAACCCCAAAAACAAAAAACAAAACAACAACAACAACAAAACAGAAATGAAAAGATTTGACTATCAATAATAGTTTTTCTTCAATGCACAATAGAGTCACAAATAGCTTATAAGGATCAAAAAAATATTGCAAAGGATATGCTACAGAATTCATAGGCTTGCTATTATATCCATATTACCCGACCCAAAACTCATGACTTTCTGTAGGAACAGTCCTATTCCTAGATTGTAGCCCCACCCTTAGTGAGAATGCATATGCACTGCCTTAGTAAACATACTATGGTACATTCACAACTGTGGATTTGAGGTAATTATCAGGCTATGACTCAATGTCTAAGTAGTATATTATCTTATGTAATACATATACTTTATGTACATATATAACGTTATATAATATATCACAAAATAGTTGTATAGAGAGTACTCTGTTTTACAGAGAGGCAACTAGTTTTTTCTTTTGTTAATAATCCACACTGTTGCCCATCTTCAGCTTTTCCCTAGGTGAGTTTAATAATTTTCAGAATTTCTTGAAGTAATTTCTGATTCCTCAGAGACCATCTTCATCTAAAAGGTAAGATTCATGACCTTAACAAAACTCATTCTCAAGGCCCCCCAGTAGTTTCAGAAGGCATTACTGAAGACATGCATCAAAAGGCAGCCTCGTAGTCTAGTCTTCAGCTTTTGAAAAAATCTTAGAAGTTTTGGTGTTTGTTTTTCCTTTTTTTAAAAAAAGGAATGATAGTATTCTTTTCCCCACAAGTAACTGAATAGATACAAAATCCTTGAGGGAAAATGGATTTCACACTATGCTGAATGAAAAAAAAAAAATTGCTTTTATGTAATTTTAGTTTAGTTAAAATAGGGTTTCAGTAAAATCTCACAAAGGCTTTTTGCCCAGATTTTCTTCTCTCACTCCTAAATTGTGCACCACCTTTGTCCTTAAGAAATGCTAGCTCAGTCCTGATGATATTGCATTCCATCACGCGGGCCTATTTTAGAACAAAGAGTTATTTTAAATATCCAGAGAGAAATTTTCCACATCTATTGTGGAAAATTGATTGTTCTGTAGTGCTACCACCTACCACTGTGCTGTCATTGCTATTTTTATTAGTTTCTGTAACATAATGGTTAGAACTCAACCTTTTAAGTTGCTCTTTAACTAACATCTAATACATCAACCAATGGGGGAAATAAAATATAGGTGGTTTTCACTGAAAAGGTATGTTTGGAATAAATTCTTTGTTCTAATGTTATAAACATCAACATTGCTTCTCTGAAAACTCAAGAAAAGCAGATGGAAAGAGTGAAAATAAAACTACTGTTCTCCTTAATGTCCACACACACTTTAAACATGGCAGCTGGTTCTTTGCAGACATCTGCAGAAAGCTAACAGAAGTCTGAATTTCCTGTGGAGAGCAACTTTCTGTCTGAGTGGTATGCATTCCACTCTTCCTCTGTACCGTTTAGCCAGAAAAGATGGGTTTGGAGCTGCCTTTCTGTGAACTGGCTGGCTGGTGTGTGCGACAGGCCATCAGAAGGCTGCCTCCAGGGAAGGAAAACCATTGAGTAATGATTGCCTTTCTTCCAGGGAAAAGCTGTGCCCGTCCCATCTACCCTTTGTCAACTTGCATGAAATCTTTAGGAAGGTTGTGTACCTGTGTCCTTTATTTGGCTGCCACATTGGATTTGAATTAGCCATTGGATGTAAGAGACGTTATGGGAAGGACCAGCAGGTAGGCAGGATATTGCACTTACATAAGCATTAATTCCGTAGACAACGAGGCAGATTTTCTTATTGTTTTCATTGATTTCCTGATAGTTTCTACTTACTAGGATAAGCGCTTTAAGCACTGGGATGTTAATAAAATGCAATAATTACATCATCGCTGCCTTCCAAATGCTACGAGAGTTTATGTAATTAATAAACAATTTTAGAAAATGCAAATTTTCTTCCCTTTTTGTACATCTGCATACTTTCATGAAACTTCACTAGGGCAGTTATATTCAATTATTTGCTTATAGTTGAATCTCCCTAATTCTTCCTAACTCTTCATATTTTTAAAGGTTATTTTCCATAATACTGCTAGTTATACTGGGTAGTTACTATAAACCTATATTTTTCTATGAGAAATATAAACAGTCAAAGTGTTCTATTGATTTTATGATGCATTTAGAAATGCACTGTTATTTATGGATTTAGGAGTATATATTTTATGAAGTATTATCAGATTTAAATGTTTCTGCAAGTCCAGATTTGTTCATACAGTTTAGTATTTGCACATAGTTTTGACCTGTAGAAGTTCTTCCCATACAGTTTTTTTGACAAAGGGATGCCCTGAGAGTCACTTGAAGAATAACATTGTTTCCGCTGGGGAAATTATGTATTAGAGAGCAAGTTAAATTATGCATTTGAACAAATGAGTTATAATGCTTGGTCCTGGCTAAAACAGAAGAATGGAATTTATCACAGTCTTTATAAATGAGGTGACTATAAATACATATAAATACACGTAAATACAAATCTGATGAACAGATGTTTTGTTCCTTTTACTTAGTCTGAACAGAATAATATCTCTGTATTTACCAGAGCTTTATCTTCATGAAAACTTGTTCTTAGTTACAAATCACTTTTTTTAGTATTTCAGGCTCAATAACTGGAAAGGTATTATTTCCACCTCAGGAAAATGAATAACAGCCTTTAAACCAGCTGTACTGATTCACATAAGAATCTCCATCCTGCCCGTGGTAGTGCAGGTCTGTGGAGGATGGACTAAAGAGCTCATGAGCTAATGGAACTCATTGCAGATACATGGTATACAGAGATATTTTAATATATTTTGTGTGAAGGTTTTGCAGTATAAAATATTTTTCATGTTGTTAAAGAACTTTGTCAAAGATTTTGGTTTCTAAGGACATAATGAGATACTGATCAGGTAAAGTAAGCAGATGCTATATTACATTATTTCTAAGGGCCTTAGCAAGATATTCTAATATGCATGCAATTTAAGCACAAATATATTTTGACTGACTAGAAATCAAGAACTATGACCTTTAAAAAGATGGAAAAATAGCGATAGAGATGTGCATGAATAATTACAGATAGGACAGCAAACGGGACTGATAGTTTCAGTGCTAACAAATCCTGAGGGTAACTGTGAAAACATGAAAAGAGCAAGGAGTGAAGTACTGTTTGCTTTAGAAGCATTTAAAATTTAAATGGTAATTTTCATCCATATGGATAAGCAGTCAATATTTTAGGACGTGGTCATGCAGAAGATATGTCATCAGATCTTAGGCTATTGTATATGTGGCAGAGGATTATTTTTTACTTTTTATTTTTTATTTTTTGTTTTTTGTTTTTTTATTTTTTATTTTTTATTTTTTGACTTTGGAGATGTTTTCATCAAAAATGCATTGGCGTTATGTGGATTAGGAGAAACAGCAACTGGTGCCGGTAACCTTAATACTGTGTAGCCTGTTGTGTTATGTAGCTTGTTGATGGTGTTGACATCATGAAGTAAGTCCAACTAAAGATAATGAGTAATGAGATTGGAGTGATTATATAAGCATATGGTGTATAATACGAACTGTGTACAGTACATATTTCTATCCTAAATATGGAAGGCAGAGGAAAAGCAATGATTTTGTAATTGAGTGTTATATCAGTAATGACTGTTTTCTACAGTATAAGATAAGGCTAGATTTTTACATGAAATATAAATGAAAAATGAGATATCTTTATTATGGGTAAACAATATCTGAACTGTTGGCCATAATCAACTCCTTCCTCAACTGAATTGTATATCTCTTT